>WMHX01000131.1:299202-372485 GCA_013420875.1 Thelonectria rubi
CCCCCCCCCCCCCCCCCCCCCCCCTCCTTCTTCATTCCATGCTCTAAAAGCAAACACGAGAAACAAAAGGAAAGAAAAAAAATAGGGGCTGATCCCTAGAGTTGGGTGTGTGTCATCCGGCCACCAAAGAAGCGAAGAAGGAGAAGACGAGTCCCCATGGTTCTCTCATGCAAGAGAAGAAGAAAAAGAAAAAAAGGAAGCTGTCCAAACATCGTGAGCGAGCGGGGTATAACAAAGAAGATGGTAAAATCGTCATGACAAAAGAAACGATGCCCCAAAAGTCTGTCCAAAGCGAGCACATGTCGATGCAAGTCTCACTGCCAAGACGTGTTAGAAGAAGCCGTCAACTCCAAGGACTCCGTCTCAAACTCACTCTCAGATCACGGGCCTTGCCCCCTCGTCGGGTCGTATAGGTACGCATCGTCATAGTACACCTCCTCCCCGCCGCCGTAGCTCGCCGACTGCGCCCACGGCATCCCGTACGTCGTCGTCGCCGTCGCTCCCGTGGCCGCGGCGGCGCTGTAGGACTCTTCCTTGATGTACGTGCCCCGGCTGCTGCTCTGTCGACTCGCCGCCTCCTGGCCCCGGGAGATGAAGTGGCTGAAGTTGACGCTGCCCCAGGGCAGGCCCGACACCTCCTCGGAGCTGAAGTCGCTGGGGGACGGGATGCGGTAGCTGTTGCCGGCGTGTTCCCGGTTTCGAGAATCTCGCTCGGCGCGTTCCTTGTTGTCCTTTGCTTTTTCTCCTGAAGCGAGGGTGTTAGTGAGCTGAGAGAAGCAGAAGCAGAAGGGGGGATCGGGGGATCGGGGGAGGAAGACGAACGGAACTTGCGTTGGGCAATGCGGTTCTGAATGCGCCTCCTCTCTTCCGGGTCCGTCACGTCGGTCCAGTCCAGCTCCTCGGAGCCCGACTTTGACTTCTTGGACGCCGACGACCTGCTGCTCTTCCGGGAGCTGGACCCGGAGAAGCTGCCGGAGCTGCGTCTCGAGCTGCCGGCCATGTCGATGCGGAGCGACGGCGCGTCCGTCGTCGAGGACCGCTTCCGCTTGTGACGCTGGTGGCTCGGGCGGTTGCCTACCGGGAGCGATTTGGTTCGGCGCGGTGCAAGTCCCCGTCTCTCTGGGTTGTTGTTTTTGTTTTTGTTGTTGTTGCTGCCGCTGTCGGCTGGCGGTTCTTCGTCTGGGATTCCGGGCGAGGCGCTCTGGATGCGGATTTGGGGAGGGGATCTATGGAGGGTAGATTTGGGAGAGGACATCTACCGACCGGGCACGGAAACATGTGGTGCTCGAAGAGTGGTTGAGGGTTGTGATGTGAAGTGTACGTTGACGGAGGAGGGGAGAGAGAGAGAGAGTCCAAGAAGCGGCGGCGAGAGGGCGACTTATAGGCCAAGGCAGCGTCACGTCTATGCAGAGCAATGAGGGCAGTTGCCTATGACCAGTGGGACTGCAAAGGAAGGAGGTCGTGATGTCTCGACGAAGAAAGACGTGCCGAAGCCCAAGATTTCTGTGAATAGGCAACCGAGGGGAGGGCAGCCTTAACGGCTCTGCATGGGGACGCCGGGGGGGAGGGGGGGAGTCGGTACGGGATATATCATAGGCTCAACGGTATAAGGCCAGAGGTCTACGGGCAGGGAGTCTCAACAAGGAGGACAGCCATGCGGCAGTGGATCTGCAATGGCACCGGGACCGGGGGAGGAAGGGAAGGGAAGGGAGGAGACAGGACGGTTCTAAAACGGGGGGTGTGTCACTGCGAGAGAATGCGGCTGGTAGGGCGGACTCGAAGGGGACTGGAGATGGGGAATGGAGAATGGGGAATGGGGGTTGTGACGCAGGCAAACATGCATCAACCCGAGAGAAGGGAAAGGGTAAGAAGAGGTTCACGGGAAGAATGAAGCGTGTGCGTGAAGGACGATGCGTCGAGATGGGGGGACGTGGTTCTATTACACGGCCACACACACACGCCCCCTCCCCTTCCTCGTTCTCTGGGATATCCCCCTGCCTGTCGAGAGAGTCATTGCCTGGAGACCCTCTCAAGAGGTGTTTTTTTTCTCTCTTCAGCCCTGGGCACAGGCCAAGAGAGATGAGCAGAAACGAAGAACGAAGCCAAGACGAGGAGGGGGCGTGGGTCGAGAGGAGGCAGAAAAGTCGTGGTTTTGGGAGCGGTCTGTCAAAGCACGAATAAGTGTCTGAGCATTGGAGGAGTGCCGGTGGTATCGGTTTATTTTAGCGAATGGTACTGGTAATTAATTATCAGGTCCGCGGTGCTCATTAGTTGAATGCTGGCGGAGCGATTGATAAACCCGAGGGACGGGAGAGTGAGGAAGAAGCTTGAGTGAGCCTCTGAGTGAGCAAAGGGGGGGTGTAGCTATCACTTTGACTGCCTGGAAGCTCTCTCTCTCCCTTAGCTCGACGGGAGACGGATGGATGGGATAGCGACGCTGGGATATAGCTGTTGCATGCTCGTGGGATGCGACTTGTCTTGGGAGGAGAGAGGTGCATTTCCTGCCAGCCATCTGCGTTTACATGGGTGAACTCGAGGAGCGGCTGAACCAGGAGCGAGTCGCATCGTCTCAATGTAGAGACCTGAGAGACTTCAATGCGCGTCCCGAGGGTGGGATGATGGATTGGATGAAGCCGCGCCAGCTTCCACGACGACGAGGACGATGATGACAATCCCGCCAAAGAAGGTCCAAGGCGACGACGTCACGCGGGAAAGGGAACAAGGGACAAAAAGGTGGTGGCTTTGCAAATGCTCAGCTGCTAGATGGTGATTCCTCATCACTTGGGGCGTGCACAATGGCGAATGCTTCTTATTCCAAAAGAAAGCAATCCCTCACTCACTAATAAGCAAGGTCCCAGAGATTTGGAGAAGAAGCTCAGACTCCCTCATATCGGACCACCCCTCTCCCCCTTGAATCCGAGATATACGACCAAGAAAACGGCGCCAGAGAAAGGACGCCATGGTTTCGGCCGGCGGCATTTTTTTTAATTTTCCTTTTTATTCCTTTTTTTCTTTTCTGGCAGGGCGGGCGGGCACTTGACTTGACAGTCGACCAGACGGAGATTTATTTATAATCTTGTCTTGGCTTATTACTGCCCGAAGAGGTCTGGACGAAGCTGAAAGAACGTCGAGGAATGAATGGGTTGCACTGCAGGTAATTAACGTCTCTGCTGCCCTTCTCTAACCGAACACAGCCTCGTTTTCCCCGTCTTTTTCGTCTTTGGAGAGACAGACGTGTTTAAACCTTGGGAGGGATCCCCCCGGATGGCTTGTTGTGCCGGACCTGGATCCCAAGCAGTCGGTTGCTTCTCCTCCCGCGCGACGCTGGCACTTCGGCGAGGCAAAGACGGTTTAGCCTGAGAAGAGCTGCTCAAGCAGCCTCCCTCGAAACGATTGCCCTTCTCGTCCCGTCCAGCCACCTCCCGGGAAGAAGTTCTGGAACAGACGCGGCGCCGGCTGGCTAGCGGACCTTTTGTTTCGTTGCGTTGAGGAGATTTCCGTCTTTTTGTTTCGTCGATGAACGAGCGAGCGAGCGGAACGGCTCCGGGACTGTCTACCATGGCTCCTGTTTAGTGTTGGCGGCAATGGCTGGACAATATGTTACCGACGAAGCTTCGTTGGTGATGCTCGGCTGATGGGGTTACATGCTCGTTGCATCTCCCGTCGCAATGTAACCCTGTTGACAATTGCCCACTGAAACTCCCCTCGCCCTTGTTGATTCTCTTCATCCCAGTAGCAGGAGGACAGCCCTATCGTAGGGATCATGTCCCTTCGCTTGCGACATACTAACACCACCACCACCACCACCACCAAGATGGACAAGACGGTGAAATACAACGCAGGCTTGGGCACGGCCACACTCGGTTCCCCGACTCTGCACCCGCCCATCGACATGCTCCAAAGGGCGTAGGCAGATGCTGCCGCTCCATCCGACTGGCTGTCAAGGAAACCAGTGATGCCAAATATAGCTTTCCTTCTTGCATTCAAATCATGTATGTGTGGGATGAAGGGCACGTTACCTCCGTCTTCCGCACATGTCCTCGTTGCTTTCCTTCTTCTTCTTCTTCTTCTTCTTCTTCCTCTTCTCGCCCGCGATGACTCGTTGCAGTGACACTCGCCGAATGACTCTGCGTTGCTCAGTCTCTCTCACCAACCTGGCAACCCCCCCCTCCCCAACCTCATCCAAAAGCACAACACTGTCTCAGTCTCTGCTCCGTCGAGTATTTAAACCCTGCAGCAACCCTCGCCGGCATGCATGACGCCGTCTCAACGGCAGTTCCTAAAAATAATGCTTCGAGCTACAGTAGCGCAGCTCTGGGTGCACTTCCTCTTGATTGGAGGCGTGCAATCCCGTCCCTTTTTAATGAGGGGTGTTCCAGGCCAGACTCCATTGCAATTGGCAAGGCAGTTTTTTTCTCCTTCATGTCCAGACCTCCCTCCCCCTCTGATCTCTTCTCCCCTTGTCTGCCTCGGAAGGACAATGCAAAGCACCCAAAAAGCGAGATAAACGACGGACTCTCCCCCAGGGGCCAAACGGCGTGAGGCCGGCATTGCATCTATCCCCCTTTGGACGGGCTGAAAGGCAAAATGCGAGGCCGGCGTGTTTCTATTTATTAACAAGAGTGCATACACAGCCACGCGGGGAGCGGGGAGAGAGCGGGCAAGCAGATTCGGAGCCGGAGCATGAGAGCTGCTGTGCTTATTTCCTGTGTGCAAGCCGACCTTATCACCGGTGGATTAAATCTTGCCGTTGAAGAGTCGGTGGGGGAAAGACTATGAGGAAAGACGATTCAGAATGTGCCTCTCCAGCGGGTACCGCACCCGTCCTTCATCACACCAAGAGGCCCCCCCCCTGACGGCTCGGGGCAGCGCCAAGACATAGGTAATTCGAGGCCGCCCAACCGTCGACGCGAGAACCCGACGTGACGGAGCGTGCTTTGAGATGGCGTGGGGTTCTCCCAGGGGAGGGGGGGGGGAAGAGTGCTGATGGAACAGGAGGGCCGTTTGATGCACGGATCGAAACCAGGGGGCGACTTTCGCAGAGGTTGCTCCTTTGGTTGAGGATGGCAAGCGACGAGGGGGGACCAGGCGAGGGAGCAGAGACGGGCAGGGGTCGGCCGAGCCGAGTTTCGATGGGAGCCGCCGGGCTTGATGAGCGGCGCCGGGAGTAGTGAGTGAGTCGGGAGTTGTTGGGAGGAGTTGTTGGCAGTAGTTGGAAGCAGTTCTTAGCAGCAGTCGTCAGCGACCATCGTCGGGAGCGGGACAACCAAGATTATGGCGGGAGAATGGGAATGACGGGACGGGAGCGGAGAAGGGACGGAGAAGGGACGGAGAAGGGACGGAGAAGGGAACGGAGAAGAGACGGAGACGGAGTAATGGGCGAGCAACTGTGCACCGAGAGTGCAGTCAAGGGACGAGCCATTGCCTCAAGATATCCTATGACCGACCAACTTCTCTCCCTCCATCACCATCTGCATGTGGCGTCTTGTGCCTGCATGTCATCAACTAGAAAGCCCTTCTTCAACGTCAGACCCGACGAACCAGCCCGATCAGTCCCTTAGACCACATCGGCACGAACATGCAACTACTACTGAAAGAAAAAGCCACAATCGCCCGCCTCTCCATCTTCTGGCGCCCACCGGCGGCATGCAAGCCACCTTTTGTATTGTGTCCCATCCCACGTACATCCGAAACCGTGACTTGACCGGCTCCTCTCCTCAGCCTTGCGGCGCACTTCAGCCCTACGAGAATGAACAAAACCCATGGATGCATGAATGTCGAATGGCTCGTCTTCCGGGCCTTGCCGTCGGCCGACGCGCGTCCCTGACCGACCCCCCGGATTCGGAGAGGAGAGACGGGCTTGGTCATGGCTGACAAAAACAGGGGGCACCAACAATGGAAAATGCGGAATCTGGGCGGAACAAGGGATCCCTTTTGGACGTTGAATTAAGCTTTTGTTTGATTGGGATTGCGTCTTGGAAGTTGCATCTCGTCATTGTGATTGCTTGCTTGGGCTTTACGTAGTCTTGGTGAGGCGTGACAGAAATAATCTCCAACCCTCATAAGGCGTAAACCATGCGTAGATGGCTGGACTCTTCCAACACCTATAAGCCGGCAAGTCCTGGTATAACTACAAGATTTAATGTACATGGGACATTCCCTCGCCAAACCCCTCTACAGGTGCTGCAGCAACTCGGCCTCCCGCTCGGCCCTCCGCTCAATCGACCTCTTCTTGAACCGCACCTCGGCCTGTCTGCGCTCGCCGCCGTCAATCTTGCGGCCTCGGCGGTGCTCCCACATGCCCTCCTCGACCTTGACCACCGCCCCGGCGTTCTTGCTCAGCTGCAGCGCCCGGGGTCCGACGATGGTCCGGAGGCCCGACACCCGGTATCCCTTTGGCCGGACGAGCTTGGCCGGCATGGGCGCGTCGGCCGCGGCGGCGGCGCCCTCCTTCTCGGCCTCGGCCTCGGCGTGGGGCACGTTGACGGCGTACCGCGCCGACTTGAGCCCCGACCCGGGCGGCGTCGCCACCTTGAGGATGGCCTCGCCGTCCTTGACGAACTGGAAGTCGCCGCCGGGCCCGACGGCGCCCTTGCGGTACCGGTCCATCCACGTCAGCAGGTACCGCCGGTCCCGCGCGGGCTCGATGCCGAGCTCCTTGAGCTGGGGCGACGTCAGCGAGAAGAGGGCGTCCCACGAGGGGAACTTTGTCGAGTAGCGGTTGAGGTTGCGCCCGATGAGCGTGAGGAACGTGTGCACGTCGGGCACGAACGGTCGAGGCGCGGGCACCGGCGGCGCGGGTCTCGTCTTGTGGAGGAATCGCATCTGCCCGGCTCGTGAAAAGGTCGTCGTGGTCGTCGTCGTGGTCCGCGAGAGCAGCCCGAGGGACGCCCGGAGTGATGGGACCTTCATGATGACTGCGGAGGTCAGATTGGGTCTTGAAAGGGCGTGCGGGGGGGATGGTGATGAATCGGGTGTCGTACTTGCGCCGCTCAATGCGTCAATTGGGAACGTTGGCGTCCACTCGGAGAAATCGTCGTCAGGGCTGCGTTGAGTGTTTCGCAAGCCTCAAAACTGCATCTCGAAATTTGACAATGGGTCTGGATTATGTCAGCAGTGTGGCTTGCCTTCTCGATCTGGCCTGTGGCGTAGAAAGCGAGCTTCGCCATTGGTCGACGCCACTGGTGGGGTCCCCCCCAGGCTGACGTCCCGCCTCAGGACGACTGCCATCCTCCGTCTTCCTACCTCTCTCCTTCATCCTCTCGTTTTGATTTGCTCGTAAAAAACCGTCCGAGACTTTTGTTTTCCAGAGCGTCGCGCCATATGCTTTCCCTTGACTTTTTATATCAAAACAGGAACAATGGGACGAGCAAAGCCAACTGCCCGCCGTGGGCAATCCAAGGCCCAAGTGCTTGATATCGGCTTGGACGGTTGGTCGACTGCTCGTTATTCGTGGATGCAAGTTAACAAAGACGTCCACAGATATGTTCCCATCTAGTTTCATCGACTTCTTTTGCAACCTGCCGTCATCTGAGCCATCAGATAAGCTTGGCCAATCTTCTTCATCTGCAGAGCGACCTATAAAGCGCCGCAGGACCACTGACACCTATTATTTCCCTTCCATCCATGTCGCAAGTGGTGAAGTCGCCTTTTCTCGCCGATGCATCGACAACGCATCACCAGACTTCACCGTATCACGCCAAGATGTCGGGGGAAGTCTCCTGATTCAGATGCGCGAGAATCGCGTCCACATCAGAACTCGATCGGGATCGCCCGCTGGATCCTTGGAAGCAACCATCTCGCTGAGGCCTCAGGATATGTCTGAACACGCCAGAGCAATTGTTTCTGCGACTATGGCAAACTCGAAGTTGCCGTTGCCGGGTGAAACGTGGACAATCGTTGACGTGGTGGTTGAGCGACGAGGGCGGATGGCTGAGGTGAAGCTCATTTTCAAGCTTCATTGGAATGAAACACCGACCCCTTTCCACCGCCAAAGAAGGAACATGGATCGCGGGGCAAGCGAGAATTTGATTGCATCATTGCTCACGGCAACCGATGCCGGGACAGACGGCCAGTCGTGGTCCCCAATGGACTTTTACGATGCAGCATATGTGCCTCCAACGGACGACAAAGTCTCCGCTTCAATCATTATCGACGACCTTGAAGCAACTCTGTACCCATATCAAAAACGCACTCTGCAGTGGCTGCTCCGGAGGGAAGGTGTTGCGTGGTGTGAGACTAAGCGAGAAGTGAAGACTTACACGGCAAGCGAGACAATCTCTGGCACTATTTTCCAGAAAATGAGGGACGTTTCCGGTGAGGATTACTATTTGAACCATGTTTACCATGCGGTGACTCGGGATATCGAACCTTACCGGAAAGCCGAGATGGCCGTTCGAGGTGGCATCCTGGCCGAAGAAATGGGCCTGGGAAAGACGCTGGAGATTCTCGGGCTCGTTCTTCTTCACACCAGGCCCAAGCCGTTTGAAATGACAGAACAGGAAGCTGAAGCGCAATTGGTTCCAAGCGGCGCCACACTGATTGTCACTCCCGAGTCCCTTCGAGCGCAATGGATGTCGGAGATGGCTCGGCATGCACCAGGACTTCGCGTCAAGTTCTATCAAGGATGCAAGAAGCTCATGGACGGAGACGAGCAAGGAGCCATCGACGAGCTCACTGGCCATGATGTTGTTGTTACCACTTACACCATCCTCTCGGCCGAAATTCACTTCGCCACCACACCCCCGGAACGGTCCCGTCGACATGAGAGAGTCTATCAACGAGCCAAGTCTCCGCTTGTGCAAATCTCGTGGTGGAGGGTCTGTCTCGACGAGGCGCAAATGATTGAGAACGGCTTCAGTCAAGCTGCCACGACAGCGAGGGTCATTCCCCGCGTGAATGCATGGGGAATCACCGGAACCCCGGTCAAGGACGACGTTCGAGATTTGTTTGGCTTGCTCCTGTTTCTCCGCTACGAGCCATATTCCTCCTCTCCCCAGGTCTGGCAGGGTCTCATAAAAACCCACAAGGAGGCCTTTCAACAGCTCTTCCACAGCATCTCACTGCGCCACACGAAATCGCTCGTTCGAGACGAATTGCAGCTACCGCCGCAAAAGCGCTTTGTCATAAGCATGCCCTTTACTGCTGTCGAAGAACAGCACTACCAGTCTTTGTATCGCGAGATGACGGAGGCTTGCGGCGTGTCCCTCGAAGGGGTGCCCATGGTCGATGACTGGAAACCCGAAGACTACGAAGAGGATATGAGGACATGGCTGAATCGACTGCGGCAGACTGCTCTGCATCCCGAGGTCGCCGTGTACAACCGTCGGGCTCTCGGCCATGGCAAATCGCGACCGATGAGAACGGTTGAAGAAGTTCTCGACGCCATGCTTGAGCAAAGCGAGAACATGATTCGTGGATATGAGAGAACATACTTGTCGAGCAAACTGACTCGTGGTCAAATGTTTGAGAATAGCCCTCGCGTGAGGGATGCTTTGGAGATCTGGCAAGGAGTGAGAGATGAGGCAACAAAGCTCGTCTCGGATGCCCGCAAGGAACTCAAAGGCCTGGTCGAGAAGGAGGGAGCGACGGAGGAGACAGGGCTCGATACTTTGGATGACTCGGACAGTTCCGAGGACGACGTGGACGAGGGTGACAGAGGTCGTCTCGGTGAATGCCAGCGTCGGCTCCGCGGAGCCCTCGAAATGCACCACAAGGCCGTATTTTTCTGCGCCAACGCATATTTCCAGATCCGAGACGACCCGAAGATGACTGAGCCGGACTCGGAAGAATTTCAACGTCTCAAAAAGCTCGAGGATGATGGATATGAGGAGGCAAAGGTTCTTCGACGAGAAATCCTGCGCGAAAGCCACCACAAAGCGACGAAGCTGATGAAGAAGATTGCGCAAAAGGCATCTGAACAAAGCTTTGTCGAAGTCTCGGAGCTGACGATTGGGTCCGTCAAGGGAATTGAAAGCGGTCGTATTGTTGACGAGTTGGAGGTGTTGTATGGAGAGTTGAATGATCAAGCCGAACTCATCGACGAGTGGAGGGAGCATATTATCCAGCTTCTTTTGCATGTCCTCGTCGATGAAGAGGACGATATGGAGACGACGGGTGCGGAACTCGGCGACTCGACCAAGATTCAAGACGAGTTGATGGTGTTCGTCCAAGCCTTGCGAGCTGTTATTGCGGACCGTCAAGATGCCATTACGGGGCAGACGAATGAGCTGGTCAAGCACGAGACGGAGATATCCTTGAAGATGGCACATGAAGGCGATGGGCCAGCGCCCGAGAAGCTGATTCAGTTGATGAAGATGCGCGCCGAGCTGAAGCCGGCTTCTGCTACGTCGATGCGAGCTGGCGTGAGCGAATTCCGAAGCATCACGCTTCGGTTCGGCAAAGACGAAGAAGATCATCGAGCCATGATGGAGTCGGAAATCGCCAAGAAACATCTCGAGGCAACGCGTCTGCTCCTCGGCAAGCAGAACAAGATTGCCGTCGGACTGGAGGCTGAAGTGGAGAGATTCAAGACGGCCATGAATGCTCGCGTGGACTACTACCGTCAACTACAGGCCGTGTCGGACAGCGTGGAACCGTACGACGGCCCTCGTACAGAAGCAACCATCCAGAGGCTCCAGGAGACGGAGGACAGCCTGCACCAGAAGCTGTTTGCGGCCGAAGCCAAACACCGATACCGTGAGTCCCATCCAGCCCTGCATGGCGTGTGCTGACGTGTGTAGTTCTCAACCTCAAGGAGGCCGGCGCAAAGTCCAACGAGCCGCGGATGTGCGTCATCTGCCAGTCTCCCTTCACAACGGGCGTCTTGACCGTCTGCGGCCATCAGTTCTGCAAGGAATGCATGATGCTGTGGTTCAAGGCTCACCACAACTGTCCCGTGTGCAAGAAGAAGCTCAAGCCGTCCAACCTGCACGACATCACCATCAACCCCCAGCAGCTTCAGGTGCACGACGACTCGGGCCAACCAACAAACGATGGCTCTCCGCGACGCACCTCGTCTTCGCCCAAGAAGACCATGATCTACTCGGAGTTCAACGCCGAGAAACTTGCCGAGATTCAGAACATTGAGCTCGAGGGCCCCTCGTTTACGACCAAGGTCGATACTCTCGTGAAGCATCTCATGTGGCTACGGGAGTCGGATCCGGGAGCCAAATCGATTGTCTTTTCCCAGTATGTATTCTGAGAGCAAGTCTAACCGAGAGCGATTCTAACCCCGAGTAGATACAAAGGGTTCCTTAACATTCTCCGAAATGCATTTTCCCGGTTTAGGATTGGATACTCGTCGATTGACGACCCCTCTGGCATTACCAAATTCAAGGACGACGCTTCGGTCGAATGCTTCCTCCTTCACGCTCGAGCCCATTCCAGCGGCCTCAACCTCGTCAACGCGAGCCACGTGTTTCTATGCGAGCCCCTGCTGAACACGGCCCTGGAGCTGCAGGCCATTGCGCGAGTCGATCGAATCGGACAGGAACACGAGACGACCGTCTGGCTGTACCTGGTGTCGGGCACCGTGGAGGAGTCCATCTACAACCTCTCGGTCCAGCGTCGCATGGAGCACATGGGTCGTCGCGCCAAGGGCAAGTCCAAGGAGACGACGCCGGAGCTCCTCGACGCGAACATCGAAGAGGCCAACACGCTGGAGCTGGAAACGGCGGCCCTGTCGCGCTTGATGAGCAGGGACAAGACGGCGGGGGAGATGGTGCCCAGGGGTGACTTGTGGGAGTGTCTGTTTGGACAGGTGGCTCAGAGGAAGAGCGCTCCGGAGCGCGACACGCGGCTTCAGGAGCAGGCTGTCATGGGATACCTGGCTTCCGAGGCTGCAGAGCGGAGGGCAGAGGGGGAGAAGTCGTGAAAGAGGACGGTGCATGAGAGACGGTGTCGTAAATGATGAAGCGAGCTTATGTAGATTAGATTTGTGATGCGCCCATGGACCTCTGTATGATTGCCATTGAATAGGACCAAGATTTCCTGGAAAGACCCAGTATACAGCAAAACTGTTCAACGGTTCAACGGCTGCAACGGCAAAGTCCATAAGTTCAACGTCAAAAAGCAAAGGCCACAACGTCTGCAATTCCTGGCGTCATTGCTACCCTTTAAAAATAATGTACAACAGCTGTCTGCTTAAACGGTTTCGGGGTTTCCATTGCGCATTTTCCTCATTGCAAAAAAACTCGACTCCATTCCATGTTCGTTTTCCTTTCGTCTACCCAAAATGAATCAAACACGTAGGATTTTTGAGGTTCCAGAACGGACGAGCACCGATGCCCGCCTTTTTCATCTCGACTCGGTTGGACGCACGGTCGCAGTCTAGTTCTTGCCCTTGGAGGCGCCCGACTTGACGCGCCTGGCCTGGGGGCGGTTGATGTGGCCCTCGGGGATCCAGCTCTCGTCGTAGTCCTTTCCGGAGGCGGTGGCGGCGGTGGGCTCGGAGGCGGAGAGGTCGGCCTCGGGCTTCTTGGCGGCGCGGGGGGCGCGCTTGGCCTGGGGGAAGAGGGCCTCAATCCACGTCTTGTAGACGAAGAAGAGGGTGCCGGCGAAGGCGGCGGTGAGGAAGAGGTAAAGGAAGATGCTGTGACATGTTAGCGCATGGGGATGGGATGGGATGGGATGGGTCGACATACATCTGGGGGTCGAGGAAGCTGGTGGGGGCCTCGACGATGGAGGCGGTGGCGTTTGCGGCCTTGACCTGGTGCACGCCGCCCTTGGGGTCCGTCAGGACGGCGACGAGCTGGACGTAGACGTCCTGGGGGTTCATGTCCTGGGAGAAGGCGTAGGTCAGGTCCTTCTTCTCGCCGGCGTCGATCTCGACGTTGTAAGTGGTCGAGGTGAGGTTGCGGACGATGGACTGGTAGGCGGGGGCGTCGTCGGGGAGCTGGCGGGCCGTGACGAGGGCGCCGGCCACGAGGGCCAGCTGGATCGGGCTCGAGTCGTGGTTGGTGACGTGGACGAGGGCGCGCGTCGGACGGCCGTTGACGAGCTTGACGCCGAAGATGTCCGAGTCGGGGAAGCTGGCCGTGACTTCGGCGAGGAGCGCGGGGGGTGTGACGTCCGAGGTGGCGGAATCGGCGTCGGTCTGGGGGGAGTTAGCATTGGATGGATGGTGGCTGGTGGAAGAGGTGACGGACCTGGGCGACGACGCCAAAGACCTGGGCGGCCAGCAGAGCGAGGACGGAAGCCTTGAAGAACATTGCGGAGGAATAGACACTGACGAGAGACGGCGACAACAGGATGAAGAAGAAGGGGGGGGGGGGAAGAAGGAGGAGAGAAGAAGAGGAGAAGAAGGGAAAAGAAAGGGACCCTTTTTTGAAACTGGCGATGGGGAAAAGCTGGTGGTGACAATCTGGCCTTAGTCGCGAGAGCCACCTCCACCAGGGGGAGACGCCAGATGGAAGCAAATGCCCCGAGGTGCAGCGGTTCTAGGCGCTGTGGGGAGGGCGTTTTGGGTGGTCCGGGCCCCCCGGGGGTGCACGCTTAGGGGGGTGAGTGATTCAGGGAGTGGAGTCAGGTCAACCCTTGCTTGGATGGATGCTTCCATTTCAACCTCTACTCGACATCAACTCCTCTTGAATGCCCTCGCCGGTGCGATGAATCCCACACACTCTCCAAATCCAACCCCATCTCCATCCACATCCCCCGCATACGCACTCAACCGCACCCCGTCGCCGTCCTCGAGGTAGCGCCTCCTCCCCCCGCCATGCAGCTCCCACTCGACGTGGCCGCCCCTCGTCATCTCCAGCAGACACCCGTGCTCGTCGTCGCCGACGCCCGACACGGTGCCCGTGGCCAGGACGTCGCCCGACTCGACGCCGCACCCGTTGACCGTCTGCTGCGCCACCAGGTCGCGGAACGTCCAGTACGTCCACGCGAGGTCCGCCGCGCAGACCCTGGTCGCCGACGAGGAGCCCGAGAGCACCGAGGCCTCGAGCGCGATCTTGTAGCTCGGCTTGGGCTTGGGGTCCTGCAGGTACGGCTTGACGGGGTGTCGCCTCGGCGGCGCTTCCGTGGCGAAGGGCTCGAGGGCCTCGAGGGTCACGACCCAGGGGGAAATGGACGTTCCGAAGCTCTTGCTGTTGATGGGGCCGAGCGGCTGCATCTCGAAGCCTTGGATGTCTCGCGCTGTTGGACTCGTCAGAAGTCTGATGATCTGAAGCACCGGGCAGTCTTACCGCTCCAGTCGTTGACAATGACGAGCCCGAAAATATGCTCGTCGGCATCGCGAACGGCCACTCGGTCGCCAAAAACGGACGATTTCCCGATGACGGCGCCCATTTCCAGCTCGTAGTCGACCGCCCGGGAAGGCCCGAAGCGTATCTCGTCGCCGTCGCGGTACTGCCCGTACGGCCGGGTGATGGGCGTGCCCGAGACGACGACGGACGACGAACGACCGGTGTATCCGATGGGGAGATGCAGCGCGGCCGGGGGGAGGCTTCGGACGCCGAGGATGGCTTCTCCGGCGTTGAGGAGATGCTCTACCGAGCAGGAAAAGTCGGTAAAGGCTTTTACTTGGATGGGGAGGTGCATTGTCACGTCGGCGATGGGGATGCCGAGCTTGGATGCATTGTTGTCGTTGCCGAGGAGGCCTTGGATGGTTTCGCGAAGGTGGGACAGCTCTTTCTTGTCGACGGCGGCAAGGGTGTTGAGCGTCTTCTCCTGAAAGGCATCCCTCAGACGCGGCGAGCAGTCCAGCTCGAGGTCGGACAAGAAGAAGATGAGGTCACCAAGGCGAGTGACGACGGCAGCCGGACGGGTCTTGGTGCTGGCGATGCCGTAGGGGATGTTCTTCAGGGAGAAGTGGTGTGCGAGGCTCATCTTGGCGGCAGGTGGGCTGACGGTTCTTTACTGACGTGGCCAGGGAGCTATTCGATTCTTTAACAAGTACATGGTCTCATGAGTACGGCTGGGATGCCATCACAGCAGAGCTCGAGGCAGCTCTATCCCCCCGCCCCCACCGGCTACGGTGCCCGGCTACGATGCCCCAGCTTCCGGTGGACGAACCTCTATGACCGAGGCTGGTGTTCTAGGCATTTCCATCTTTGGGGGCTTGCGTTTGAACCGATGACTCAGAGAAACGATACGGTTGAAGTGGTCGGTATGTGGGTGGTTGATCTATTTTTACCAGTCTCGCTGTCTGTCAAAATAGGAAGCTTGGCATCTTATCTAACAATAGAAACACATGTTGTCTGCCACCCATCATTTAGGAGGAATAATAGGAAGCGTCACAAAGTTGTCCAGCCCCTCGCCAAAATGAATGCTGTTGATGCCGGCAAACTTGGACGCCGGTCTAGACTGGTTAGCAACTCCAACACGACCAAGAACAGCAGAAGACTCACCTATCAACCTCGGACGTGTGCTGAAACGTGCCCGACCCCTGGGTATCCCCGCTGCTCACCTCAAACACCAACCTGCCGCCCTTTTCGACGACGACATTCGTCGGCCACACCTCGACGTCGACGGCGTAGACCTCGCCGGCGGCCACGGGCAGCACGTCGGTCGACAGGTACTCGCGGTGCGGCAGCCACTCGCGGTGCTGGGGGTGCTCGGCGTGCACCTTGCGGTTGCTCACGCGCAGCCAGCCCTTGCACAGCGGGACGGCGTCGCCAGCGGTGCCTGTGTACGAGACTTCCTCGCCCGACGGGTCGATGTGGCGCAGCGTGACGAAGAGGTCCAGGTCCGTCTCGCCGGCGGCGTGGTCGGGCGTTACGGATACGTTGAGGTGCGCCGTGATGTGCCCTGTTACCTCTGTTTCCTGGTCAAAGGCGGCCGTCGCGAACTGCACCAGCTTGGGGTCTGAGAGCCGGCCCAGCGCCGGGTACGACACCGTCGCGGCCGAGGCTGAGGGAGCGGGTTGCTCGGGCGTGAGGGCCTTGTCGGGCGTCAGGTACCACTTGACGTACCACGTGCGCGGGATGGGCCACGCCTCCTCGCTGCGCTTCTCGTACGCCTTTTCCTTGTCGGCATCATTATACCCGACATTCCCCTTGCGCAGCGTCAGCGTCACGGGCGGCACCTTGCCCTTGGTGGCCCAGCCGTAGTCGTCCTGCCCCTTGAGGAAGGCGTCCAGGAAGCTCTTCTGGATCTCGACCTCCTCTTCGTAATAAAAGGGCAGGTCGTGGCGGCCCGTGATGAAGCGCAGGTACTTGAACTCGGAGCCCGCGTGCCGGTAGCCCTCGACGTTGCCGCGCAGGTGCAGCAGGATGCCGCCCCAGTTGGCCACGCTCAGCAGCGGCACGCGGATGTCCTCGAGCCGGTAGTCCTTGGACGCGTAGTAGTCGTCGTCGCGGAACCGGTTGGCCGCGTTGTCGGCGGTTTGGTCGCGCCGGTTGGCGACGAGGACGGCCTCCGGGAGGTCTCCCTCGATGGTGTCTTCCTGGCCCCGGGCTCCGGGCCCGTCGGGCGGGAACTGCTGCGTCGACCGGCCGGGCTTGCCGTACTGGTTGACGAGCACCTGGCGGTTCCACCAGAAGCTGATGAAGTTGTTGCTGAGGATGCCGCCGTGCCGGCAGCGGTCGCGGTAGTAGTCGGACATGCCCTCCCAGGGGATGATAGCCGCGAGCCCCTTTGGCCTCCGGGCGGCCACGCGCCACTGCGACCCGGCGTAGTACGAGATGCCCAGCAGGCCGACCTTGCCCGTCGACCACTCCTGCTCGGTGGCCCACTCGACCACGTCGAAGAAGCACTCGCTGGTGCCGCGGCTCATGGTGTCGAGCAGGCCGGGGCTCTGGCCCAGCCCGCGCTCGTCGGCGCGCACCACGGCGTAGCCGGCCGCCGTCCAGAAGACGGGGTCGGGCGTCTCCCAGGCCGAGTGGTCGCTGCGGTGCCGCGGGTTGACCTGGTCAAAGGAGCCGCGGAAGAAGGACGCGTAGGGGATGTCCTTGCCGTAGGGGCCGTAGGTGACGAGGACGGGCCACTTGGAAGAAGCATCGCTGGACTTGGGGAGGTAGACGTTTGCGCGGATGGGGAGGGGCGAGGCCTTGAGGGGGATGGAGACGTTTTTGAGGAAGACGAGGTTGTTCTTGTCGTCGGGGATGGTTTGTTGGATGTCCCGGATTGGGGGGGTTTGGATGGACATGTTGGGGATGTTTATTGGTGGGAA
Organism: Thelonectria rubi; assembly: GCA_013420875.1. Lineage (NCBI taxonomy): Eukaryota > Fungi > Ascomycota > Sordariomycetes > Hypocreales > Nectriaceae > Thelonectria > Thelonectria rubi. Next base: position 316,319 of record WMHX01000131.1, read on the forward strand.
GGATGTTTATTGGTGAGGTGGTGGTGAGTGAGGCTGTTGGTGATGTTGTCCAAGCGGGGGAGATGGGAATGAGATGGTGTTGAGGACGACAATGACCAAGAGAATGAAGAGGAGAATTAGAAATAAATGAAAACAACGACAGACAGTCGGATTTTATTACGGATTTTATTAGCAGCCATTTCATCATTTCTGCATCTCCCACGCATTACGAATCCGTCTTTTGTTTTCTCGGCCTCGGAAGGGGACCTCTGTGGGTGGTCGGAACGGTGGGGGCGGGGATGGTTAGTCAGCGGGGGGGAGGTTTAGTTGGATTGGGAGTGGGAGAGGGTATAGAGGTGTTGTGTTGGAGTGTTATAGATGCTGTGTTGGAGGGTGTAGTAGAGGTTATAGATGCTGTGTTGGAGTGTATAATAGAGGTGATAGATGCTGTCCTTGGGGGAGTTTATACAGGATAGGAGTGGTCATGGTTTATACTAATAAGCATGAGACAGTTACCAGAATTAATCAATCACTTCACTCTCAGTCATCTCAGCTACGCAAATACAGGCCATACAATCCCTTCCCCCTAAACCTCCTAAATCTCGCCGCCAATGTTGAACCTCCACAGCGATTCGTTGAACCTCCCAACCGTGCTCCTCCACAGCCAATTGCCCGTCTACCAAGGTCAGTCTCATTTCTCAAACCAAGAATGCCATGGGCGGGTGACGTACAGCCTGCAGCAAAACCCCCTCAAACATGTGCAGAATAAAGCCCTGCTCGACCGGGTTCGTGCCCCAGGGCCGGAGCTCGCGGTCCAGGCCGCGGTTGACGGGGCGGTAGGGGGGAGTCTGGCGCCAGTCGTCGGTCCAGCCGGGAGGGTTCTCGGCGTAGGGGCGAGGGGCGTCGCGGCTGGGGGGGGAGTTGGGGAAGATGGCTTCGAGGGAGTTGGGTTGGGGGGGAGACTGAGATTGAGAAGGAGAAGAGGTGGAGGAGGGGGGCACGTTGGAGGTGAGGTGGATGTCGTAGTCGTGGAGGAGGTCTGCCTGGGCGCGGGTTTGGGTCGAGGTTGACATGTTGACTTGGATGCGAGGGTGAGGGTGAGTACGGGACAGTTCTAGGTTGTATGGAGGGAGATGGATGATGGAGATGGATGAGTTGGAAGATGGAGATGGATCAATAAGGCAGACTCCGGGAGCAAAGGATAGTCTATGCCTCGACGGCAGATGGGCTGACGATGCAATCGAATGCCGGAAGCCTTCACCACCTCCTTTCAACCCTCCGTCTCTCCCGAGTCGCCTCCGAGTCGCCTCTCCCCCTCTCCCCCACTTTCCGACCCGGCGGCCCTCTCTCCGGGGGGTTTGAGGGAAGCAGTTGAAGAAGTAATGTGTGAATTGGACTAGATTATCCGTCGCGGAATTGAACATGTAATTGATCTAGTTTCGTGTCCCCTCCAACATTTTTGCGTTTCTGCATCTCTCACTTCCACCCTCAACACCACGCCAAACATCCCCACCACACAAACACCCATCACCACCACCCTCACAAACACAACCACCTTCACCACCACCACAATGGACGCCGCCATCGAGCGTCTCCAAGACACCCTCGCCGACGGCCGCGCCGAAACCCCGCGCTTCCGGCAAGCCCAGCTGCAGGCGCTGCACCTCGCGCTGCGGTCCAACGCGTCCGACCTCTGCGCCGCCGTGGCCCGGGACACGGGCGCGTCGCCGGCCGAGGTCGACGCCGAGTTCTTCCTGGCCGTCGACGCCGTCGCGCACTTTTACGACGGCATCGACTTCCAGAAGTGCCTGAGGGACGAGTACGCGGTTGTGGCCGGGAGGGATTACGCGGAGAGGAGGGTCGGGGCCGGGCTGGTGGTGCTGCGGCCGGGGGCGCACACGAGGTTGTTTTCCGTCGTGAGTCCGCTCGCGGCGGCTTTGGCGGGTGCTTGCGCGGTGGTGTTGGAGGTGAGATGTCTATTGAGTGTGTGTGTGACTCTGTGACTAACATGGACAGCTCCAAGACAGCCTCCTCAACCTCGACGCCCTCCTCCGCAAGCTGCTCCCCGATGCACTCGACCCCAACGTCTTTTGCATCACGGGGACAGTGACTGACGCGTCGATCCTCTCGTCGGCCTTGATCGTCGACCAGACCTCTTCTCCCCCCTCCTCCTCCCCCCTGAATCTCGCTCCCCCTCCTCCCTCCCCCCTCTCCTCCCCCTCCTCCCTCCGCACCATGGCCATCGTCGACCGCACCGCCGACCTCGACGCCGCCGCAAAGGCCATCACGGCCGCCCGCTTCGCCTTCTCGGGCATGTCCCCCTACGCGCCGGACCTGGTGCTCGTCAACGAGTACGTCAAGAAGGACTTCCTGGAGGCGTGCTCGCGCTACGCCACGCTGACGTTTGCCCGCGAGGCGTCGTCGTCGTCGGGCGTGAGGCGTGTGGATGGCAATGCAAGTGAGGAGACGCGGCGGGCCGTCGAGGAGGCCGAGGGCAAGAGGACGGCCGCGAGCTTTGGGTCGAGCGACTTTAAGCTTGTCGATGTCAAGGACCGGTGAGTCTTCAACACACGGCATGTAACCAGCAACACCTAACATTGACAGGGACGCCCCCATCGCAAACATCAAGATCCGCGGCCGCTTCCTCCCCATCCTGACGTGCACCAGCCTCCTCGACGCCGCCTTCAACAACAACCCGCCCACCCACCGGGAACCCCTCCTCGCGAGCTACTGCTTCGCCGCCCCGGACTCGGCAAAGTACCTCTCGCAGCACCTCCCGGCCCGCGTCTCCTGCGTCAACCAGATCCCGCGCCACCTGCTCGTCGGCCCCGCGGCGCCGGGCGAGCACGCTCCCGACCTGCCGCGGCGGTACACGACGGCCATGTTCACCGTGGCGCGGCCGCAGCTGGTTGAGGGTTGCGGAGGGGAGCTGGGGGAGGTGGAGAGGTTGTTGGACGGGGAGGCGGCCCTGGGAGGGAAGCTGAAGGCGGCGGCGACGAGGCCCCTAAGCCCGACGGGCCAGCCCAGGAATGACTTTCCCGGCTTCTTCGAGGTGGGCTTCATGACGGGCGTCGGCGTGACGGCTTCGGTGGTGCTGCCGCTGGTTGGGTATGCGACGTATGTGCTCGGGAGGAGGGGGTTGGAGTATGCCATGAAGATGCGGGGGTAGGTTACATGTATCTCTGAGGGAGTTGTGTGGTTTAGGAGCTTGTTTCTATGTGTCAAGTCTGGTTCTTTGTCAATGCCTAGTATCAACTATCTGCCTGTGTATTCTATCGAGTAATTGTGTAGTGTAGAGTGCGAATGCAAGCCACCCCAATATCTAAGCACTACGTATGTCAACTCAAGAAGCGAGCCACCTCGCCAGTTCGGCGGCATTGACACATGCTGCTCACCATGCCTCTCTTTGTTCTCACCTATTCATCCCGTTACATGGCCACAGTGTCCTCCTCATCATTCCATGACACCACTACAATCTCCTCCTATTCATCCCGATATACCACTACAGCCTCCTCCTATTCATTCCGCTACATCACTCCAGTCTCCTTCATACCATGACACCACCACAGTCTTCTCTCCTATTCATTCCCATCAGGTCCAATCCCTCCGCATCGGGAAGTGGAGGCCCGGGGCTAGCTTGCCGGGCCGGCCCCACCCGCTCCCGACCCTTCCCCCGGATTCTCCGGCACGTCGACATTTCCCCATTCGCGTTCGCATCTCTTCCCCCCACACGCGGCAGCTCGCAGCGGGGAGAAACCAGAGTGGAAGGAGGACGGGAGGAGGGAAAGGCGAGCCGTCGTATACTATATGCCGTCCACACCCAGAGAGCCAGAAGGGCTTCATCTTCTGTTCCTCTCCTGCGGACACAAGCTTGACCCGTTGCACAACTCACGCAGATTCATCTTGGTGAAGCCCGTGCAACCTCACTCGTCTCTCGGAACACACAAGTCTACCCACAGCTTACCCCTTCGCACATTCGCACATTCGCAATGGCAGTCGGCGCAAAGGAAGAGCCCATGAGCCCCGTGCACCTCTACGCCCACGGCAGCACCATGATGCTGGGCGAGGACCACCATTCGGGCGACTACTGGAAGAAGTGCGGCGACGAAGCGCTGGCGGCGGGGATTGAGCATGTTATTGTCATGGTGAGTTAGAGGGTCAACACCACGGGGAGATCACCACCACTTCCCCCTATTCTCACCTACACCACATTCCCCCCTATTCTCACCACCACCACCACCACACATCACTCCCCATCTCATCTACCCCATCACTAACCCCCCCCCCAGGGCGCCCACTGGGCAACGTCCATCCCAAACACAATCCTCATCTCGGCCAACCCCTCCCCCGGGAAATCCCCCGTGGCCTACGTGCACCCCTCCAAGTACGCCGACTACCCCCTCACGCCGGACCTCGCCTACGTGCCCACGATCCAATCGCACCTCGCCGCCGCCGGCATCGCCTCCCAGCCCGCGCCCGACTTTGACTGGATCCACGACACGTACCTGATCCTCATCCGCATGTTCCCGCGCGGCTGCCCCCCGACGACGCTCCTCTCCATGAACCACACCTTCGACCCTCACTTCCACGTGGCCGTCGGGTCCGCCCTCCGCCCCCTCCGCGCCGCCTCGCGCAAGACGCTCTTCATCGGCTCCGGCGGCTCCGTGCACAACCTCTACCGCAACGTCTGGGGCCCCATGCTCCTGCACCGCGACTCCCTCGCGCAGCCGACGCCCCCGGAAGGCTGGGCGCTCGACTTCCGGCAGGAGGTGGTCGACCTGCTGTGCTGCGTCTACGAGGACGACGTGCCGGCCGACCGGGCCGCGTATGGCAAGGTCATCCGCGGGAGGAGGCCCTGCGGCGGGCCGCTGCTGAGGAGAAAGGCCACGAGCCTGATGAAGCACCCGCGGTACCGCGACGCGCACGCCACCGACGACCACTTCATGGCCACCATGTTCGTGGCCGGCTTGTGCGGCGGGAGGGGTGATGAGGGTGTCATGGGCGTCATGGGCGCCGAGGACTGGGAGCTGACCAACATGTGCAACTCGCAGTTTACCTTGGGGAGTTGGGTGCAGGCGAAGTGAGTGAGGGAGCAGATAGTGAAACGAAAGTTGATACCTCTTGTCCGTTGAATAGCAAACCACCCTTTTCCGTTACTCCAGAACAGCCATGTCGTAAGCCCAAACCCTTCCCATCACAACTCCATATCCCACGCAAAATTGTCCATGTCCCCCGTGTCCAGACCCTCAAACATGTCCGCGTCGGCCGACGTGTCCAGCCCGCCCGTGACGGAACCGCCGAGTCCGACATCGGCGCCCACGCCCGTCATGCCCATGTCCAAGCCCATGTCCGTCGACATGTTGTCGCCCTGCAGCGCCGCCGCCGCCATGCTCTCCCCGAGACCGGCCGCGTCGCCGTTCATCAGCGGCATGTCGTTCCCCTGGAGCATCTGCGCCTCGGGCATCACCATCTGCGCCTCGACGCGTCGGTGCAGCCGCACAACCATCTCCGCCGCCGCCGGGTCCGTCTTTTGCGTCTTCTTGCAGTCCTCGGCCAGCGACCGGAGCGCGTCCCGGAGCGTCGACGCCCGCTGCGCCGGAGCCGGCAGGTTGCCGTTTGCGTCCATCATGTTGCCGCTGGCGAGTCGGTCCTTGGCCGCGTCGGGCGCGCAGATCATGGCCGTCGCCACGTCGTAGACGAAGCTGGCGTTTCCCGCCTCCGACTGCAGCTTCACCTCTTCCAGCATCACATGCAAAAGTCGCTTGGCCCCGAGGTTTTGGAGTCCCAGGAGCAGCTGCCGGTGCGTGTACGACGTGGGCATGCTCATGCCCGGATGCATGCTCCATTGCGTCAGCCCCTGCATCGTATGCCTCACCGCGCTGGCCAGCCCGCTCGGCAGCGTCGTGGTCCATCCTTCCAACTCGTTGTGCTCGGGCTCCCCCGTGCGCCGCGACAGGGGGATGCTATCCTTGAGTGCTCTCAGGAGCGGCTCGATGTCCTGGTTCTTGGGATCCCGCCGCTGGTACATGCGGAGGGCCTGCTCCAGAGGCTTGCCGACGAGCTTCTTGACTGACGAGAGCATCGTGCTTGCTTCGCCGGATATTGAGCTGGGGAGGAGAATGAGCTGCAGGATCTTGATGATGGACTTTTGCTCCTTCTGGTCGACCCAGAGGTAGTCGCCGCAGAACCGAATAGCCGGCACCAGAGAGGGCAGCAGAAACGTGTCGACGAGGTCTGCATGCGTTAGCCAGAATCAACAGAGTACATCTCCTCTACTCACATTCAACACCTCCCTTGAGCGTTTCATCATTGAGATAACCGTGGGTATAGGCCACCACAGTGTTCTGGAACAGAGGAGCGACCAAGAGATAGAAATCCTGCGGCGGGCACGACGACATCAGCTCGTCGCCCAGGCCGCTTGCGTCTGGGCCGAATAGGCCATGGATCCATCCATTCAGGTGCGTCTTCTCCTGCTCCGTCAACTCGTCATTCGGCCGTCCAATGTGGCCTCGAGCCAGGATCTTGGCCACGCTCGAATCTGGCGATTGGATTCCCATGTCTGCCGCCGTCAGGTTATATCGGTATGCAAAGGCCAAGACCAAGAGGAGGATGGCGCCAAATTCCTCATATACCGGCTGGTACTCTCCTTGGTCCTCATCGTACGGCCAGTTGTCCAGCAACGCGCACAGCGGCTGCAGAATGGCCGGCAGCTTCTCGAACAAGAGAATGACATCCAGTGACAAGGGCTTCTGAGCCAGTTGGCTGCAAAGAAGCTTGAGCGACATTGTTTCCTTGGTGCTGCACAGTTGACGCAGCACCTCCATCAGAGCCTGGCAAACGGCACCGACGTTGCCGTCCATCTTGTCCAGCTCACGGACAAGGCCCTGGATCTTTTCCGTGTCGGAGAGGCAGTTCTGGACCAGCTTCTCCTTGGAGTACTTTTGGAGCGACGGCTCATACGACATGGAAATCTCTCCCAAGATCCTCTCCACGTGCTCTCTCTGCACCAATCCGTGTAGGACGCACGCCGCACAGAACTCCTCCCTCACGCTCTCCGTGTACGGATTGTTGTTCCTCGACTCGTCAAACATCAGCGACGCCGTGGGGAAAATGCTAGTGTCCACCTGGCTGAGGGCTTGCGTGATGCAGAATTCGGCTGTCGTCGCCGAGTATTCGGGAGGACAGAGCTGGTATAGGAGAAGGGGTAGTTTGTTGATTAGATAAGACCGAAGGAGATGGGCATCCTTCTGGCCTTCGTTGCGAAACACGGCGTTGGCCAAGACGTCAAAAGAGGCCAAGACGAGGTCGATGACGCTCGATTGGATATCTCCCTGCGACATGTTAGACGTGTCCGGGTATTCCACCGACTGACTCACCTGATATCGGGTGCTCATGTATGAGAAGAGCGCGTGGTCATCGAGCAACGGTCGTGCCGAGAGCTACACCTGTTAGCCATGGACACAGATAATAGCAGGCTACTCACAGCAGCGTTTAGGTAGACGTAGAGTCCGGACCGAGTGTTGGTGATGGGGAGTTCAGGCACCACAAAGTTCTCCAGCCCAACGGCAGACTCGAGGAGATCGTCCATGACCGCGTGAGCATCTTGCTTCTTCCCGTCCTCGGGGTCGAGCGCGGCAATGTCCTGCCGAAAGAGCTCCAGCTTTTCAGTCACCTCAGGAACAAGCTGCAAGGTCGGAACAAAGCTGGCCAAGCTCGAAGAGAAATCTTTTCGCGTTTCTGACATTTTGTCAGTCTTTACTCCCCATACATCAAATCACGTGGCTTACCTCTGGCGATGGGCTTGCTCAAAGCTCTGAGAAGCACCGGATGTTCGCAGAGACGCATCAAGAGGGCCACCAGAGCCGCCCTCGAAGACTCAAAGTCCACCCTGGCCTGCGACAGCTCCAGGTGCTCCATGACGTCTGCAGCAAAGGCCGTCGACGCCGACGCGAACAGGGTCATCCACTTGGAAATAATCACCACCACCTCCAGGGCGGTCCGCGAGTCGGAAATGGGCCTCTCCTGGACGACAGACTTGGTCAGGAAGTAGAACAAAAACTCCTCGAACCAGTACGACGTCTCCCAGCGCGTAATCTTGGCCTCCTTGGCCTTCTCCGGCCCCGACTGCGACTGCGACTGCGACTGGACCTTTGTGTGGGACGACGAGTACTTGTACAGGACCTTGAGGGTGGCGGCCATGTCGATGTAGCCCAGGCGGTAGAGGATCTGGAGGTACTGCGGCATGCGCGGGTCGAGCGTGTAGACCTTGTTGGGCTGGGGCCGCAGGAAGAGCTCGGCGACGCCGTAGGCGGGCAGCGGGTGTTCCTGGTAGACGAGCTTGATGTAGGTTTCGAACACGTCCATCTCGAGGCGTCGGGCGATGCACTGGGCCACGAACTGCTTCCAGTAGTCGAGGGCCGCTCGCAGTGCCTCAAAGGCCGCGACGCGTCCGTCCATGGTTGCGGGCTTCTGTGGTGATGGGGGTACGTATTCGGAGGGGTTCGAGGGGGTGGTCGGAGTGGCGGTGTGGAGGGTCGCAAGTCGATAATGATGCAGACGAGACTCGGCTGCTCGTCGTGATGGGTGTCGCATACGCCCAAGTGAAGCCAATCGGTTCAGCGATGCGCCACGGACGATACAAGCGGCAGAGTCGAGTGACGGAGCGCAAATGTATGTCAGGTGACAAGGTCTGGCGAGTTCGCTGATGGTTCGCCCTGTTCGGGCAGCGAGAATGAGGTTGGGTCCGGTTCAATGAAGTTCGGATTCGAGGTTCGATGTTGTTTTCGATTGCTTCGCAGACAAAGACGGAGCCCTGTATTTTGTTGGATGTACAGGGTGGAGCGGGAATATTCCGCTCTTTAAGCTTAGGCACATTCTCTATTACATCTCAAGCTAGCCAATAATGCCACAATGATTCGTTAAAAGTCTTCATGTCATATGAATTACTGTAAACTTAATCTAGAGAATAACAAACAACATCCCCTACTGTCGTGGTATCAAGTATCTTCACTGTAAACAAACCGTGCCCCAGCAACAACAACAAACTCCCGTCGGCAAACCCTAGTAACTCCTCTACTTCTCAAAAGTCGTGCTCATCGTCCTCTTCCCCGCCGCCCACAGGTGCGAGTAGTCGGTACCCAGGTACCGCCCCTTGAGAAACCAGATCAGGAAGCTAAACAGCTTCATGCTGCCCATCTGGCCCGTGGCCCGGCTGCGCCCCAGCGTGATGCCAAACATGACCTTGGTCGACGCCTGGTACTCGGCCAGGGCGGCGCCGTCCAGGTGCAGCGGCAGGTTCTTGATGAGCCACTGCGTCTGCGCCTCGGCCGCGGCCAGCTTGCTCGGCTCGAGGGCGCCGGCGTCGCCGAGCACGAAGATGTCGGCGTGGCCCTCGGCCTTGAGGTACGTCGTCTGCTTGACGTAGCCGCCCGCGTCCAGCAGCGCCGGGGGCACGAACTCGGTGTTGGGGATGATGCCCGTGGTGGGCAGGTAGGCCTGCGTTGTGAGCGTCTTGGTGCTGCCGTCGGCGGCGCGGAGCTCGAGCACCGTGTCGTTGCCCGTGACGGTGACGTTGCTGACCGTCGTGTTGGGGATCAGCTGCACCTTGAGCTTCTCGAGCTCCTTCTTGGTCGCCTGGCGGACGCTGGCGATGACGGGGTCGGCGAGGGGGAGGTCGTCGTTGTGGATGAGGATGACCTCCTTCTTGCCGTGCTGCGAGTACTCGAAGCCGAGCTCGCCAGCCGTCTCGGCACCCGTCAGTCCGCCGCCGACGACGACAATCGTCTTTGCACTCTTGATCTGCCCCTGCAGACGGTGGAGCTTGTCCTTGGTCTGCTCCGTGGTGGCCAGAGGCTTCCAGGGCATGTCGTCCTTGGCGCGAGCGCCTGTGGCGATGACGAGAGTGTGGTAGTTGACCTCGCGGGTGCCGCCGGCATTGAGCTCGACGCCGACCGTCTTGGAAGCCGGGTCGAGCGAAGCGGCCTTGCCCAGGACGAACTCGAACTTGCTGGGGGGGTACTCGGCAAAGGTCGGCTCCAGGGCGATGGACACCTTCTCGTCGGCGAGCTGGCCGGGGACCACGGCGCGGGGCATGGCGACGGGCCAGTGGAAGTCGGACGTGGGAGACACGAGGACGATCTTGAGGTCGTCGCGCTTGAGAACCGTGTTGACCATGGTCTGGCGGACAACGGGCATGGCCGCGGGGCCGGCGCCGAGCACGAGAATGGTTTTGGTCATGATTGAGTTTGTGTGGTTGTTCCGGTCGAGTTGGGCTGCCAAGAACCAGGGGCGATGGAGTCACTCCTCAGATAGTCAAAGCTGTGTCAATGAATTGCAAGAGATGAAAAGAAACATTTCAAACCAAACGGGCCATGAGCTCCTGTATTTGTAGGGTCCAGATGTGCAGGGAGCCACGACCCAAGAGCCAAGACCAAACGTCTCCGCGAGCTGTGAAACCGGGCCGGATGATTTGTCACCCGCTTTGAAAGCAAAAGAAAAACGATTCCTTCTCTCAATCGCATAATTTAGGGTTGAAGATCCACGGATCCCGCAGCAGTGACAGCACCCGCCAAATTACAGCTTCCCACGCGCGCGAACCGTCCATATTGGGCAGAGGCGGAGTGGCGGAGTGGCGGACCAACGATAGAGACAGGGGAGCGGAGACGGGGGGTCGATAGGGCCCGAAAAGGACATGCTGCAGCGCCGTTGGGCGGGTTCTGAACATGTTCCGCGGGCGACAAAGGCCTTCGAGGGCCTCGAGGACGACGGAGACTCGAGAGTTGGGTCAAAGTAAGATTGGGGCTTGGGGAAAGAGCGATTGCCGCGCGGTGACTCGGGTCCGGCTTTGGCCCCACGCGGGCGGGGTGGGGAACCGGCCGCTGCTAAACTGATGCGAGGAGCCAATCGTAAGCCTTGACGCCGGGTCGTACCTGAGCTGGCTTCTATACGGGGCGTCTGATTGGGTGCTGTGCGGCTGCTGACCCCACTTACCGCCCGCGATACATGTCCAAGTACTACTCAATACCACCCTTAAGTAGCTCCCCGGCGCGACTCCTTTCTGGCATTCAACCACGTTTGGTTCGTCGAAATGATGTCGAATCATTAAGATTTGCAGGGTTCTACTCAAGCACCTTGGGGAAAAACGACAACCTCTGCCCTCTTCATCCAGCGTCAAATACGAAGTGTTCGCATTCGCATTCCATCCAAATCGACCAAGCACCGAATCCTCCGCTGACTCGACACCACAGCCTTTACTCGGCGCGGCTCTTACTCCTCTGCCGTGGTCCGATCTGATTGGATTCCAAACACGCGCGCGAACGTCTTGATCAAGCTTTGTAATTGTCCCGGTCCTTCGTTTGGGATGCGGGCTATCGACGTGACAGGATAGTCATCTTTGGTATTTGTAACCCGACATTCCATATGTCAGCAGCCTTATCTACCAATTGTCGTTGGAGTGGCCCTCCTCTCTCAGTCTCCCTCGGTCTGAACCGACCGGGTTAGTTGGTTGTCAACAGTCGGACTTTGGTGGAGTAACTGCTGGTTCAAAGGACCATGGTACGCTCAAAGTACACATTCGCTGATCTGGTCCAGGACATTGACGTTGCTCCAGGGCTTCACTTGGACACGGCCGCGCAGTCACGACTCTCGCCAGAAATCCAAGTGACATCAAGCCTAGCCACCGTCATTTCCTGCACCGCGTTCAATCTTGACCCTGCGGATGGCATCTTTACGACTCGAGCAGCCCGCGAGTCACGACGTCTCAGTCGAGACCAACATTGCCAGACACCTGAGGGTTGTCGATCCCGTTGGGCTCGTGCGACGACTTCTCATCATGATGTCAGTACATCCTCGGCCAAAGGGAGTCAGTCATCTTCGAAGCCAGACGCCCTCTGAGTCGATCAGAAGTCATTTCTCGCCTCAACTCACTCCGCCCTCGCCCTCCCGGACCCTCGCTAGGGCGTTTTCTCAATCGACGCAAGGAGCGTAGGCGTATGCCTTGGAACACCAGCATTGCCGAAAAGAGTGATGCTACGCTCTCTTCAAGATCGCGTCGACACGTATGACGGCGCTGCCGTCATACGGGGAACGAGGTAAAATCGTCTTCTCGCCTCCCGAGGAATTCGCCATGTGGTCTTGGGACACCTTCACGTTATGATCCCTCAGACTTGCGCTGAGGTATGATGCAGACCTCCACCACGTCGCATCCTCTCCGCCGAACAAGCGTCATCCGTCCTCCACCATGACAGGAACGAAGACAATCCGGCTTAGGTTGTGTCACAGCGCAGAAGGTCGAAGATGTCGGCTCGCTCAAAAAGGATGCTCCAGAGTCGATTTGGTCCGAGAGATGACGCCGCAAACAACCCATCGCGAGCCTTGGATTCCATTGCCTTGCATCCACGACGCCAGAGGTATCATCGAGCCATCGACTCAAACCAGGATCCGTCGGATGGTCGTCATCCGTTCGAGTCACCGTCCGGAACGGTATGGTACGCAGGTAAACGGTGGATTATCAATGACGGTATCGGCCACGGACGCGACGTCAATGTCCCATGGTCTTGTCACGTGTGACGACATCAGAACGGCGGCAATGAGGCGAAACCAGCGACCGAGATGGGAAGGCTGCTCCACAGGACCTAGGGATCAAGGGCCTGCGTCTGGTCGGGAGAAGTGCCGGTAGCCTCAAAGCATTTCACTTGGGGCTCGGGGCCGACGGGTGGCACCGCGTGGCGGGTGAGGGAGGCTCTTCTGATGTCGTCTCGGTGCTCAGGGAGTCTCCTCGCTGCCTTGAACGGCTCGTGTAGCGCAATCCGTATGACGACAAACTTCGAGGAGGTCTCAGAAAGCCGTCAGCACGTTTTCTCAATACCCACCTCGACCAGCTCGCAAACTCCCAAAGGCGACAAGATTGACCAAGGCTGAGGTGAAGAGGTGAGGCAAGTGATGGTATTCGCAGGTCAAGGTCAGGGGCGAATGCAATTGGACCGTGGTTAAGAGATGGCCCGTGCGGCGAAATCGTGACATCAGCGAGCGGCAGTGACCTCACAGGCGTGCCTTCCTCAGGTTCCTGTAAAGTGGTAAAGTGGGTCTGTGGATTATTCCGTCATTGGCCCACCGCGCAATTTGGTACCCTCTCAGCTGCACCTGGAGAAAGTGAGTTGACCTTGGAGGAGCGTCACAGTTGGGAATTGCCTCGTTGAACAAGGCACTTTGGTGTTTTCGACGTAATGTGTCTCAATAGATATTCTGTATCTACTTGCAACCCTCGTCAAACACCCTCGGTCACGTTCATGCGTGAATGATTGAGCCGCTCCAGCCCCTTGAACCCCTAAATCAACTCCAGCCCTATTCCTCGCGGCCCCTCCCCAACCTTACCCGATCAACAAAGCCAAACTCCACTTCCTCCTCCTCGAGACTTGGACCCTGAATTGGCAAAGAAGCAGCTCTTCCAGATCATCTTCTTCTCTCTTGCCCCAGCGAGCGGAAACGGAAAAGGAGGATCCCTCCTCCGCTGTCCGAAGGATCCCGGACGGGGGTTGCTGTACTGTACCTCACAAACCGGCCATGGCCCGGCCGCACATCCAATCCTGCTTTTGACGCTTCGTCCCTCCGTCTCTTCGGCGAGGCAACCTTCCGTGCCCTCCTCCGTCCAATCCCGGGTAGCCTCGAAGGAAGGGGGGGGCGTGGTGCCAGACTCGGCAGCTGCAGTGATGATCCCCTTTTCGTTCTCTTGTCCAACAACTCTGCAAATGGCTCGGGGTCCGTTTCCCATCCCTACGAGGAAGCTGTTGCACGGACGATACGGTTTGATCAAGTCCCAGTTAGCCGCGTGATGCGCAGGATCCCTGAGTTGCGGCCTCGAGGCCAAAGGGAGAAGGCCAACTGGCAATGGTCTCGTCCGTGAGCAGACGACCGAACGACCGGAGACGCTTGATGGGTGAATGCCAACGACCTCGCGATATAGCCGATGACACTCAATTACAAACCGGTCTTGCATGGGGAGGATGAACTTCTGGAGATGCAACCATTTCTGCAGACGCATGAGTGCGCTGTCCACGGGAAGATGGGTCGATGATAGTCCGAACCGACCGCCGCACTTGGCCGTTTCCCCTCCTTTCTTTCCCATTCTCGCATCTAAGATTCAACACAACGGCCGAGAAGCCTGCAAACCAGCCGTCGTCGGGTCCAGGAATCCTCCATCGATAGCCTCGTCGATGACCGCGACTCCAAGGCTGAAGCCGCATCGTCAACAGACTCGATACAGTTCGAGCGAGCTCCCGCCTCGGAATCTCTGATCAACACATCCTCTAGGCTCTACGGTAGCCACCGTCAGACGGGAGGAGCAAGGTGGCAAAACCACCCCCCGAAACGGGCAAACTAGGATCATGGACCAGAACAGGACCCTGAAGGACGAGGGATCTACATCGTGGGCCCCCCTTACGTATTCCTTCTCGCACGGGTACGTACAGTACACAACAGGTATGTAGGCTGCTGATCGACTCTTGTGCCAGAAAAACCCTGGCAAAGCTCGAGAGACAGAGGGCTGGCTTGGCTTGACGCCATCCGCATGCCACTAGAAACCGACAATCACCGTCGATCGCTCGTCAGAGGCGGGACAGGATTGGACCAGCACGACACACCCAACGAAGGGGTGGAGTGAGCGAGTTTTTTCCACCTCTTCTATTTCTTTCTACAAGCGGAGAGTTGTTGTCCCTTTAAAGGCGGAGAGGGAGGTGGAGGGGGAGGGGTGGAAAAGTGAGGTCTATCTGGGGGCGTTGGCGATGATGCATGTCCCGGCTGAAGAAGCAGTCGGCATTCCCACACCCTTGATGTTCCCCGAGAGCCATTTCCCCCACCGGGAAAGACTGTTGACTTGCAAATCCCTCTGGGGACTTTGGGGTCCCCGTCGCTTCGTGAGGTTATAAGGCCGGCCACCTCCCCCCGTCCTAGCCTTTCTTCTACACTCGTCTTTTCAGCCTCACTATCAAAAGCGCATAGAAGATAAACAGGCCCTCACCCTGACTCGTTCACAAGACTTTCCCACCCGACTCTATTCAATCTCCTCAAGCATCACCAGCCCACAACACCGCACATCATGCCCGCCCGTCAAGACTTCTACCCCGGCGCCATCCCCGCCACTGCTCCTCCTCCCCAAGACCTGCCGAGCTACTCGCGCTTCATGCACGAGCACACCAAGCGCCAGATGCGAGCCTTTGGCGCCGACCCGAACGCCAGTCGACACGCCGCCCGCAAGGCCATCAACGGAAACACCACGCCTCATAGCTCGAGCCCGCCCGCCTACCACTCATAAGAACCTTGGACACAAAAAACAAAAAATTCACAATTGGAACTATTGGCAACAAACGTCATCTTCTGGGATAAGCACAATTGACCATCCGCCAAGTGACCTTGTTCCTCTGGGGAGCGAAACAGGTATCCCCTCCTGACATCACATTCGCGCCCCCGAGTTGAAGCCTCGGACCATCTCCGTCGAGTCACGCACACTACACTTCCTTCGAAGCGGCACGATAATATGGGAAACATGAAACACTTTACGGCGTCGAGACGATTGCTTTGATAAACTTGCGAGAGAGCGCTGGGAGTCGATGGGGAAGAGCGCAGCGACAGAGGTGGTACTTTACCTCTTATCTACTACTGCTATATCTTGAGAAGAAAAGCGACCGGATAGCACACGAGGCGTTAAGGATTGCATTTATTGGGAAGTAAATGAAAACAGGCATGGTTGGGGATAGGCAACAAGGACATATTACCGATTTAACGACGACTACTACGAGTACGAATGAATAGTACTACTATGTAACCCACAATCAATCAATAGTACTTCATACTCCGTTCGTGACACACTTCGATGATGACAGTAATGACATCCCGTAACATCCATTCCAAATCGGGAATTCGTTCAAATGCCATTGCTAACAAATTGCATCGCTGGAATATGAGCCATGGCCAAGCCTCTTTTAAACCCAAAACTAACTCCCTAAAACACCTTCTCGTACAAGTACATCTTGTATGCCAGCCAATTTGCCCTATCATCCGCTTGTGCAGTTCACCTAATCTACACCAGCGACGGCTTCTTCTTGATACCCAACAACGCAGCGTGGTTCTTCTTCTTCTTCACTGTCCGCTTGAAACTCGGGGCTGGGGCTGGCGTGTCCTCATCCATAGGAGTCGTTATAATCGAGGCCTGCGCACTCGAGGGGCCAGCAGCTTCGTCGGAGACGGGGGTCGATAGGGTGTCAGGCTCTTCCTCGACAACATGCAAATATGATCGGGCCGTTGCAAATGCTCGCTTTGCGGCCTCGTCGTCTTCCCTCTCTTGCTGCTCTCGTTCTTCATCCTCGGTGCGCACGATGCTGTCGGCAAAGTCGACTCCTTCCTTCTCCGAACGGTTGATCCTTGCGTTTCGTTGTCGAATCTCGTCCAGGGCATCTGCTGCAGCCATTTCCCGTCGAGCGTCGGCATTCTTGGCTTCCAAGTCCGCCATGGCGTTCTTCTCTTCCTCGCCTGCCGCCTCGGCTTCTTCGCGCTCAAGTCGGTCCAGTCTTTGCTCGTCCGTTTCCTCTTCTGTCTCGCGATTTCTCCAAGGCTCCATGTTTCGCACGGCGCCCTTTACCATGGCGTACCCGCTGCTTTTAGGGTCTGTCCGGAAGATGATCTGGGAGGTGTTACTAAGGTACGTCGAACAGGATAAAAAATAGACAAACGAACCTCGGCACTGCACCGCGTGCACTTGATGCTGAAGAAGAAAATCTGAATGCCCAAATACTTCTCATCCAAAGGAGTCTCTTTTCTCGAGTTGAATTTACGTCCCCGGTAGATGAATTCTCCACATGTCGTACACTTCATGGAAAAGGGAGCCATCCTATTTGATGTTAGCAGGTCCTTTGAAGCGGAAGAGTATGTACTTACAATCTCACGGCCTGAACACGTGGCCCGGATGATTTAGGACCTCGACGCCTCTATGACAATATGTCAGCAACGGTTAAGCTCATCGTGATGTCTGCCTGCAAGGTGCGAAACAAGTCCTGACTGGTCGCTGGAAGACGACCAAGATGCTTAAAACAGACAGAAAGACTTACTGTAATGTCTCTCGGGTCGAAGTCTGGGGGGTAGTATTTCTAGGATGATATTAGCACGGTAAATCTCATGATGTCCATGTAAACTTACCTGCAAGACCTTACGCTCAGACATGGTGGGCGGACTGAATGCTTAGGTCGATGTTTAAGTAGGGCCAAGGGGGCGATCTGATGCGCGCAAGAAGCGAGATTCGAGGCTTGACTAGATGTGACAACTCTGGTTCGATATTTGTAGCGGCGCAGGGCGTGGCGATTGATTTCGATGAATGCGCTCGGTGAGTTGAAGGTGCGAGGATGAGTTCGATCAAGACTGGGAGTGGAAGCCGGGATAAATGCGGGCCGGACTAATACGGTTGGATATAGATATATATATGGGGCAGCGCCGCTTTATGCTTTATGTCATCAACTCAAGAGTCTGCTTATTCAGAGCTCAAAGGCGGCACTGACTCAAACCCCGATACGCTCTAGCCACCGCCACCTTCCGCCGCGTCCAACAACAACCCAAGCAGCAACCTCTCAACGTCGCATCTCCTTCACCAAATCTCATCAACTCGGTTTCAAATCGCACCTCGACGACAGTCACTCGCAAACCACATTCCCGACCCTCCCACTCTCGCCCACCATGCCCAAGGCCGAGGTCGGGTCGACCAAGTATGTCGCCAATCGCATGAAGTCAAAGGGCCTCCAGCGCCTCCGCTGGTACTGCCAGATCTGCGAGAAGCAGTGCCGCGACGCAAACGGCTTCAAGATGCACACCCAGTCCGAGAGCCACGTCCGCCAGATGCTCATCGTCGGCGAGGACCCCGCAAAGTACATCAACGACTTCAGCAAGCAGTTCCTCGGCGACTTCCTCCTGCTGCTCCGCTCCGGCCACGGCGAGAAGCAGGTCCACATCAACCGCTTCTACCAGGAGTACATTGCCAACAAGGAACACATCCACATGAACGCCACCAAGTGGCCTTCGCTGACCGAGCTGGCAAAGCACCTCGGCCGCGAGGGCATCTGCCGCGTCGAGGAGAACGAAAAGGGCATCCACATCGCCTGGATCGACAACTCGCCCGAGGCCCTCAAGCGGAAGGAGGCGCTGCGCCGCAAGGAGGCCCAGGACCAGGGCAACGAGGAGATTGAGCAGCGCATGATCCGGGAGCAGATCAAGCGCGCCCAGGCGGCGGCGGGATCCAAGGACGAACCGAACGAGGACGACGTGGAGGCGCGCGAGCTCAAGAGGCAGGACGGCGAGAAGATTAAGCTGTCGTTTGGCGCGAAACCGGCTGCGCCTTCCGACAGGCCCGCCGCGACGACTTCCGAAGACGAGACTCCCAAGACCGACGACGCCGATGCCGAGAAGCCCACGGAAGCGGCGGCAGCACCTACCAAGCCGGCCGGCTTTGGAGGCATTTCCATGAAACTAGGCGGCAAGCCCCAGACCAAGAACGTATTTGCGCAAGCCAAGAAGAACGCGTTGTCGTCCGGGTCCAAGAAACCGACCATGGTAGCGCCGCCCAAGAAGATGAGTGAGGCGGAGCGGATCATGAAGGAAGAGATGGAGAAGAAGCGGTCACGGCCGATGGGATTCGGTATGCCTCCTGGCAAGAAGCAGAGAGGCAACTAGGAAAATAGCAAGGGCTTCGAAAAGAGACATGGAATGGCGTTTAGGGCTTCGGACACGGAAGGTTGGGCTTAAAATACGCCGGGGCGTTTGGCATATCAGGATTGTCTACGATGGATACCAATAATGACCATTTTTGCTTTCAATCCAACGACTCTCGAGTCTCTCGATACCTCCGACCCATTTCCTTCCAACGCCGTGTTCGCCGTAATCAGTAAATCAGTGAAGAAACATGGCCGTCAGGACCCTTGCTACGCGTCCGTCTCCGTCTCCGTCCCATCACGTCTGCAGACCTTCATTAGTCGCCATGATCCATTACATCTTTCCGGAAGACCCCTTACGGAATGTACTGTATCCTATACTCGTCCTCCAGCGTCGTGCGGATCTCGTCGGGCAGCTGTCCCGAGACCTTGATGGCGTAGACGCCGCCGACGTAGCCGTCGAGGCGCTGCCACTTTGCGATCCACGAGCGCGCCGGGTTGGCGAGCGTGATGACGCCCTCAAAGACCTGCGACGTGCAGCTCTCGATCTGGTCCTGCGAGCCGGCCAGGTGGAGGAACTCTTCGCAGTTGGGGCAGCCTTCGTCGCGGAAGCGCTGCGCGGGGGGAGGGTTGCGGTGTCAGCGGGAAAGGCAGAGGTAGGTCGGGATTGGGAGGGCGTTTACGCTGTATGTCATGACAATGGAGCAGACCATGCAGGCGCGCAGGTGGCGCTGCTGGCCGGACGTGACGAAGTTGGAGGATGACATTTCGCGAGCGTCGACGGGGGTTCGCGGGCGGATCGATTCGACGCGGGTGGTGGGCGGCTGAGGCGAGGGGAACAACTGTTGATGATGCTGGAAGATTCGCAATGGTTGAAGGTTGCCGTCTCCCACCAGATTCTCAGCATGCGGTTATGCATCTAAGCGGGTCCAGAACAAAGACGGCCCTGCACATCGATACCCACCACCATAACCTGAAGCTATCAAACTCCAACGCATATAAGATCACAGCACGAAAACAATGACGCAAACCTCGCAGCCCGGGACGCAAAAGTCCATCTTCCAGCAAAAGGACCTAGAAAAATCTCACGACATCCTCACCTGCACCATCAACGCCCCCACCTTCTCCTACGCGCACCTCAAGCTCGTCTCCGACGGCGACTTGCCCGTCGAGCTCGACAACCTGCAGGCCAAGGCGTACTGCACCGCGGCCCTGCGGCAGTTCCTCGGCCTCACGGGCGCGGCCGTCTCGCTCGACGTCCTCAAGGTCGAGGGGAGCCACTGCTGGCTGCGCGTCCCGCGGCCCGACTTGGGGTCCTTCGCGGCCGCCATCACGGCGTGGAAGGGATCCAGCGACGGCGGCGTTCCGTGCGTGCTGCAGATCCGGCAGTGCTCCGACTGGCTGGGCGTCATGGTTGGCACCGACGGCCAGGATGAGCTGTGGAACTCGTAAAGACAGCGGCACTCGGTCAACGACGCAACCCAACACGCATTTTTTTGCCCTCTAGATGGGTATAGATGTATGTATACATTTCCATTGAACCCGCCTTTGCAAATGGCCCGTTCCCATACGCCCTGGATATGCTTGACCTAGCCCACCCGAAATGCCATCGCTATCCTCAACTCCTACTTGCTATTCTCGATTTTACATCAGGGAGGACATAAGGGAGCTCTGGGCATATGCCTGTTCACTATTAGCACTCATTCTATCCATGTGCATCGGACTGGTTCAACTCACCATGGGACGGATATCCGGGTGCGGCACGGCATCGAACTGCTCGTACTGGAGCTTATAGTCGGGGCCAATGTTGATATAAGCGCCCCTGTTCTCCGTCGAGTCACAGTATCTTGGCGCAGAGAAGACTACGGCAGTCAGTTAGTAGGGTCGCCACAATGCAGCATCTCAAAGAGACATACCGGTAATACAGCGACCGTCATGCTGAACCTCGTAACCGTCCATGCGAACTTCGTGACTTCGGATAACAGCCTCAAGACCGTTCTTCTCGCAAAACTTCTTGGTGATGTCAGGGCCGAACTGCATACCAACACCTCGCTTGCTGGGGCCACGACCGGGCTCATCTTGGGGATCAGTCCAAAGCATCTCCATCATCAAGCCGGCCTGGCCAGGCTGTCGCTGATTGTGTCGGTTCAGTTTTCGAATGTCGTCCAGGGTGACATTGTCGTCGGAGAACAAGCCTCCGTGGAGAACCAAGAACTTGTCGCCAATTAGCGTAGCCAAGGGCAGGGCAGAGAAACTCTCGGAGAAGAGCTTGAAGACTCTGTCTCGTGGTCAGCACATGATAGTCAGGTTAGGCAGGCTGGGTTACCTCTCGTTGTATTTGGCCTTGCATTCGCCCTCGAAGCCGTACACACGGTTCATATCATCCGTCTCGTGGTTTCCACGGTTCAGGAAGAAGTTGTTGGGCCTCAACCACTTGTACGCATACAGAAGCAGGGCAATCTCGGTAGACCATGAGCCTCGGTCTACAAAGTCACCATTAAACAGGTACCAGTGCTTATCGTCGGGAGTTCCGTTGCGACGGAACAGCTCCATGAGGTCAAAATATTGGCCTATCAGACATGGTCAGAATTTGGCGTCGCCGCTGGCTTGGTTTGTCTTACCGTGGGTATCACCGCAGACTGTTAGGCGAACATCGTCGGGAATCTTAACCTCGACCATGGTAGCCTCGTCGTACACGAGCTTTTGGATGGCAATAACAATCTGGTAGACGTATTTGCGGTGGATCTTCTTGCCGGTCTTGAACCTCTCCATCATGTCGTCGATGAATTCCTGGGTCATGGTGTCGCCCAGTCTCACACCGTCATACCCAGGCTCGACTTCCATGGAATCCAGGTCAAGACCCTCGGCGGCAGAGGGCTCGTCGCCGACCTCGATGGCGGCGAAGAAGGCCAGCTGCCGCACAATCTTCTTGCATTCTTCCAGTTTGAGTCTCGCATCCTTATTCCCGGGGTCGAGCTTGACGCATTCCTTGAAGTCGCTGATAGCATCCCTGGGTCGGATAATGGCCGTCTTAGCCAGACCTCGTCGGTAGTAGGCCTATGGAAGTGTAACAGTTCGTTTCAGTGCTTGTTCACGAATGTCGGCATATAGGACGGGGCTGCGCACCTTGATCAGCTTGGGGTCGAGTTCGATGGCACTGGTCGCATCAGCGATGGCATAGCCGTATGCTTCGGTCTTGATGTAGGCCTATTCGATCGAGGGTGCGGAAGGTCAGCGTTTCCATCATCAAAGTCGAAAAGCGACATGGGCTGTGAGGCGTGCACACCTGAGCACGGTTTGTAAAGAAGGTAGGCACTTTGGCGTCCAGCTGGATAGCCTTGGAGTAGAACTCGATGGCGGAAGGCCAGTCGCTCGCGGCGAAGGCCTTGTTGCCCTTGTTCTTTAACTCAACGGCTGTTTCAGACATGGCGAATGAGAATCGGATTGAGGAGGGAACCGGAGGAGAATTCGAGGGCTCGAGGAGGGGCGAGCGTGGGGAAGCTCAGGACGATAGGTCGGGGGTGGGACTCGGGCTCCGAGATGCTGCGACAGAATGCGCCGAGCGCATAAGCGAGCGCTGCTGTGGTATTAAAGAAGAATATGGAAGAATGCGGGTAACGAGTTGGACGGAGAAGCGTAATCGGGGCTGACAAGGCAAGGTGAAGAATGGGCGAGGCGGGAAAGGAGGGATTCACGGCGAGACAAAGGGCAGAAAGGGCAGCAAAGTGCAGTTTTGGGCCTGAGGCGAACGGGCGTCCGGGTTGTCGTCTCTTGGAAGGTTCCAGGCTCCAGAGCCCAAACCAGTAACGTCTAGCGTGCGCAGCTCTACTTTTCAAGGCTCAAGCTTCGACGGGAGGAGGCCGAAACGGCCACAACCAACCGATCGATCGCCACCAGCAGCGGGTTGCATTGAGCGGCATGCCGATCGGATAGATGCATATCCGTGCCTGCCATGCAACCTGACCACATCCACAACGGCAAGAGACAATCATGGCACCTGCTAAACCCAGTCACCCACCCGGAACACGGCCCCACCAATCAGCCGTCTCTGCCTAGGTACGCACTTGGCACTTCTCTTTCGACGTCGGTCACATCGCCTTCACTCTGACTTAATCAAACCACAACAAGACGCTTTATTCATCACCATCATCATCATTCAATCATTCACTGGAACCCTTGCGATACCGCCACGTCAATCATGGATCCCGCCCCGTCAGGCACCTCGAGTGCCCTGGTTCGCAAGCGGACCGACACAGACTTGATGCCGCCTCCACCGCCAGCAAAGAAGATCAAAAGACCCAAGAAAGTCTTGGATGAAGACACGTACACAGAAACCCTATCCCATATTATTGCCCGCGACTTCTTCCCTGGTCTTCTGGAGACGGAGACCCAACAGGAGTATCTGGATGCCCTCGAATCCAAGGATGCTGCCTGGATCTCCAGCGCTAGTCGGAGGTTGCAGCAAGTCATGACGCCAGGACGCCGGAATCCCGCTTCACGATCACGGTCGAGGCCAATCATGGCCGGAGACCAAACGCCCTCTGCATACGGCGCAGACACACCCGCTTCCTTTGCCTCCACCACTGCAGAGCCTCGCCCACATTTAAACACCAACATTAGTCTCTCCAAATTTCAGGAAACTTATACCAGCGAGGACAACGAAAGTTTCTACAAGCTGGTCGACAAGCAAAATCAAAAGCGAGCCGAAAAGTATGCCTGGCTCTGGAGGGGAAACAAGCTTCCGTCGAAGCAAATGATTAAGCAGAAGGAGATTGAGGACAAGCTCGGTCAGAGGCTCAGTCTTATTGATGATGGCTACAAGCGTGACCGGCTGGCAATAAAGGACAGAGATGACCGCCCAGCACGGCCAGACACGTGGAAATCGAAACCCAAGAACAATCTGATGTTCGGCCCGGACGGAGTTGACGACGGGGTGGTTACAGTGTCCCAAAAAGCCGAAGAGGCGTCCAGAATGGCACCAAAGGCCATCGTGCACGAAAACACCAGAATGCCTCAACCCCACGTTCCGGCAAGACCACCTTCTCCCACCATGTCGGCC
The DNA here is from genome assembly GCA_013420875.1 of Thelonectria rubi. Taxonomy (NCBI): domain Eukaryota; kingdom Fungi; phylum Ascomycota; class Sordariomycetes; order Hypocreales; family Nectriaceae; genus Thelonectria; species Thelonectria rubi. The sequence goes on from WMHX01000131.1 coordinate 340,040, forward strand.
GTGCGAGACGCCATTGCAGGGAAACCTCGACGTGAAGACCAAGACTCCAGTGCCGCTGGCGGCGGAGAGACGCCCAGGGTTAACGGATACGCCTTTGTGGATGACGAGGACGATGAGGCCGAGCCAACACCACCTACGCCAATCATCAATCTCGGTCCGGGCGACGCATCGATGAACCCATTCAGAGTCCAGGAGCAGAGGAAAAGAGAAAGTCTACACGAACGAATGGTGGATCGAATAGCGAAGTCAAAGAAGGAATCATCGAGGAATGGCTTCGTCGGCAAAATGCACAAGACACCAATCCCAAAGTTTCCAAGCAGCCCACGGGTTTCTGCAGATTTGACGCCCGCGGCGCAACGACTCTGGAGCAGGATGGGTACCCCCGGGCAGATGTCAGGAGGCTCTTTTAGTCAGTCGACGCCGATGAAACCAAGAGGTTCTCTCTTGAGGTCGGTGAGTAGGGCCAGCTCAGGTCCGGGTTCGAAATGATGGCAGGGGGACACTGCTAGATCAGGCAGTGTTGTGAGCTCCATTCACTACCAACAATCTCCTTAATGTGGGAGGAATTGAGTTTTGACATTATATTTGGGTATAGGGTATGGTATGTGAATGGATATAGAGGCGACCATGTAGGACAATGGGTAGAAATAGCGGTATACCCTGGATAGATGAATAGGCGTTATGTGCTAAATTGATACCCTCTTTATATTTACTTTTGAATGATGTCGGTAGATCTCTATTCGGGTGTGGCGAGAAGAGGAGTACTTGTGGGTTGGCTCTTTAAAGTGTTAATGAGTACCAGACTATCTAAGTACTGAAATCAGAGAGTGTAGGTAAACAAGAGCAGACCAAGTGGAAGAACATCGTGACTTCTCCATCCAAAAACAATAAGTCAATCAACAAAAGAAAACATCGCATCATGAGATGTTCCTGAGCTGTTGGTCATTCGTCAAACCCCGTTAGTTGCATGCTCCACCAGCGGCATCATGGCAGCAATTTGTCCATGAGACTTTTGATGGGAACCAGCCGCGACATCCCACCTTTTGCCAGACCAGCCAGAGCCTCCCATCGATGCGAGCGCGGTCACCCGAGACCGTGCAGCTCCCCTGTCCCCCATGAGACTCATCGACTTCGCCATCGATCTCGCGGCCGTCTTCAATGCCTCCCGGTCCGTCGCCTCCAAGCACGTCGCCCTGAGGGCCCGCCAGATCGACGTCTACAGCCGCACGTCGAGTGTCGCTTCGGCCCTGAGGAAAGGGGCTCCGAGGGCGCCCGCGCAAGGTCGGCCGGCGGAAGAGGGAGGTCGAGCGAGCGAGGAGAAGCAGGATTCGAGCAACGAGACAATCATCGAACGAGAAGAAACTCCCGAGGTGCGGGCAACGGAGCCGAACCGTGAGCAACCACCAGCGAGTGCGAAAACCCAACAAGTCGGAAAGGAAAATGGAAACGAGGCCCAGATATCAAGAAGAGACGCCTTCGCCGACGCCGTGGCGAACTTGAAGTCATCCAGAGCCGCGGAGGAGGATATTGACCTTCCCGCCGGCGTCGACGTCAACATCTTCCACACCAGCCGCGGGTCCAAGATCCTCGATTCGGTGAGGAAACAGAGAAACGCACCCGGACATCGCGGCCAGTCGCCCGGCAGCGCCGCAAAGGAGCATCCCCTGCGGAACTGGCCCAATCCTCCTGTCCCGCCCCCAGAAAGCCCTGCGCAAGTCGCTCCGGTCCCGCCAAGGGCCGAGGTCATTGTCGAGAAGCCCGCGAAGGCGGAAAAGCCAGTAAGGGAACCCGAAGTGAATGAGCCTGTGTCGGCTACACCCGTCGACAAGACTGCGGAACCGATTGCTCAGGAAATACCCGACCCTCCGTCTCCCGCTCCAACGGAACCAGTCACAAATCCCCTACACCGACCCAGCTCCCCCCACGCCCTGAGAGAATCCGCCGTCCCCTCGTCCCGCCTCAGCCGCATATGGAACTACGGCGGCCTCGCTGCCGGCATGTTGGGAGGTGCCATGTCGGAGAGCGTCAGCCGCGCCTTTGGGGGCAGCGGCCAGGGCTCCGTCTTGCTCAGCGGCAGGAACATGGAGCGTCTGGTGGCCAAGCTCTCTCGCATGCGCGGCGCGGCCCTCAAGCTCGGCCAGATGATGAGCTTCCAGGACACAAAGATGCTGCCGGCGCCCATACAGGAGGTGCTGCAGCGGGTGCAAGATCGCGCCGACTACATGCCCGCGTGGCAGCGCGACAAGGTGCTCGTCGCCAACTTGGGCCCCGAGTGGCGCGACCTGTTTGGCGAGTTTGAGGAGAAGCCCGTCGCCGCCGCGTCCATCGGGCAGGTGCACAAGGCGGTCCTCAAGTCCAACGGCCAGCGCGTCGCCGTCAAGATCCAGTTCCCCGGCGTCGCCGACTCCATCAACTCGGACCTCGACAACCTCAGCATCCTCCTCACCGCCACCAAGCTCCTCCCCAAGGGTCTCTACCTCGACAAGACCATCGACAACGCCCGCCTCGAGCTCGGCTGGGAGTGCGACTACCTGCGCGAGGCCGAGTGCGCCACCCGCTACAGGGAGCTCCTCGGCGCCGACGACGACGACGTCTTCGTCGTCCCCGCCGTCTACCCCAAGGCCTCGGGCAGGCAGGTCCTCACCATGGACTGGATGGACGGCGTCGGCGTCACCCGCGTCACCTCCTTCACCCAGGACCAGCGCGACTGGATCGGCACCCAGATCCTCCAGCTCTGCCTCCGCGAAATCACAGAGTTCAAGTTCATGCAGACGGACCCCAACTGGACAAACTTCCTCTACAACGCCGCCACGGACAAGCTCGAGCTGCTCGACTTTGGCGCCTCGCGCGCGTACCCGGACCGCTTCGTCGCCGAGTACGTCGGGCTCCTCGCCGCCGCCTCCCGCGGCGACCGCGCCACGGTCAAGCGCCTCTCGGAGAGCCTGGGCTACCTGACGGGTCACGAGAGCCGCGCCATGCTCGAGGCCCACACGCAGTCGGTCCTGACCCTCGCCGAGCCCTTCCTCGCCTCGGCCCCGGACGTCTACGACTTCCGCGACCAGACCATCACCGAGCGCGTCAAGGCCCTCATCCCCGTCATGCTGCACGAGCGCCTGGCGCCCCCGCCCGAGGAGACGTACAGCCTGCACCGCAAGCTCAGCGGCGCCTTCTTGCTGTGCGCGCGCCTGGGGAGCAAGGTGCGGTGTCGCGAGATGTTCCAGGAGAGCTTGAAGAAGGGTGGCTTTCGTCAGGAAGAGTGAAGAGGGGGCGAGGGGGGGCGAAACGGAACTCTACTTGTATCATCTGTATGACCATGTAAAATATTCTTGTTTTTTTACCAACCAGATATGTACCACCAGAGAGGGTAGACCATCTAACAAAAAGGGTGGGAAGGGGTATATATAATATCATAGAGAATAAAAGACGGGTTGGGATGGGCACACGGCGCTTACATTCTTCCAAACGAACGTTGTCGAGAAGTAGACGAGGGGCGCTTCAGACGCGAGACCTCCGCGACAGATAGTCCAGCTCCTTCTTCTCCTTGCCCGCAACCTTCTTCCTCTTCCGCTCCATGGCCCTGTCAACCTGCCCCTTGCTCATGCTCTCGTACCGGTCCGTCAGCAGCTTCTTCTTCTGCTCGCTCCTCTTGAGGTAGAAGGGCGTCTTGCCCTGCGCCACGAGGCCCTTTTCGCGACGCCGGTGCTCCGTCAGCAGCCGCTGCTCCTCGTCCCTCCGCGCGCGCGCCTTCTTCTTGGACTCCATGGAGAGCAGCTCGCGCTTGAGGCGCTCCCTGGCGGCCGGGTCGCGCGCTTTCTTGACCTGCGCGGCGAGGTCGGCCATTTCGCGGTCGCGGTACTCGTCCAGGAAGGCGTAGTTGCGCTGGGCCTTTTCCTCGTCGAGCCGGCCGACGAGGGGGTCGAAGCGGGGGTCGCGCGCCTGCCGCCGGGGGTTGGCCTCGTCCGCGGCGGGGGGCTCGCGGCGCCGGGAGACGGGCCGCTTGGAGGATTGCTCCTGGGGCGCGTGTTTGGAGGAGCGCTTGGGCTTGGGGTCGTCTTTGGCGCGGGCGGAGGGTTTGCGGGGGAGGGGTTCGCGGTCGTCGGGGGCGGAGGGGGTTGTCGTTGTCGTTGTTGGGGCTTTTGATTTGCGCTTGGAGGCTGGGAGGGATGCCTGGGCTTTTGCGAGGGCGCCAAAGGAGATGGATGAGAAGTCTACTTTTGGCGCGGCGGGCTCGTCGTCGTCCTGGGAGATGTGAGTATACATGCGAGGAGGGAAATTGATCATCAAGAGAAGGTAGCTTACCTCTGAGTCTTCATCGGAGCCAGACCCAGCCTCCGATACCTCTTCCTCGTCTTCGACTTCTTCGCTGTCCCCATCGTCACGGTTCCGTCGACTCGACTGCTCCTCAGCCCCGTCGTCCTCCTCGCTCGACGAATCCTGGCCAGCGTCGTGATCCATTTCCCAATCATCCTCCCGCCTGGGACGCACCCGTCGCTGAAGTCCAGTGGAGCCGAGCTTTCGTTTATGTATCGCCATTTTTGAGCCGTATTTTCAATCTGTCCGGTTTCGGGTGAAAGTCCAACCACTCTGACGAGCTTGATTCATGTGCCAAAGAGGTGGTGGTACTTTTTTTTCATTTCGCCCGCCGATAAGCCCACATTGAAATCTTATCAGCCACTCCGATAGTTGCATAATTCAAACGTTTTGAGCAAAGAGCGGCTCCCGTCTGTGCCCCGCGATCGGCTGGACCCTGGGACACGCCACAGGCAAATCTGTTTCATTTGGTTGGACAAGGCCGGGGAGATGAAAAAAGTCTGGATTGCTTTTCAGCCAAACAGCGCAAACGCAGAAGAAAACACCACATACTACATATGGCCAATCAATTCGTATAAGTACTACCTAGCAACAAATATCGCGCAATAGTTCCCATGCCGCTGCTGGCGACGCCGAGCCGCGTTTTAAACGACTACGCCTTGGCCTCGACGCGGGTGTTCCGCCAGCCCGCTGCAGCAAGAACCTACAACACATTACTACCGACTCCAAGATTGCATCCGCTGCCGCCTCTTCTACTCGGACCAACTCTCCAACCCACACGAGGCTTCCGGCCCCGACACGTCTCCACGATGAGCGGCTACGTCCCTCCGCGGCTGGCGAAGAAGAAGAAGCGCATCCAGGAACGAGCGGCCGCAACGGCGGCGAAGGCTACATTTGCCAATGCCAACAAGGGCATGAATCCGGCGTCGCAAGTCTTCATCCCGGGACTGACACTGATACCGCAGCCAGACAACGCTTCTCCCGCTCAGTGCGTTGCCATGCCAATCCCTTCTTGCATTTGCTCACCCCCCCCGCGTCTGCGCCGTCTACTGACTCCCGCCTTCTCCCAGACCACCGCCCTCCCAAGAACTCCTCCCCCCTCCGCCCGCCTCAACGCCCAGGGCCGCGCAAAAGAAGTCCCCCGCGGCCGCTCCCGGCGCAAAGTCCGGCGGCGTCCCCGAGCCCGCGCCGCACTACATGGCGCAGGCCCTCCTCGACCCGCGCGTCCTCGCGGAACCCCGCCGCATCCTCATCATCATGGACCTCAACGGCACTCTCCTCCACCGACCCAACAAGAAGCGCCCCTTCAACTTCGTCGAGCGACCCCACGCCCGCTCCTTCCTCTCCTACTGCCTCGACACCTTCTACGTGGCCATCTGGTCCTCGGCCCGCCCCGAAAACGTGTCCAAAATGGTCGACCAGCTCATCGACGGCGCCCAGCGCGACCGCTGCCTCCTCATCTGGGCCCGCGACCGCTTCGGCCTGTCCGCCGACGACTACAACGCCAAAGTCCAGGTCTACAAGTGCCTCACCGCCGTCTGGGCCGACCCCCGCGTCGTCTCCTCCCATCCCACCGGCGGCCGCTGGGACCAGACCAACACGGTCCTCGTCGACGACTCCCCCGAAAAGGCCCGCAGCGAACCCTTCAACCTGCTTCAGCTTCCAGAGTTCTCGGGTCTTGCAAACGAAACCGCAGATGTCCTGCCCCAGGTACATGATTACCTCAATGGCCTCTCTTACCAAGCCGACATCAGTCGGTACATGCGGACACAGCCCTTCAAGCTCGACACAAACTTTCGGCTGTCGTGAGATGACACCACAGAGTTCAAAACATCCGCCAATAGATACCCGAGGTGCAATTGCACCGCACTGCCTGCCCCTACAGCTCTTCACATAGAGAAAGACGAGCACACACAAGATGTTCATGAGACGTCGGGAATTGTGGTTGGTTTGCAGCAAAGCTGTGAGTCTATTGTCAGTCTTCCTTTGTCGGAAGTGTCATAATGCCAGATTACGTCCGACATGCTACCCGACCTGGAGGTCTTCATAAGCCATTGCGGCCCTCCCGTCGTCACAAGAGCCATTTTTCCCTCCCAAAATCATAGTTAACCATAAGCCATTATCATCACGTCCCTCCCCGTCATGCCAATCAATTGTTTACTTGAAGACCTTGCCGTCGGCGTTGACGAGCTCCTTGCCATCGACAACGATGCCCTTCTCCCAGCCCCAGGTGTCAGAGACGAACTGGCGGTCGGCCTCGGAGGTGGGGTCCAGCTTGGTGAAGCTGTAGCTCTCGTAGTCGGGAGCGACGTCGAAGACGGGCTCGAACTCCTGGCCACGGATGACAAAGGCACCCTGGATGACGGAAGCGTTGTTCTCGCCGTAGACGGCAGCGCAACCGAAGAGGTACTTGCGGGAGCCCTCGAGACGGTTGTTGAAGCCACCAATCAGGTTGTTGGACATGAAGACGAGTGTGAGCTCATCGTTGTACTTGTAGTCGACCTTCCACAGAGAGTACTCGCCCTCGCCCTCGAACTTCAGGTTGTCGAAGAACCACTTCATGGCAGTGTCGTGGTCCTTCTCGTTGGAGTAGGTGCGCTTCCACTCATCGAGAGCAACGGAAGCCTTGGGAAGGGCCTCAATGGGGTGCTTGGGCTTGGGGGCGGGGGCGGCCTCCTCAGCGGGCTTCTCGGCGGGCTTGGGGGCCTCCTTCTTGGCCTCCTTCTTGGCCTCCTTCTTGGCCTGCTCGGGCTTCTTGGGGGGGGTGTTGGTCAGAGCAGGGGTCTCGAGGAGCTCGATCTGCTCAGCAACAGAGGAGTAAATGGGCTGGCTGCGGACAGTCTCGAACCATCGGCTGACGTGGGGCTTCTGCTCACGGAACTCCTTGTCGAAGAAGAACTGGAATCCGCGCTGGGTGATGCCAGCAGCGAAAAGATCGGCCAGGGTGATGCGCTCGCCAACAAGGTAGGTGTTGTTGGCAAGGTGGGCATCGGCGACGCTGACGGCCTTGAGGGCGGCCTTCTGAGCATCGTCGACGCTCTTCTTGTTGTAGGGAAGACGACCGTTGAGACGGCCAGACCACTCACCGATGGTCAAGCTGACCTCGGTGTTGAAGAAAGACAACCACTTCAGGATGGAAGCATAGCTAATCGGCACCGTTAGGATCGAGGTCGTGCTAGAGAGGACGTCGCATGAACTTACTCTTGCTTAGTCTTACCGAGAAGAGTGGTCTTCTCGTTTTGGGAGGTGACTATGGCGGGGTTAGCGAAATTACCCCACGAGAAATTCTCCAGCAGCGAAATAAAAATTGGTATCAAGGGATTGCAGGTCAGAAGTTAGACTTTATCCGCAAATTGGTTTTTCGTAAAAAACAAATTCAGACAGGGATAACTGTATTTTGAAAGGCTAGGTCATCATTCGCAAAGGGGGTCGGAAGGGAAGCTGCTGGACAAAGGAAAGTGGTGTCATCGAGTTTTCACCTACAGTAAACGGCGATGGCAATGGCCTCGGAGAGGAGGAAGCCATCCTCGCCAACGAAGGCAGGGATCTTGCCCAGGCCGTTGGCCTTGAGGTGCTCCTCGGAGGCGTCAGCGGCAGAGGCAACGTTGACGATGTTGAGCTCGAGGTTGTTGGCCTTCGCGACGGCCTTGATGGCGGTCGAACGAGCGTTGAACTGCCAAGGGGGGAAAATTCAACGGTCAGCAGCCGGATGCGAGAGAAGGCATCGGGAAACAGCCTGTGCTTACCTCCTTGGTGTACAGAGTTCCGAAAGGCATCTTGGACGTTTCCTGGGCTGGCAGCAAGGACAAGTTGACGGGTGATGACTGGGAGAAGAAGGAGGGGGGAATGAGCAACGGAGGAAATTTTTCTACCGTGGTGGGATAAATGGGCCGAATGGCATGCCCCGCGCTAAGCTGGGAGGAAGCTGCCTGAGCAACCGGGTGAGCTACGGGCGGGACCGCAGTGCAGTGGCTGGGCACCTAGCGAACCGGCGGGCAAATGCGGTGAGGCTGGTGAAGGCCCGAACCTGTGGCGGTGCAGGCCTGCCGCACCGTATCAGCTCTCACGTTATCTGCACGTGACGCCAGCGGAGCTCGTCGGTCCTGGCTCTGCATCGCGAGTTCTTGCGAAGATTTTCTGGTCAGATCGTGACCGATGCTCTCGAGCCCGAATCCGCCATTTCGACGGGGCCACCTCGGAAATCCGCCATCATGACCACCCTCGCAACCAGCTTGCGGCAATTGCGATGCGCGAGCCAGCTCCTCCGAACCCAATGGCGACAGCCCGCCTCGATTCGATCCAGCGTCCAATCCGGCATTCGATGCATCAACACCGACTCGTCGTTTGACGCCGCCTTCCCCGAAACCGCCGAGGACGCCGACAAATCTCTCCCTCTGCCCTTTTCGGGCATCAAGCACGCCCGCGCTGTCCCAGTGACGCCGTCGTACTTCTCCAGGGAGCCGCAATTCAACGACCTATATATCGCAATCTCCCGCCTGTTGGCCAAATATCACCATCTGCCAACCGTCGCTCCCGGCGATACCCCTCCAGCGCCGTGGGTCAAGCTCGACGAGATTCGATCGAAACTCGGTGAGCCTGTCAAGGCAGCACACTTTGCCAAGGTTCTACGCGTAGCCAAGCGACTCAACCAAATCGAGCCTTCCCTTGTCCCCGAGGAGGTCAAGCTTGCTCTGGATGGCTTCAAGAAGGATATCAACCCATTCAGCAATGTCCCGCGCGCCCGTGTCGTCGACGAGCATGGTCGGGCCATTGGAGTTGGCAAGAGAAAGGAGTCGACCGCCCGTGCCTGGGTCGTGGAGGGGACTGGCGAGGTCTTCGTCAATGGCAAGGCCTTGAGCAAGGTCTTTGGCCGCGTTCACGACCGCGAAAGCGCCATCTGGGCGCTGCAGGCCACGGAGAGATTAGACAAATACAACGTCTGGGCTAAAGTAGAGGGCGGCGGACTGACCGGTCAAGCCGAGGCTCTCACTCTGGCCGTTGCCAAAGCTTTGATCGTCCACGAGCCAGCCTTGAAGCCGGCTCTACGAAAGGGTACGTGTTCCCCCGATTCTGACCATGGTGGTGAGTCTTTTAGTAGTACGAAAACTAATCTCCTCGTCTCCAGCCGGCTGCATCACGAGAGACCCGAGAACGGTGGAGAGGAAGAAGCACGGCCATGTCAAGGCGCGCAAGATGCCGGCTTGGGTGAAGCGATAGCAGGAGTCTTCGGAAAGCTGGCGACGCAGGCATGCACAAGTCCATGGTGTTGTGGGGGGTCGCGAGATGGACGGCGAACGGGCCAAGCCCGTGATGCCGTACGTCAGCCTGTACTGTACTGTACAAACAATCATGATTGTAGTTTTAGAATCCCAGAATTGGCTTTCGGGTCCGACACTAATGCTCCCTCATCAACTGGTCACATCCTGTCGGGGATAGAGTGTGACAGCTTGCAGTGTATGCGACGCCAGGTCAGGGCCCCATGCTGGCAACATGTGTTTTTGCGGGCGTGGACAAGGCCCTCGTCGCATCGCTGAGGATGCAAGCGAGAAATGCATCTCACATGCAATCCATCAAGCAGTCGCAAAGTCATCATCATGGGCAGGGTCGGTCGTCATAACGCCATCAGGCTGCTTGCCACGTGCCATGTGTCCATCCACGTCCATTATCGGCCTGTCGGATCTGAAGACCGCCCCATGCCGTACATGGGAGACCTTGGTTTGGCTGCGAGTCGAGGGTGTTTTGCCCATATTTCGTCGGCACTCGTCAGAAGTGTAGGGTAGACATACTCGGATGGGGATTGCAACCCGTCATTCTTCCGATGCAACGACGCCCTCGATGAACCGGTCGAGCCGTGGGCAAACACGGACCAACCGTCCAAGTCCCCGTAGGATCGGGCATGCTTTTACGATAATGGCCCAGCCACGCGCGGAACTTCTGGCCCAGGGCATTGTCGGATAGCGTCGCGAATCAGCCCACGCTCAGTCTTGTTCGACATGTTGATGAACTGGGTTGGACAGCATCACCCCCTGCAGCAAAACGTGGCATTTACGTCGGATGGCAGTCCGGAGCAGGGCCTCAACGGCCTTCAGGCTTGTCTGGTCAGATTTGGCTTTGAACCGGCCCTGGTGGGGATCCTTTTTGTGGGCGATGGTGTTGTACCGCTGGTATCGCGTGAAGGTAAACTGCATCTCGAGGGGAAAATCTCGCAGACCGGGTGGTGAAGTGGGCTGTGCGGGCTGGGAGCCCATCCCCCAGCTCATCCCTTTACAATCCCATCCCATCCGAGTTCGAAGTGGCATCAGTACAGTCCAGGATGAGCGGCAATTAAGACGCGACTGCTGCATGCGGGAGCGGATTCGGCGGCTCGAAAAACTCTCTGGCGGCGCGAGAGCATCTGGTCTAGGTAATTAACTCGTCAACCATGTTTCAACTTGGCTTGCTGACCGTTGGAAGTATACACTCAACCCCGCAGGGATTAATTGCAAAGTCAAGTCGGGCACAACGGTTTCCGAAATCGTCCCAAGCAACTTCAAGGGTCCAAGCAAGTACTGATGTTGTATCTGGTGCTTGCGCCAACTAGCCATTTTCGACATAGCAGCGGAAGCGTCTGGAAAGTGGTATTCTGAGTTGCGAGGATTCGTCATCCCCATCAGGACTAATTTGAATAAGAAAAACTCTCGTTCTGCAGATCCAATGCTTCGCCGTCGAGTCCGGGCAGCGATGCTGTTGCGCGTGACAAGGACGATGGCTGGGGCGCAAGTTGCGATAAATTGTCTGTGAGATGGAGAAGGCTTCTAGAAGCTCAAGAGTGGGTTGGTTGTTTCAGCCTGCTGTCATGGAGCGATCCGGTTGGTCTGAATGAGGGGTTTCGTTAGCAACATTCGCATTCGAGTTGTTGTGTTGGCGGGTCGATGGATGGGAATCCTCCGAAAAAGCGACGAACAGAGAAGCAGCTAACAATGGCGATGACGGCATCGAACAGGACAACAGGGGCTGTTTGTCAACGGGTGGCATCACTTAGATGGCGAGAGGACTGAGGTTTGAGGCCGTCGGCGTAGTTCCAGGCCAGCTCGGGCCCAGCCCAGGCCAGGCCAGATAGAGGGCTTCCCGAGGTGGAGGCGGAGTGTTGACGAAGGCGGACGGCGGTTTGAGGTCGGCGTTTGGGGCGGACACACACACGAGTGGACAAGAGCCCTGGACAGGCCCAAAATCGAGACCAAGGCCAGAGGCAGAACCGTTGCGGCCCTTCGTACTCTGTACATGGCACGCGGGTACGGATACCCGAGCTGGCACCGGTACTTTATACAGAGCCCAGCCGTTGCATGAGGCTGAGATCGGCCCTTGATCTTCCTGTGCACTCAGAGCCAAACGGATGCGGCGCCTTGCAGGCCAATGCAGTAGCAATGCATTGCCGCGACGGCGCGACGAGTCGGGTACGTAGCGACCCAGACTAGACATGTTGCTGACCACTCTGACGAACATGAGCCGGGCAGCAGCGTGCCATCGCCTGCACAACATCGACGCACCTTTGGCAGCAAAGTGGTACACGCCATGGGCAGCTGGACCAGTCATTGCAGGCCAGGCGCAAGGCGACGTTCGCGCCTCGTCCAAATAGATTGGAACCCATGACATGTTGACCTCCAGTTGGCCAATGGCTCTAGCTGTGGGCAGCACCATGATTGGGCTCACCCTCGAGGCTCGCCGTCTTGGGGGGACGTGGGGATGGTCGACTCTCTCCACTGGCGCCGCCCGCTAATCCGCCAGGCTTCGAGGCCGGGACGGCTCCTCATGCAGAGCTGATGCGCGTTGCCCGTTGCAGTTCTAGACGCGCGAGACATGATCCGATATGCGCGTCAGCTAGTGAGCTTCAGCAAGAAACCCTGCGGCTCAGGTACCGGTACGGGTCTAAAGACAAGTGTGGGTGGAGACGCGCCGATGGGAGATCTCGGTGACGGGGTGGACAATTTCATCTAGACATTGCCATTCTGGTCAGTTGGAGGAGACGAGGGGATGCGCGCGTTGGACGTGGTCAGTGACAGGAATAATCCGACGGAAGAAATTAGAAAGGATTGCACCGAGAGAGACGAAGGCTGGTGGCGAGGTTGAGCAAGCGTTATGCAGAGTATTCCTGTCTTCGCTGCTGGCCATGGTGTTGGCAGCACAAACTGATTTGGCGTTTCGATGAAGGTCAAAAATAGCCCTGGGGGAGGTGCTTGCGGGAGGTTACAGCGGTGTGGGGGGAGAGCTTTTGTCGCAAGGACGTGACAAGGTGGCAAACGGGAGGCGGCAGGTGGCAGGCACGATCCTTTAGTTTTTGGGGGGAATTTGGAGTGGCTGAGGGGAAGAGGGCGGCAGCGACAGGAGATGCAATGCAAATTTGGCAGGCTGGGGAGGTATCTTGGACCTGTGGCCCTCTGAGGGACGGAGACTCGTGGAAGGAGCGCACTCCATCGATCTTCTCGGTTCCCATATTGGCAGTGGCTGATGCCGGAAGGCACAGCTGGCACAGCTGGCACGGCAGCTACCAGTCCCTGCGTCCTTCCAAAGCTGCGTTGTCACATCTCAGCCTCGAAAAATCCATCCACCACCACCACCACATCGTCACCTCTTCACCATGGCCGCGCTGCAAAGATTCCGCCCTTCCATTCCTCATCTCAATGTTCCAGGGCTTACTCCGAACCCCCGCCCTCGGCTCCTTCCCCATATTTCAAGCCCCACGATCAAGTTTCATTGGTGCAGCAAACCTTGTCACTAAAAATTTCCGCCTGACGACATCCATGCCCCTCGCACACGGCCTGCCCCTGGCGTCGACTTTGTTCTCCGTCGCTGACGAAGGGTGCTTGATTGCTTGTGGCTAGCGCTCTCGCGGATGGAAGCCAATGATGGCCCATGGAACTTCCAGGCGCAACGATGAGGAGGGGACGGGCCATTGTGTCTCGAGCCCTGTCAGAAAATCTCTGAGCCCTTGAACCATGCTCGTCGAGCGAGCCCGAACATGGCGTACCGATACAGTCGCTTCACCTCAACCGCCTCTGCCCTCAGCGAGCCCGTCCAGCGAGTCCAGCCCCCCAGGCCCCCGTCTGCCAACCCGAAGGCTGCGGTTCGGTCACAGACGCTCGTCCCGTTGTCGCACTCTCCGAAGGAACCACACGGGCCGGCTAACAACTGTGAGTACACCACGTACGAGGTACAGTAATTAATTCTGTCACGTTTGGCCAGCGGCAGACAGCGCTGTGCAGTATCGAAGTGCCATGCTCCGCCAGGATACGGGACGCAACACGACAACGACGCTCGACATGGATTACGATGGAAGGGAGGCATTGTTGCCCTTCTCCATCGATTGGACACGATTCTTTCCATGCTCGAGAGATTCTGGATCCTTTGTGTGGGCTAAGCTATCCCTCGATCTGGTTTGTCCTTAACTTTCTTTTTATTGTCCTGTGATGGGTATTGGACAGATCTCCTCTTGGTTTTCGCAAGAATTCCTTCTTCTGCGAGTGCTCCGTGTTGCCCACCTATCCTAGCCGCGAAGAAGGTTTCTTACTTCCCTTTTTCGATCCCTCCCCCCTTATCCGTCGGTAGGTGACTTCTACTGATTTGTTTCTCCAAGGGTTGCGCGGACATCGAGCAACAACCGTGGGGAGGAGATCAATCAAACATACCGTCGTGTCTTAGATCCGGCAAGAATGTCTTGCTTTTTTCCGGCTCAGTCGTCTCCTAGTTTGCCTTGATATTCGGCCTGCCGGGCCGCTTTGAACGACGCGCATGTCCATTGGCTGTTGTCGCGATTTGACAGGTGCACGCAAAATGACTTACATGCATCTGGGCTACGGCGTCTCGGTATTCGACCTCTCCGGACAGAATTTCGGCATCCCCAGCCGCCCGTCTGATCTTCAGCCGACCCAGGGCAAACCCAGGAACACTGGGACAACGTCTACTTCGCCAGCATGCTTCAGTGCGGCACAGACAACAGCACTTTGTGTCTTTTTTCCCTTTGTTTGTTTTTTCTTTTTTCGGGTTCTTAATTTTTTTTTCGACCCCTCACGGAGCACACTAGAGGGATTTGAAATCTCCGCGAGGACTGCAGCTTTCGAAATGACCCACGGATGTGTCAGAATGGCCATTTGTCAACTTGCGGCCTGTGATGAATTGGAACACGAGCATCACTATCACAGGCATGCGGCAATGGCTGGTTTCCTACCGTCCTGATCTGACCTTGATCAGATGTGCCTGGGTAGAAACGTACCAGTGCCAAACAGGATCCGGGACTTGTCTCAAGTTGGCAAAAGTCCACTGCTCCTCAGAAGACGCGTTTAGACTTTGATTCCTCCACCCGCCTCCTATTGGAAGCTGTCGAGCCCAAGGATCTCCATCAACGCCCCGTTTCATTCTGCTCGGGTGCCGTACGGACCGCGGAATGCACCACGACCAGCAGCAGCAGCAGCACATTTACCTGCAGCACGACGACCACCTCCCCCCTCCATTCTCCCAGGCACCGCTCCGGGGGCCTCTAAAACGCGCTCCAGGGTTCTTCTGCAGAGCAGCTGCTTGAGCCAAGCACCACTCACTGACTGCATGTTGCGGCATGATGAAATTGGACGCGTTCCCAGCCTCCACCGCCCATGTACGTACGAGACGAGTGTGCAAAATGGATCCCCTCGGACAAGAAGAAACGACCAGAACGCTGATGCTCCCTCCATCTTAAGTCTGTGCCTGTGCCTTGTGCCTGAGCCTGTGCCTGGACTTGGGTGCCCGAGAGCTGATGGATACGCCCACGGCTCTCTAGGCCCTTGCGAGAGCTCATCACGGCGCGCCCGTGACGCTCCTGGTGGTCCGGGCCTCGACAGTCTTGTTCCACGCGCCCCCCTCTCGGCTCTAGCCCTACCCCCGTGGCAAGCCACGTCGAGTCCCTTCATCTGGCGCCTCTTACAGCACCCGTGGGCCTCTCTCATTGCCACGGTCGTGTTGAGCTCCAGGTCAGAGCCGTCGTCACGGCTTCTGGCGAGATGGAAGAGGGAAGACGGAAGGCGGAAGACGGAAGTGCTGCGGGCGTTGGCGCATCTCGTCACAATTTCCTCCGAGGCCATTGTCGAGAAGCCGTCCCGCCGTTTCAACGCCTCGCTATCGCTGCTTCGTACCTCGTACCTAGTTCGGTCGTGAGCGTGGCGTCTCGACCCGTTGGCCTCCTCACCTTCTTACCTTACCCGCATCGCCCAACACCCCTCCATTCCCGGGCAGTGGTGGCTCCCACACCTCTCACTGTCTCACACGCCCACGCACTAACTAGTTGCCACTCTTCTGTCCATGTCCATTTACATGTCCCAAACTGGCTGTTTCGATAGGGTTGGTTGTGAGCCTGGTGCCTCAGCCTCCAAGACACAACATCTCAGCTGCCCTCTCCGAGACCACCGTCTGAATCAATTCGCCCTCGCCTCCTCCCGTCTTCTCGGGAGTCTACACGCACCCTCTCCTCACACCTCCTCCCTCTCGATCCTGACAGACTCCTCCTCTCCCCTCTCCCGTTCCCCTAGTCGTCTTTGCTTTGCCCCTGCCCATATTAACCTGTATGCTCGGTGGACCCGGGCATGCAGTGCAGGTCATTTCTTCAATTCCTCTCTGATTACCTTATGCTATAAGACCCCGAGGCCTTCTCCCGCCTCTTCGGATTTCGTCATCTCTTTGATACCAAATCTTTTTTGACCATTTCGTCCCCACACTCTCAACCGCACACTCACGCACACTCACGCACACACACACACTGTCTCTCTCTCTTTCTTTCTCTCTCTCTCCAAACACACATACACATTCTCTCTCGCGCGTACACACAGAAATACCACTCACCCCCCCCCTCATCCGTATCCGCACGGGGGACCCTACCATTGCCGAGTAGTTGCCCTCACCTTAATACTTCTCGACGGAGCTAGAAGGGCTTCCAGGACGCAAACTCGGCGGACTCGAGCGCCCAACTACCGACCTAGTGACTACCTCGCTCTCGCGCTCTGGTCACCCGTTGAGACCTTGGTGCGGTTGGTTTCTTGGCCCGGACAGATCGCGGTAGGCTCGTGCTTGTCATGCCCGAGGTCTTTTTGCATGGGGCCTGGCCGGGATACTCCTAGCACTGCGCGAGACAACCGTTTTGACAACTCATCCGCAAGTCCCACTCGCCTTACCGGCTTGTTTACAGCCCTGGGCCCCAGAGCCCCAGACGAAGCTACTCATCCGGCGGGTCCCAACGCCTCACGCTCTTCGTCATCTCATCGACGTTCTGTCCTTCGGGGCATGAAATGCGCTAGCCTCTAGCTCGGCTGACCTTGTCGTTGGAATTTGACTTGATAACTACCTTGCGACCCAGGTCCCCCAAGTCCAGGGCTGAGCCATCAGCTTCCCTGCCTGACCATAAAAAGCATTGGGCCTGGCTACGAATAATAGGCCGGAGGCACCCTGCTTTGAGAGAAAGCCTCCGTTGCTACCCTTCAACTCGACTCCGTCTGGCCTAGTCATAAGCCATACCTTCCCTACCTTGCCCGATCACCGATCACCGATTATCGATCTTCTACGCCTCCAACATTTCCTAGGTGGGCTTGGTGATCACAACCCCGCGGTGAACCCCTCCAGCCATCCCGTTGCCCGTCTCTGGTGACGCCCTCGCTCCTGTCCTTTTTCTCTCGCTCTCGCCCTCGCTCTCTTCCTGCTTGTGGACCCCTCATCACCGGCCGAAACACCACTCTCCCGTCTCTCTCCGTCCTCGACGACACAAGCTCGTACAACCTGAGCGCGAACCTTGCCGACGTGGACGTGATCAAAGCTGGCCGCGGTACAGCTGCTGTTTCGTTGCCGGCCACGCATCGGCTGGGTTCTGCGGCATCCAGAGTCTCCGGGGCATGGACGACCCCAACCGACTAAGGAGGCAGAATGAACCGCCGGTTCATCCATCTTCCAACCAGAGATACGCCCTCCAGGACCTTTCCCAGCAACGCCGTTCCCTAGCAGGAGGCTCCAACGAGAGATACCGCCCGGCACCCATCAACACGTCCCCGTCAGCGGCGCGAGGGATGGGAGGTGCGGGTAGCTACAGCACATACTACCAGGAACCGACGGCATCCTTTTCGGCAGCAAACATGCCCGCAGCGGCCATGGCCTACGGGTCCGAGTACGGGACAGATTCGCGCCAACAAACGCAGGGCTTCGGCGGTTACAACACTGCCGCGACCATGATGTACAACGTGCCGCAACCGAGCGCACAAACTCCCGTCTACGATGCGCAGCAGTTTGGATCGAGACAACCCACGGCCATGCAGATGATGACGCCCGATGTTGCCTCGACCTACTTCGGCTCGGACACAGCCAACGCCGGCAATCCCGGCCTACAACAGACGGCTCAAGCCTCGAGCGGGACCGCCAACGTTTACCAGCAAAGCAACCCCATGGGCTACGCGACGGGCAGCATGTCGAATGTGGGAGCCATGCAACAGCCACCGGCGAGCGCAGACGTCTCCATGGCCGAAGACCACGACTATGCGGCGGAGGGTGCCTTGGAGGAGAAGTGGGTCAACTACCAGCGGCAACTCGGCACCATCTATCAAGACGTCGTCAACGGGTCCCTGGAGAACGCGTCCGAGACGCTGCTGAGCGTCTCCAGCTGGCTCCTGGCTCAGGTGGCCGACCTCGGTAAGTTGCGCCGGTTCCTGGGGGCCGAGGAGACGGGAGGGACTGACATTGCTGGCATAGGCCTGAACCTCGACGACACCAACCTTCATGCTGATAGAATCAAGCTATGGAACGACTTCAACCACGCCTGGTTGGCCCTCGGACAACGGCAGCTCGAGCTGACCGTGTCCTCCCAACAAACATCGAGACCCCAGGGCTTAATGTCAAAGGCAACGATCAAGAAGTTGGGTAATGAACTCATACGTTTATGTGACGGTATCGAACGACACGGACTCGTCGACTACCAGTACGGGGTGTGGGAGGAAGAGATCACGACTGGTGAGTGCCCCCCAACATGGCGGGCTCGACAAGGCCCTCGGCCACTGACACGACGCTCCGCAGTGCTCGAAGACTGTCTCGACCTCTACGACAACCCCGATGACTCGAGCGGGAGCAGCGGGTCTCGCTGAAGCTGCGGTCCAGGTAACCCTGACACGACCCAAGGGGATTCGAAGACCAAGGCAAAGCCGGCCCCTGCTGTGCCTCACGCAGACCCGCGAGACTCGACGTTGATGGCATTAATTCTTTGTACGGAGACACCATGGCGCAAGGGCACGGCGGCTGTGATTATGCGCCACTGCGCTTCCCACGTCCAGCCAGCCTCATGCCCCCTTTTTTTCCTTCTTCTGATGCGCCAAAAAGATGTTCCTCCTTGTTGCGCTTAGCGGCCGGACCGGATGGCAATTGGGACGAGGAGTTTTGAAGGGGTGACTATTTGTTTATTTTTGTCTTGTTTTCTTTTCCCCCATTTTTCTCCTTGTTTTTTTCTTCTTCTTCCTCCTCCCCTCCCTCCCCCCTTGCCCCCTGTCTCCGGGTGGACATGACGGCAGAGAAGAGAGACAGAGAGAGAGAGGGAGGGAAAAAAGCAACGAGAAGGCCCGGCTGATGTCATGTCTGGTACCCCCATCTCCGGGTTCACGATTTCCTTTTAGCCTTCGGTCTCAGGGACACCATTTGGATAATCAAGGCAAGCAATCACGACGGAACAGGGCGGGGGTAATCGGAAAACAGGCTAGGGATACGATTGGGTAGGGGTGAGGATCGGAGGCAAAGCGGGAAAAAAAGGGCATTCGGGCGGCAGCGGAATGGGCGTGCGGATAATGCTTTAGAGAGACACAGGCGTTGAACGACTCGGACCCCCCCAGGGAAAAGGCAAGACATGGCATCTCTTTTTTTTTTTCTTTTTTCTTCATTTGGGCTTGGGCGACTTGGGGGGGGGGTTGAGGGAGGGAGCGGATTGTTTTTTTCTCCCCCGAGTTCTTTGGTATAGACTATTTTTTGCTTGTTGTATTATCTATTGGGCCTAGATTCTTTGGGTCGGGGAGAGAGAGCGGAAGCAGAGGACAAGGTCTGAGGGAGGGCTTAGGGACAGGGAAGCCCTCACGGGCTTTGTATGGTGATGGGGCCTCATGGGAACGAACGAAGTCGGACGAAGGCGTTTTTGTCAAGATTACAACCAACTTATGGACGTGACGAGATACATGGGAGGAACTCGGGCTAATACCACCTAGTGTACGAATATGAAGTATTATTATCAAGACGTGCTACGACGAGAAGGGAGCCCGGTTGGTTGAAAGGATCATGTGTTGGTTTCTGCCCAACACTCGTTGGTCACGCTGGAGTGTAGATCTCCTGTTCCCCCTCGGCTATTCCTCCTGCTCCTCAAACATGTCACTCGTGCCTAGTTGCATAGCCCGAGGATGAGAAGGGACAGCAAATCGTCTGGAGAGCCGGGAGGGGCCTGCTGGTGGTGGTGCTGCCGCTCTCTCTCTTTCTGTGTCCTCTGTGAACCTGGACCCAGACCCCCCCAAAGGTCAGAGGACAGAGGAGAAGGGTCGAGGAAAAAGAAAAGAAGAAGAGAAAAAACGGCACGGACAGCAGGGAACAAGGAAGAAGGGGGTGCCAAAGTGGTTTTTTTTTTTCTTTCCTTTTTTTCTTTTCGGAGGAGGAGTGGGATTCTGGGAGGGACTGCACGCTACCGCGTGTCGAGCCAAGGCCAACGCACCATGTGCGTGAGCTGCATCTCTCTCTTCCCAACCCCCAAATTTATTGCAGCAGGAGAGATCAGGAGGAGGGAAAGCCCATATCCCGGCTCCGAGAGGGGGGAGAGCTGAGAAGGCGTCGGGTCCCCTTGTCGTTTGCTCCGCACACACATTGCACTCTCTCTCTAACAGCCCCCCTCCCTTTTTCTTTTTCTTTTCGTGGCTGGTGCCCGCTCGAGTCTCTTATACAGTACGTGCTGCTGCTGCATGGTGCTATTGTGTTTGCCGGGCTGCAAGGTGGCGGAATGACCTGCAGGAGGTTGCTTTGAGGGGAGGTTGGTGATGTGGGCTCTCTCGACTTTTGTCGAGGCGGGGGGTGTATCCGTACTTGTCGACCAAAAAGTGCCTTGATGCTTTCTTTTTCCGTTCTCTTGACAGGGCATCGTGAATGATTCTTGGCGGCGGACTCTTTGGGCTGAGCCACTTCGGGATGATAATCTACTACTAGGACCACGGAGTATAGATAGCCGTGGTTGAATAGACAAGGGCTGTGACATCGTCGGGCTTCTTCTCTACCAATAACACAAAGTCAGGCTGCGACGCGAAGAAGGACAGATGGGAGCAGAGGGGGCTATTCTGGGACGTTTATTCGCCGCATTACGGATACGGGGACATGTTTTCTCGCTCCCTCCCCTTCGCCACCGGGTTGAAACGGTTTGTTTTTTTGGCAGCCTTGCTTTGCTTGTTCCCTGTTTCTGTGACACGCAAACTCGTGTCACCTCGTTGTTGATGGATGGGCTTGTGATCTTCCCTTCCTCTCTCTCTTCCACACGGATAAGCAACGGCCATAGACGGCGGAAACGACTATGCCTATTTGTCCTACCCGGGCCTAGCTCCCAGGAAGCATGTTTTAGTGCCAAAAGGACTTGTCGGGCCAAGCGCCGTTGGGTCCCGGACTCGACTCACTCGAGGCAAAAAGAGAGGGAAAAAAATGGGAGGACATGGGTTCGTGCAGTAGTTACGCAACTTGCACTCCCTTCACGTCGCATCGGGTCTGACGAGTCGGCTCTTTGTTTTTTTTTTCTTTCCCTTCTTCTTTGCAGAAAACGGGTTGCCCAAGAGACATATGCATGTTACAGTGCTGCTGTTTCAGAAGGGCTGTGGGTTTGGGTTACCTTGCAGGAAGAGGAGAAAGGGAAGGGAAGGAGGAAGGAGAAAAAAAAAAGAATGTAACTGTACAAGGCAGGTAGGTACCGCATGTGCTTGGGTGCTGCACGTCAAAAAGACCAACGGGCATGTTACGTCGAGCACCTCATGCAGGTACTGTATGGATTAGTTAGTCTGTGTGCCTCAACGCGGTCGGTTTTATTGCCGGGGGGGGACGGGGGGAGGATGAGGAGGGGGTTAGGGGAGTGGGAGTGGGAGTGGGAGTGGGAGGAGAGAGAGCAGAGGAGGGGGGGGGGTATGGGGGTATGCTGAGATTCTGAAATGCAGCACATTTCTGAGTGTGGGGAGTCAGCAGAGAGGAAAAAAGATGCAAGCTATCATTCGCACATTTTCCTGGAGAGTCATGTAAGTGCAGTGACGCCAGAATGCAGTCGAGATATGAGCCATGCTAGACGAGATGCCTCAGCGAGCTGCCCCCCCCCTCCCATGACGGCCTGCGTGACAAATCCTTCTTTGCTTTTGCTTTTTTCCGTCTCTCATCCGTCATCCATCAAGAAAGTCTCAGATGGAGCAGAAAAAGCCCGAACCCCACCGACGTCCCTCCCGCCTTTCACCAGCCTCCCCCCCCCCCCCTCATGGTCATTTCACGATTACGGATACACAGTCGCATTGAGGGTTGTGCTTGGATTGCCGTCTTGGTCGTTGCGCGTCTCTCGGCAGTTGAGGATGGACCAAGGAAGAAGCCTGGTTGGTCACACATCATCGTCGAGGCCCCCTTTGAAAAAAACTAACCGTCTCCCTGTCCGCTACGGGCTGGGCATTTGACACAACAGCCAGTCAAAAACGTCTCGAAGCAAAGTTAATGCAGACGGGGGGGACGCCCGTGGTGAAGGGTTGCAGGGAACACGCGGTGAGGTTAGGTCTTACCGACTTCTTCTTTCGTCTTTGGACGACTCCGGAGGTTGGGTTTGGCTTCTGCTGGAGCTGGGGATAAGGTGGGAAAGAGGAAAGAGTGCCCCTCCTTCTCCTCAGACTCCTCCTCGTGCTGAAGTTGAGAAGGAAGGCACCCACCAACAGGGTTCCTTCCGTTGTAGCAGCACACAAACCCTCGCACAAACTTCTCCTTCCTCCTCCTCCATCTTCCTCCTCCTACATGCTTTCTCCTCTTCTCCTCCCTCCTTACCAAGACTTGCGAGTGAATCCTCCCTTCACCGGCATTGTTGCTAATTCATCCGCCCTGGGCACCCCTCATTCACCCCCCACTCACTCCCAAGCTACCGTATGTACCCTGTTGGTAGCTGCATCGCCCAACCCGCCAACAAGCTAGCTGAGAGCTCCCCCCTCGATCCTCCTGGAAAGCTTGGTCAACGAGACGAGAGACCACCCCCCCCGGAACCCAATTCAACCCGACGGTCGAAGGGCAGTTCATGTATTCCTGCCCAACTGAAGCTTCGTCGTCCCAATCAAAGCCTCGGGCTTGAAAATTCAGTTGAAAGTTCAGGCATGGAGGGGGCATTGGCGCCGTCGATCACGTTGGTACTCAACAATGCGACGCTGCGCAAGTGCGGCTGACGACATGGCAAATGGGCGCCTCTTCCTCGAAATGCTGCTCTCGCCGCGGGAAGACGGCCGCGAATGACGGCGGCGAATTGGAGCCCAGTGGCGCCCAAGCCTCGCCATGGCGCTGCGCCATCTTCATCATAATCATGAGATCTCGACCTCGGCGATTGGCAAGGCCTGGTCCTGCCGATCGACATCGCCGTCGCCATGGATCACATCGGGCATCAATCTCGACCAACCGTCCAAACCGTCGCGAGTCGGAGGGGTTCCAGCCCTGGCCCCGGCTTCCCGCTTATCCCTTGTCAAGCTGGAGATGGAGGCATCAGTCCTCGTCTCGACTCCCAAACTCCTCACCTGGACCGTTTTGCTTTTTGCCCCCTCCGTTCTGATTTCTCCTCGGCCGCTGTTGTTGTCTCTGTGATTTGAAATGCTGCCCTCCACTTTCGCATCCCCTTCCGCGCAACCGAGATACTATCAAAAGCAACTTGCCCCATCAGCTTCCCATGCACATGATCATGAGGACTCAGCCTCGATCCCTCTCTAGTCTCCCTCGCTTTCGTCACGGTTCGCCGACTGCGACAATCACGGCAATGACACTCGGAGGGAGCAGAAGCAAAACCGTGCTTGTGATGGTTTTGATTTGTTTCCTCGCAGTGCCGGCGCCATTGCCCGTAGCAGTAGTGCGCGGGGCCATCTCAGCGAGTCCCGGTAGAGCGGATGTTGGTAACCAATGAGCTGTTGGATAAGCGAGGTGCTTATGATTGCTTTTTTACTCCCTCCCTTGACTTTCAGCCATGTTACGCTCTGAGATGAGCACTCATGGATGGAAATGAGCCTTTGCGGTCCTGTCGGGAGTGTTTGTCGCTGGCTCTAGTTTGAAGGGACATTTTGCATGTCCCAGACATCGACTTGTACGCATCGACCGACTCACGATCGGACATATACACGCCACCGAGAGAGCTCCGGCAGATCTTGGTTCAGAGGTGGCTTTCCGACCAGACTATTTCGGACCCCCTTGCTTCGATTCGCTTAGCTAGCCAGTCCCAAGCCTTCGGGTGTGCCAGACGCCGAAATCAACACCAAGGGTCTAATATGACAGGTCACATCGCAGCTACAATCACACCCAAGAATACGGAGGAACCAAAACGAGGGAGGACAATGTCTGCCGAGTTGGCGACATTACCGTCTTCACATCCCTTCAACGCCACATCTGACGGAAACGAGGGAGGTGGGTAGTATTGAGCATGGGCAAAATGAAGCAATTTACGGACACGCCTTGCAGGATTCTAGCCCTGAAAAGACTCGACGGTTTTGCTTTGTTTCCTGTCCCTCGTCTACCCTTGCGCGCCGATCCCGACAATCTTTCGCCCTGCTTGACGGGCTTTGCGAAGGAGTGGCTTGCGCTCTCGAGGTCTCGAGGTCGAGAGAAACCCAGCCCTACCAATAGTCTAGCGACTAAGCAGAGCAAGCCTAGCTGAAATGCGGCCGCGGAATCTCATGCCGCGTTTTCGGCGCTTCAAGACGGGGGTTTGCATGACGGCATTTACACTTTCAGAAGATGACAGAGCCGAGACAGGACGTGTCGATCTCCCCGCGCCCCATTGCAGGGGTTTGTTCTTGCCGCGAGACACGCCAGGGAGAGGAACCGAGTCATGAGACTTCCTCATTGGGCCGGCAGACGGCGCCAGACCCAAACTATTGGGAACCCGCATCCGAGGCGTCGGCCGCCTTGTTGCCGATGCCCGGTTCAGTTCGTGGGGGATCTCGGGCGGCCTCGGCGCCGGAGCGGACTTGGGTGGAGCCGTCTTCGGTCAAGATTTGAGGCCTTCAACAGGACACCGATGCGCAGCCACATTCTACTCGTCTTTGCTTTTGTCGCAAGCTTGGCTTGTTGCCCGGCGGCTGATACACCCCACCGGCTTCGTCCTTCCGGACACACAGCTGCTCCATCTTGTTTGCGCTTTCAGCTGGAGCCGGCTTGCATGCCGCACAGGGCCGGCGTGGCTGTGCCGTGCGGGTTGGAACGAAGTGCGACCGAGACACTGCACACCCTCTGACGTTTCTCAATGCCGGCATGTCTCCCCTCGGAGCTATCTGAATGTCTCAGCCACGCCGCTGCCATCCCGTGCGACTCCATCTGGCATGTTACCGAGACGGTGGATTAGCGCATTCCTGCATCGGCGCCTCTCGATACCCTCCTCCGCGGCCGGTTTTCGGTATCGAGACTGCGAGAATGCAAGGGATCTGGTTCCGAGACAAGGTAAAATTACCGAGAGCACCTCAGTCTCGAGTAAACAAGATACGGATCACCAATTACGGGATTGAAATCTCACGGAAATTAGAAGGCGAATGTTATTCCTCTACCCCCTTCCCTTGTTTCAGTTCCTATGCGGGGGGTTTTGTGCAACACACCCACGGTAGATGAGCTTCGCTGAGGAGGGCCTTCGGACGGAGCACTGTGTCTCTCGAAATCAAGATTTTGGACCTTGGGTGGGAAAACGAGGCTTGATCGACCGGGGCGGGCACTAACGAGGGCTGGGTTCCGAGCAGTCGGGAACGCTCCTTTGCCCTTTGCCCGCACACCCCTGACCTGGCGGCACGGCGGGTCTGGCGGCGACGAGGATGAGATGTGATGGGGGGAGCTGAGAGGGATGAGAATGTGGCGTTGATCACGCCGTGGGTGTTTGCGCACTTGACATGGAGAGCCTTGGCTGTCACTCAATGGACGGATGGGGCAGTGATTGACATGGATGAGTGAGGCGTGCGGTTTCCATCCAGGGCTGTCGACCTGTCGTCATTGGTGCTCAGCCAGTTGCGTTGAAACAGTGTGCGCTGCGAGGCTGTCGCTACTGATTACGGAATATGAGGCTGTACCGATACATCCAACCCAGAAGGCGATGGTGCTTGGAGTCGCTCTATGACGCTCAAGAAGGCACGTCAGCGGCCATGGCATGAGGTTCAAGGCTGTCGCGCCATCATTGGAGCTTCATGGACGAGGACGCGTGTGATGCAACGTGGGTGGTTACGCAGATTCGAGGCTGTAAAGACGGAGTGGCGCTGGTCCAATGCCTCCTTGCAAGCGGCCCTGTGATGACGATGTGAAGAGTCAGGCATTGATTCCTTCAGCCGAGGCCTCGGGGAACCACACGCACCCGTGCTCGTTGTGCGCCGTGGGTTTTGCAGCAGGATGAAGCTGATCCGGGACTGGATCGTGTCCCTTGAGCTGCGTCGTCACCGCGTTGCCTCTCGTTGAACCCAGTCAGCCTTGGCGAGAAGAGTGAGGTGACTCTTGTAGCATCCAAGGCCTCATACCCGCAATGCCGTGAATGCTCGGTCCTGTTGCACGCAGAGAAGCTGACCCGAGGTTGTATCCATCTGAATCCAGACCACCAGCGTAATACGCCTTGAACCGACGCGATGAGCCGGGACGTGTAGACGAGTGAAGCACCGGGCTCGGGGTGTCGTCGGCACCATCCCCCAGACCTGTTCGTGATATGTGATGGGTTGGCTACGGCAGTAAAGCTGAACTGAGGCGTCATCGCCCACCCCTACATCTGCGCGAGACGTGAGCCGACCACCACCGTTCAACGGCGAGGCCAGACCCGAGACGGCCGTGGTGTCGAATAGCATCCGTATGCAGGATGACAGGCCGAGTAAAGCTGATGCAAGGCTCGTCACCAGATGAGGCAGGGCCAGTCTGGGCCGTTCCCCTTCTCGATGCACGAATGCGTCTCTCCCTGTAGCTGTCCAATGGAGAGGAGATGGGGCCTCGCAGCTCATGTTGGATGGCTGTTGGACGAGAACTGATGGCTGCCGCACATGGAAAGCCGTGAGCAGTTTCGACACTGCTGTGCTCAGTCATCGACAGACCAGCGAGTGAAGTCTCCTCTCCTCACCGGAACATGAAGACTCTGAGGACCAGACACCCTACCTGCCATGTAAGTCGACGAGACCCAATTTGCTTCACCTTGTACTCGGTCAAACCTGACACACAACAAGATAAGAAGCCATGCCATGCCATGCCAGAAAGAAAGAAAGAAAGAACCAAAAAAAAAAAAAAAGGATTGTCGTTTCTGTCGACTGCGTAAATTCATGATTGTGATGCTGCTAAAGATTCCGCTTGGTGTTTTACGAGCACCAGTGCCAAAAAAAAAAACCTTCGTGTTCAACCACATATGCCCCTTGCCCGCCCGCCTGCCTGCCCCCCGGACCTCTCAAAAAAGACGCCAGCCGTTGTTTGTTCCCCAAAGTCCCTCCCGTCTTGTGAAGCGTGTTTTGGGTGCGAAGTGTGAATTAGAATTGGTCTGCGAGGAGGTGGGATTTGGTTAGTACACCGTTGTTCGGAGGGGGGATGGTGTTTTGAACGTGTAAACATGACGGGAGAGGGGGGGGGGGGGAGGAAGCAATCTATTCGAATGCCATGCCCCCCCAGGGGAGAAGTTCACCACGCACCCAGAGTCATGCTCATGCTGACGTCGGTATTCTCCACCATCTTTGTGAACTCGTCGAAGCTGATCTTGCCGTCCTTGTCGAGGTCGGCCTCCATGATGGTCTTGTCGACAATCTGCTGAAGCTGCTGGTCCTTGAGGTTGCTGCCCACCATCATCTTGAGCACGATGAAGAGCTCGCCGTTGCTGATGTAGCCGTCGCGGTCAATGTCGTAGACCTTGAAGGCGAACTGCAGCTTCTGCTCCTTGTTGCCCTTTGCGCTGAAGGCGCTCAGCCCCGTCACGAACTCTTGGAAGTCGACGTCGCCGCCGCCGTCCTCGTCGAAGATGGCAATCATTCTGGGAGGTGGGAGATTGTGCCCGCGTTAGCGAATGGGGGAGGGAGGGTTGTGTAGGGAAAGGGGGGGAATTCGAACCGTGTGGCGAGGGGGTTTGACGAGATTTGGGGGAGGCTGAGGAACTCGTCGCGCTCGATCGTGCCGGAGTTGTCCTACACAAGCCGGAAAGAGAGTCAGCAAGCAAGGCGCCAAAGGGGGGTGGGGAGGGGAGGGAGCGCGCACCTTGTCCAGCTTCATGAAGCGCTTTCGCAAGCGGTCGACTTCATCGCGGTCGACTACGGAAAACGCCTTAGAACAATAGATTCCTAGATTTAAGGCGTCGGGAGGTGCTCACAGTTGGACCCCTGGACGATATTGTCCAGCACTGCGCTGGTGGTGTTGCCCATGGCGGCGGCGGCGGCGGGAAGTGACGCGTTGTGTTGAAAGAAAAAACTCGGCCGGGAATCGCTTTGTCTTTGGGATTTCGTCTCGGGGAAAAGCACAAAAAAACAGATCTCGCTCGTTGGGGGGGGGGGCGGGGGGGGGAGGAGTCGTTGCGTTTTCGAAGAAGCGGGAAGGGCGAGGGAGTTTGGCAACTTCGTCGATAAGGTAAGGCTGAATTTCTCGGTCGCCCGTTTTCCCGCTTAATCAACTTGCAGCCGGGTCTGGTTGGCCAGAACTTAGGGGGACATCGTATTGGGCGAGGGGTAATACGGAGGGAGGGAGATTTGTTGAAACGGAGGAGGTTCGCCGAGCTGGGCTTAGGAGCCCGGGGGCACGTGCCTCATAACGGTATGAATCGGGGACACGTTTCTAAAGAAAAAAAAAAAAACCGTTTGGATCGAAAGAAGAAGACGTCATTTCGGAGGAGTCGTTTCAGCGTTCGGAAGGGGAAGCATCTTGACCAAAAAAAAAAAAAAAACATCTTTGGCCTCGTTCCTCAACTGATTCAAGAGAAAGAAAACCATCCGCGCGTCCCCCCATCTGCATGAGGAAAAGAACATTCACTGTGGCTGTGCTGGGATGCAAGTCAAAGATTGATCCAATGTCCAACAAACACTCGGGACCGGTATTTCTCCTCTTCCGAGATTCCCGGTTGAGGAGCAGCAAGAAATCCCCCGTCTGTTACGGCTCGAGAGGTTGCCATGGCAGCTTTTTGGGCCCGAGTCGTGATTGCCCAAAGCCCGGCGGGGCAGCCATCGTCATCGAACCCGCTGAAACCCTCGCTGAATGGTCGGTAACGGTTCAGTGAGCGCCGGCGCAGTTTAGGCCTAATCAGGCGGGTGCTACAGGGCCTTCCTTCGCTGTGGCACCGAGTCAAGCATGGAGCCTGCGCTGTCCCGCGAGGGGGTGGGGGGTACATGCGGCCACGCGTGTTTCTCGCGGTGGCTGCAAGTACCCGCTGCCTTCACGGCTGCCTCCTTCAGAGTTTAGCCGTCGCGCAGAAGAAAAAAAGGAGACACTGGTCCGAGCGCCCTCGGTACCTTTCACGCGAAAAAGCGCTGGGGAGTGACTTTGCTCCCAGGCACGGGTCATCTTCCCCAGCACGACTCCCCAGCGCCCTTTTTCCTAACCTTCGCAGTTTGGGCACCGCATTCTCCTCTGCGCCCTTGCAAACCCAAGCGAAAAATCTTCGCGCGGCAAAACAAACCCCAACGTCACCCCATCGAACCTCACCACTCTACCATCGAAAAGGGCACTATACAGCACCCTTTGCATCCCAAAAACCGCGAATTTCAATCAAACCACCCCCGTTTTATGACTTGATCGCTTTTTCTCGCGGTTTTTCCACCGCCTTTTCGCCCTTCTCCGCCGCCCCTGCATCATGTCGTCCCGCAAAGTCCGCGTCAAAAAACTCAACATCAAAACCACCCTCCCAGTCCTCCGAGAGGACCAGATCGATCCATCCGAGTACGAAGCCCTTACAACCGAAAATCAAATCGCGACCGGTGTCGAGTCTGCGGAGGAAAAGGTCAGTTTGGTCCCAAACGCTACGTCTCCTTGCCACCTATCATGATATCACGTGCACGGGCACGTGATATGGCTTGGCGTTGCTTTCATGATGCATCAAGTGCCCCACACTGGATGTGACTGAGAAGAAACCTGGAACTGACCCAATTGGCTGCAGGAATACCATCTTCAATCCATCCTCAAGGGAGCTGGCACTAGCAATGACCAAGAGATCCCAGTCCCGCCTCCCCAGGAGAGCGACATTAACTATAATGCCCTCTACCCGTTGGCCTGGAACAAGCCTTTCTCATACATCCGTTTTTCGCAGACGGTGGAGGAGTGCATCACATGTCTCTATGACATGACCACTGAGGATGATGAGTATCTCACTCAATACAATAGTAAAAGCCAGGCCGCCGGTCCTCTTTCCGAAGATGACTTTGAGCGCATCATGGAGGTGTTCGAGGACACCGCGGCCGACCAGACTCCCTTTGCCTCGGTCGACAACACTGTTGTCGCCTATGACATGATGGTGCCTGCACTGAACGATCTCGGTTCCGCATCCATTCTCCAGCACGCCAAGCCCGTCTACGAGTACTGGAAATCGAGTCGGCAGACGGCTGGCAACAAGCCCTTGCATCCAACGCTCAAGTTCGAAACGCACCAAGAGACTGACGACACCGACCCCTACGTATGTTTCAGACGTAGGGAGGCTCGTCAAACTCGAAAGACTCGTGCTCGTGATAATAAGATCGCCGACACGCTCAAGAAATTGCGGCGTGAACTCGAGGATGGTCGCTCGCTGGTTCTCATGGCATACGAGCGTGAGATGCTCAAGCGGGAGCTTCTCCACATGGACCGAGGCGTGTTTGAGGAGCGGGCGAGACTAAAGGACACCAAGCTCAGGCTGGGCATCAAGGGAGAGGATGAGGACCTTGTCAACCAAAAGGTATGTAAAGCTGATGTGCGGCTTTCCCACTTGGTACTAACTGACGCGACACAGCCTCAAAAGCGGAAGCCTGCCGAAGTCCCTGTGATGCAACGACCGCCTGGCGCCCACCTACGGGCACCCGTGCGATCGGATGGTCGGTCGATGGAGACCGATCTGGTCTCGTTGACCGAGAAGCTGACTGAGAAGGAGAACGAACTGCGATTGGACATAGAAATGAAGGTCCAGAACCATCGGAAATGGAATCAAAACCACATTGATCTCACTCGAGATCCGTTGTCGCCCATCAAGGACCAGGGTATCGAGCTCAAGTTCCGACCAGCAAAAACCCAATATCTGATGACGCCGCCCGCGTCGACGTCGTCAGAGATGGAAGTAGACGAAGAATCGCCCGACGCCATGCAAGTGGACAAGCCAGAGCCCCCAGTGTTCCGATTCACGGCTGGGGGAGCCAGCGAGCCACCCAGGTCGAGCCAGCCGGCGTTCCGTCGTCGCATCGGCCGGCTCAACCGACTATGGATAGACCGGAGGGGCATGATGAGTCCGCCCCGGACGGAAGACGGATACTCGGACAGGTGGAAGTACGACTCAGACTCGGAGGACGACGAGCCTCCGGTGTATGAAGTCGATCCGTTTGACACTCGTGCCATGAAGTTTCGGGCGACGATCCCACTGAACCATTACATGTTCAGACCCAGAGGGGAAAGCGTGAACCCAGCGCAAGCCGCCGGCAGAGCGATAGGACCACCTGCAATAGCGGCAGCGCAAGCGCAAGCGGCAGCACAAGCGCAGGCTCAAGCACAGGCTCAAGCTCATGCACATGCTCAAGCGCACGCACAAGCGCAGGCACACGCACAGGCGAAAGCGCAAGTGCAGGCACAACAAGCCCAGGCCCAGGCCCAGGCCCAGGCCCGGCTGAAGACGGCAGGCTGACGTCCCCCCTCACTCCGACCTTGGCGCGACGTGCCCAAGGTGTTCTTAATGTATGATATCGTTTTGTTGTTTATACCCAGTGGAGTTGGAGGATATGGATACGCAGGGCACAAAGCCGTCGGGGCGTGGGAGGGCCAGCGTTGTTCGAAATGTATAGTATTCGTCGGTTGACCCGGGCATTGCGTGGAGTTTGGAGCGGGAATCTTTGGGCTTTGACGTAGAGAGCCCGCTTGGTGGCCAGGTCAGAAGAGAAGAAAAATGATAAAACAGACGCCGGTCTCGATGCAGACGGTAGACAAGCGTTGGCCCGGCATGACGTTGACGTGACCTTGTGTATGTGTCGAGAGAGTCTTGGTGACGTGGTCGCGGCCATTGGACGGGGCGGGCTCGCGGGAGACTTGAAGGGCCATGCGCAATGGCAGTGCTTCCGGCGCCTCACGGACTCGGTGCGAGGCTGCAAGGTGAGCGGGTGCTCAGAGTGGGGTTTCGAGAGAAGGTCTTGCGGCGCAATCGTGGGGGGGAAGGGAGTGAAATCTCACCTCGGAAGAGAGAGAAGCCAAAGCATGGTGTTTCTCTCTTCGTCGGGCGTGTAGGAGGGAACGGAGAGAGGGCTTGGTGGTGTTGTCGGAGGGAGGGAGGAGCTTGGACGCTCTTCTTGTGACGAGATCCTAGACAATAAGTCATGGATGTTTGGCCCCGAGGCCCGGAGCGAGTAGGCTGTGCGGCCTTGGGGGGGGAAACCGGCCACGATTTGTGGGAGACGCGAATATCAGCTCTCGTGATCCATCAGAGTAGAAGTAAGAGTCGACGAGAAAGACGTCGAGTAGCAAGAAGAAGAAGAAGAAGAAAAAAAAAGGTAGGGGCCGTATGGTGGAGGAAGGATGTTGTGCGCATTGTGGGAGAGGAGGACGAAGGCCGAGTTCTCTTTGGGGGTCGGTCGGTGGATCCAGAAGCGAAAGGCGGAAGTGCGGGCGGGCGAGTAAGGCGGCGGCGGATTTCTTTCCCACAGCGCAGTTGTGGTCGTGAAAGAGAACTGGGAAGGGGCGCTAAGGTCGATGGTAGCAGGCAGGAAGGGGGGGGGGGGGGGGGGGGGGGGGAGGGAAAAAAAAAAATTCTCCCCCC
>WMHX01000132.1:0-258701 GCA_013420875.1 Thelonectria rubi
TAATAAAAAATAATAAATATTATTTATAAAAAAGCTATAAAATTAATAAGAGCTAAAGGAAATTATAGAACCTTTATAAAGAGCTTTAAGTGCAATATAAAGCCTAAATATATTAAAATAATAAATAATACTATAAATATAAATTAAGAGTAAATAATTTACTATTTAAATAAATAATAAAATAAAAATAAATATTATTAATCTTGAAATTATTAATTATTTCTAATTATTATAAAAGGATAAAAATAAATTATATTTAATCTATAATATTAAAAGAAACTAGCTTTAATATAAAAATAAATTAATTATTTATAAAATTAATTACCTTAAGGTATTTATTAAAGAATAAAATTAAGGTATTTATTTTAATATTATATCTCTCTATATATATAATTTAATCCTAAATTATTTATAGCTATATTATTATAGCCCCTTTATTAATTAATATATTAATTAAATATAAACCTTTTAAAATAATATAATTAATAATAATAATTATAATTCTATAATTAATATAAGATGTTAATCTTATATTAAAAAGAATAAGAAAAATAGGTAAAATTAATATAAAGATACTCCCTAACCTATAAAAGAATGAATATTTCTAAAAAGAATTAAATATTAATATAAAAAGGGCTAAATATAATAAATATAATAAATAATTATATTCTTTAAATAATAATTTATATATATAAATAATAAGCTTAAGTAAAAAGCATTTAATAATAATAATAAATTATAAAATATATTAATATAATATTAAATTTATAAAAAATTATTTATAAAAAAAATAAAAATAGATTTATTATTCTATATAGATTAAGATTATAAAATATAGCTTAAAAATAAAACTTTAATTAAATTCTATAAGATTTATAATCTTAATAAAATATAATTATATAAACTTAAGATTTACCTTAAAGATATATTAAGAAAAAATATATTAAAATATTAAAATTATTTATAAACTATTTAAGTATATTTATTTCTAAAAAGAATAATAAATTCTAGGTTATTATAAACTATTATATATTTAATAATATATTATATAAATATCTTAATATATTTATAATATATTATTTTAATAATATTTTTATCCTTTTTAAAATAAAATAAAAATATATAAAATATATTTATATAATATTATAAGCTTTTTAAAATATAAATTTATTAATTAAATTTAAAAAAAAAAAGAATTTTTATATTTTAAAAATAAAATTTTTAAAATATATTATTTTTTATAATAAGATTAAAATAGATTTAAAAAAAATCTATATAATTAAGAATTAATTAATATTAATTATTATTAAAAAAATATAAATATTTTTAAAATTTATTAATTATTATTAAAGATTTCTTAAGAATTTTAATAAAATTATTATATTATTTTTAAAATTTATATATTATTTTCAAAATTTATATATTATTTTCAAAATTTATATATTATTTTTAAAGTTTATATAAAAAAATTAAAGTCTTTTTAATTATTTAATATCTAAAAGCTTTTAAATATATTAAGAATTTTATTTTTAATAAATTAATATTTAAAATATCTAATTCTAAATAATTTATTAAATTTAAAATAAATATTTTAAATTTTATTTTTAATATTTAAATTAAATAATATAATAATAAAGGATTCTTATATTTTATTATATTCTATTCTTATAAAATATATAAAATAGAATTTAATTATTTAATTTATAATAAAAAGTTCTTAATTATTATTAATATTTTTAAAGAATTTTAATATTATTTCTTAAAAAGCTATTATTATATTATAATTTATATAAATTATAAAGATATTTTATATTTTATTATAATTTAAAAAATAAATAAATAATAATTTAAATATATTAAATACCTTTTTAAATTTAATTATATTATTAAATATAAAAAATACTTAAAAAATATGTAAATTAATATTATTAATTAATAAATTAATTTTAATATTAAAAAAATAAAAATTAAAAAATAATTCTTATATTTAATTCTTAAAAAGTATTTTAAATAAAAATATATTATAATTACTTAAAAATAGCTATTTATATATTTATAATTAAATAAGAATAAATAAATTATTATAATTATATATATTTATAAAATAAATTAAATTATAAAATATTTATTTTTAATATAATTAAATTAGAATAGAAAATATAACTATTAAAAAAAATAAGGAAATCTACTATTATAATAAATCTAAAAATATAATCTAAAAAAATTCAAATTTAAAAATATTAATAAATAATATATATTAAAAGAGCTATATAAATAATTTATATATAAAATCTATAAATATTTATTCTATAAATATTAAGTAATTAATAAAACCTTTAAATAAATTAAAATAATATTTATATTTCTTAAAATTAAATAAATAATTAAAAAGATTTTTAAATAATATTTTATTTATAAAAAAACTAAAATATAATATTATAAGCTATATAAATACTTTTAATCCTAATTAATCTTAAAAATTATAAGATTTAATTATTATAGATTTTATTATAAAATTACCTTTATTATTAGACTTTATAATAAATATAGCTTATAATAATATTTTAATTATTATTCATAAATTTATTAAATTTTCTTATTTTATTATATATTAAAAAATAATTAATATAAAAGAATTTTCTTATATTCTTTTACAAAATATTATTAATATATATAGCCTATTATTTAAGATTATTTTAAATAGAGAATTACCCTTTTTCTTAAAATTCTAATAATACTTTATAATAAAGATTAAATTAAATTATAAATTAAATATTATATAAAGACTTTAAATTAATAAATAAATAAAATAAATAAATTAAATTATTAAAATTTATTTTTATTATAATATTAATTATTTTTAAAATAATTAAATTAAAAAGCTATTTATTATATAATTAATTTATTATATTATAATTAATAAAAATATAAAAATTATATTTAATTATATAAATTTTAGATTTATTTTTAATATTTATAAAGAATTATAAAATAAATTTATTATATTAATAATTATATTTATATTTAATTAATTTAAAAATTTATATAAAAAATTATATATTAAATTTTTATTTATTTAAAATTAATATAAATAATATTATAATTAAAAAGAATTAAAAAAACTAATTTTCTTAAAGAGAAATATAATATTCTTTATAATAAAAAATATTAATATAAAGCAATTTAATAAAAAACTTAATTTTAAATATATTAATTCTTATAAAATCCTTAAAAAAATCTTAATAAATAATTATAAATTAAATTGATTATTAAAAATTAAAATCTATTTAATTTTTTATATTTTTTTATTTAAATTAATAAAGAATACTATTATAATTAAAATTAATAAAAATTAAAATATAAAAATAAAAGCCCTTAAGAAATATAAAATAAAAGAAATCCTTTATATAAAAAAATCTTTTTTTTATTAAATATTTAAATAAATGAAAAGGCTATAAAAATAATAAAAATATTTAAAAATTATTATAATACCTTATTTATATATAATACTTATTAAAGAAATTCTATTAAAAATAATAAAATTAATAATAAAAAGATTAAAACCCTTTAAGGAATTCTAATTAATAATATTTATAATACTTAAGGACTATATAATTTTAATAAATTATTATTTAATTAAAAAGGCCTCTTTTTAAATATAAATATTATTTTTCTTATTTAATATAATTATTTCCTAAATAAATAAAATATTATTTTAAGATTTTAATAATTTATATTATTTATATAAATAATTTAATTTAAATAGCAATTTTTCTAATTTTATTTTTATTTTTTTAATATTAAATTTTACTTTTTTTATTAAATAATATTTTATAAAATTATAAAAATTAAAAAAAAAAATTTTAAATAAAAATAATTTATAAATAGCCTTAATATTATTATTATTATAAAAATAATTATATTTAATATATATTTTATAATAAAACTATTTTTTTATTATTTAATATATTTATTTATTTATAAAATAATATAAATAAAATATAATATTAATATTTTTAGAATTAATATATATAATAAAATTAAAATATTTAAATTTAAATTTAAAAATATAATTTAATATAATAATTAATAAAATATAATATAAAATAATTAAAAAAAGAACTTTAATTAATTATAAAAAAATTAAATAAAATTAATTTTTATAGCTTTAAAAATAAAATTAATAAAAAAAAATTTATATTATAGCTTATATTAAGACTAATATATATTATATACCTTTATTTATATTTTTTTTTAATTATAAAAAATTAATTTTAATTTATTTTATAAATCTAAATAAATTTAAAAAAGATTTATAATAAATTATTTAATAATTCTTAATAAACTTTAATATTATAAATACTATTTAAAATATTTATTATTATTAAATAAAAAAAACCCTTTAAATTATTTTAGTTTTTAATATAATTATTTTATATTAATTACCTAAAAGATTTATAATTATTTATTTTTAATTATTTTTAATATTTTTAATAATTAATTATTAAATAATATAATATTTATTTATTTTTTTATTATTTAATTACCTTTAATGCCTTAATCTATCTATTAATAAAACCCAGATCGATCTCTTTCTAGGTTTCCATATTAGGAATTAACCCGGACTATTATATATGCCTAGATTGTCCTGCACGTCCTGGCCCGTGATAGCATACTTAAAGAGTATTAAGCTGTTTAATACTAGTTTCTTAAATATATTTATTAGTCCTAATGTTAAAAAGGCAGGCTGCATTAGTGGTCTATTAGCTGCTTCCATACCTTTAGCTATTATTAAGAACTTAAGTGCAATTAGGTATACGGATAAGTAGGGGTAGTTTAGTAGACATAACTAAATTGATAAAGGCAGAGACTACTGCCCTTAGACGTAGCCTAAATTCAATAAGCTGGCAACTAATAAAGTGGTAGTTTATTAATTTCAGTTTGCCAAGTTTTCTCTTTTGTGATTCTGAAGGTGCTGTATGTGGCGGGAACTTGATGAGAATTCCTATGCACTGGTCTCCTGCCGTGCTGGTATACAGCGTGTCGCTTTTTTCGAGATGTCACATCGCACAAGCTGCGGTTATCCGTTTTCTACTTAAGAATTTTCATTTCTCTAAATGCCCTCCTCGAGAGCCTTCCTGCATTGGAATATTAGACCCGTTGGCTAATGGTATAAAGCTCAGCCCGTTGCCATTGGCAGTGTCCCGTTGGTACATCTCTAGACCATCACAATCCTCTTCGAAGACGAAGTTTTTCCGATTAGTTGATCATGACTACCGAGGCCGGTTCTTGAAGCCGTCGCATAGATCACAAGCATGCTGAGCCATCGCCCCGTATCAGCATCTTACAGGGTCGTGCCATGGTAAAAGGCTGTGGCCTTGTTATAGACAGCGGTGCGGATATCCCCCTCGAACAGTTTTTGAATGCCAGCAACGTCATAGCCCGATGCAAGAGCGAGCTGGAGCTGAATGCGGGATTGCTCGCCGTGTAAGAAGCCTGAGCTGATGCTGCAAAGATTATCAGTCCTGGGATCATCGTCCTAAAATCGATGAATGATCGACTTACATGTTGCTGACTTCAGGTCCAGGAACAACTGCACCGAAGAAGGGGCGGAGAGATGCGACGGTGACAACGCCCTTCTTAAAGAGGTCGTTGGCGGCTTCTGTAGCGGCTGTGCTAAGACCGCCGGGGCCGACGCCCATAATGACAATTCCCCTACGCCTGTCAGCGCCCGCACAATGAAGGCGTCAAAGGATGCAACTTACTTAGCGCCGTCAGCAGCAGCAGCATATAACAGGCCGGCGTCGAAACCCTCTGTAAAGGTATGAGCCTAGGCCTACTAATTTTTGGGTCGCCTTTCACTTACGATGACCGTAAAGAACCACCACCTTGGGAAGGGGGTACTTGAGTTTGAACGGGTTGAGGTAGTGCCGAGCCTTTGGCAGAGACGGACCGTAGAAAAAGTACGGCTGTCCGGCTAAGAACTGGCCGATGTAGCCTTGATCTAGGGCCAAGAAGGTCGAGACTGTGTTACCATTGGTCTTGGTTCCGTAGAAAACCGACACCAAGTGATCGTTGAACGCAATCATGGCTCCACGATCACGCGCCTCGGGGTGAATCGCAGTCCTGACAGCGCCATAGAAGTTGAAGGGTCCGTCGGGTGACAAGGCCGAGTTTGGTCGCATGGAACCCGTCGCAATGAATGGCTTGGAGCAGTTCAAGGTGAGATCAACACCGAAGGCCTGGGTAGGGTTAAGAAGAGAGTCTCAAACAGCAGGGCGCGAAGGGCAGACGTACAGTCTCAGCCAGAGTGTTGGTGCCATGGATCATGACAGCGCCGACAATCTCCGAGTGACGAGAGCACAGTCGCTGGTGGGCATCCATCGAGATGTTCAGGAACCTGTCCGAGTTGGCATTGGCACTGCCGCCCCCGCCAATGTTGCGAACCGCGAACTGGGCAATGTCGAGAACCTCGCTGACATTAGCGATGAGCATTTCTGGAGTCAACCCCCCAGAGCCACCTCCATAGTTGATGTTGTCCAAGCGCCCGTTGGCCGAGCCAGACAAGATGGTCCCATCACCGGTGTTATAAAGCCTAAAATAAAGTTTAGCGCAATTCGGGGGGAATGGCCGATCATTCTACTTGCATGACCTTCGGCAGGGACGGGTCTTTATAGATCCAAGTCAAGCCGGTGTTGGGATCCTCCCGCTTATGGATCTGTAGCGGCGAGGCAATGACCGTGGTGGCAACAAGCGCCGTCGCGATAAGTGAACCGAGCATGACGAGGAGATTGACCTTAGTTTACTGCTAGTTATACAAAAGCGCAATTGGCATGCTGTGTAGTTGGCTTGTTGTACAAACGTCCTTTTGGCCCTTTTATATATTAGCCAGGCCCAGGGCGAGATATGACATGATTCACGCCTTATCCGTGGAGTCGTTGGCTATCAAGAAATCCCGACTAGGGTCTCTTACACCCATCATTTGGCTCTCCCAATTATGTAACAAAAATAAGATATATATCTGTATTAACCCATTATCAATGAACTTTAAGGGCAGTGATAGCGTTAGCTATAGATAAGGATTGCATTATACAACTTATTAATTTTGGTCTGGAGAATAATCTCCGGCGCTCTTCACTCCTCTCCGCATAGTCCCCAGTTCCTACCCCACGCAGTTGGAAACATGTGACTCGACCAGTTCTTATCGAGACCTACGGTGCGTCCCAATGTGTGTGACAAAGCATGACTTGTTGAGCTACCTACGAAGCCGCGGGTGCCGGTTTTGTAGAGGACACATATCCCCTAAGGGTCTAGTTATCCGGATTTCCCTCCTAAATACGGCTACGATCATACCCACCTGCGAACGCTTACTCCAGGTTTGTGGCCTTAGGTATCCTTATGTCCCTGCATCCGGGCCCTTGACAGTTATCCTAGAAGCTAACGCAGACCGAGATTATGCTTCTCTTCATTTTGTACTAGTTTAGCCGTGTATCCGCCTCGGTCTTGGCAAGCGAATATCAACTAAGTCCTCTCGACAGTTAGCCCAAAGTGGTACGATAACCGAGTCAGTCGGCCATCCGGAGATAGGGGCCGACAGAATCTAACTCCGCGGCTCTGATAGTGATAGCATGAAGACCGGATTAGTTTGGTAATCGCAGAGATATGGAACTAATACCTCTGAACATTTGTTCCCGCCCGGCGCGAGCTTTATGCGAGTGCGCTATCCTACATTCAATACGCTGGCAACATGAGAAGTTGTAGTTCGATAATTTCGTTTAGCCAAGTTATTATCTTTTGCGATGCAGGTATTGTACGTGGTGGGGGCTCTTCCTGGAAGCTAGGCTTTGGCACATTATGACCTCTTCCACAGGATCCAAGCAACCCTTAGCAATAAAAGGGAACAGTTGGGAAACAATCTCGAAATAATACAGCTAAATAGCTAAGTTTGAACTTGTTAAAGTGCCTTTAGACCCAGCTCTAAGGATAAGAAGATAAGGTGAATTAAAAATACATTTAAGGAGGTTTTCTCTAAGGAAATGCTTACAATAACTAGCAGGAGATTCAGAGTCTTGCAATCTTAGAAATAGCACATAGTCTTCAGGCGGGTGTTAAGCAGTAGCGATAACGACTGCTAAATGCCAGTGGGCATGACGCATACAGTGGCCGCTTATCCTATATGTAACTGGCCGACCTAGCTGGAAACTGTGCACTTTTAGTCTCAAGTGCGGAGCTAAAACTACGGGCCAAGCAGGACAGGTTACGTGGGGACTAATAAGCGTTATCTCTAGTCAAACTAAAAGGCTCAAGGGTACGCCAGAACGGCATGCTCGCTATATCATAATGCCGACAAGTAAACGGAGATGCCGCCTCCGCTTTCGTAATTCAGGAATACTGAACGACTTTCATGGTTCGATGTGTCGGACGAGGCGCGAGATTGGTTGTTGGTTAGCGGTCTGACTTCTCCTTGCTTGCCGGAAGCCGCCTGGCGCTAATGCAACTGGCTTATGGTTGCATGAGCGGGGCGGCGGCGGAGGGCGGCGGGGCAATTGCCGGCGGAGACTCGATGCACTAATCGGCCGCGACTTTATAGAGGGCCGCGCTCGCCCCGACCTCGTCCTCTGTTTGGACTGCCCCCTTCATGCTCCGGAACCGTTCTCCGCTTTTGGTACGCTCCTCCATTGTCTTTTGGTCTGAATTTCCCTTGCCCCAGCACATCCCCCGGTGCCGGAGTTATTCCCGAGTGACAGGCTATAGGAAATATACCACGACCAAAGTTCCGGCGCATGATGCTCCCACTATCCCTGGGAAACCTTAAATGGCGTCCTTCCATGTGGCAAGGCGGACATATGTACTAGGGGGCGCTGACCATCCAGGCAAGGGCTAACCCCGCGAGATCCCGCAGGAACATCATATGCAACAGTACAGAAGTACACATATTGTCGCAGATTCTCTATTTACGGTCTTTTAGGAGACCATGGCAAACTGCTATGAAGGGATTATGTATCCTAGTAAGGGTGTCCTTTCGGCTTAGCCCCGGACGTTATCAATTATTTTATTATATTGTCTCGTGTACAAGGGCGAGCTCTTCAAATCCTCGTATTCTACATACAACGTGTTTTTTGAAGCTCAAAAGCCCGATGCTGACGCCCAGCAGGAGGTTTTCCACGCATGTCAGTCGAGGTGTATCTCCTCTGTCTACTGCCTATCAGCCTATCAGGCCATTCGGCTAGATTAACATTCGAGTACGTACGAGCGCAGTAATCCTCTGGTTTCGATAACTATCCAATTAGAACCAAAAAACATATATGCACCTACCTAATTAATCTCCATGTCCCAACCCGCAAGGCCAGCTGATATCACTCTTACATGGTACTTTTTCTCTCGGCATAATTACGCACCGAGATGTGACAAGAACCGGACATGGGCCCTAAAGCTGCGTCGTACTCCGGTGGCTCAGCAGTGGTTGTTTCGGGTAGTGTCCGTAAATCGTGCACTATCCGCAGCCCACTTCTTATGCTCAGCAAGGAATCAATCGAGCCCACCGAATAGTATAGTTCTTAAGAAATATCTGATGACCAGACTAGGTTTCCATTGCTTCATGTACAGTACGATGGCTATTAGTTCGCGGCAGGCTTGGGGACCTTTCAAGAAACACAAATAGGCCACCAGTCCTTCTCATGATGAGCTTCTATCCCTCATCGACCGTCACACACATGGTCAATATGACGCTTCTATACGCCATCGCTTTAAGCGCTCTTGCGCTGGTCGTCTCTGCTAGGGTGCCTACCACACCTACGTCTTTTGAACAACAATGCCTGTCTTTGCCCAAGTCATTGAACATTCCTGGAGCAAACACAACGTCATCCGAGTTTTTTGCAGCCAACACCACAGTGAGGTTCCCAAACGCCGATCCTACCTGTCGGCGTCCTTCTCAGAAGGTCTCGGTCAGTCTTTGCCGTGTCGTGTTGCGGGTTGCCACTTCGCCTAGATCAGGAATCAAACTGGAGGCATGGCTGCCCGAGAGTTGGTCAGGACGTTTTCTCAGCACGGGCAACGGCGGGTTGGGCGGTTGCATCCAGTACGAGGACATTGAATACGCAGCGTCATTGGGATTCACCGCCGTTGGAACAAACAATGGTCACGATGGAATGACTGGGCAGTCGTTCCTCAATAATCCTGATGTCATCGAGGACTTTGCCTACCGAGCTGTGCATACGGGCGTCGTCCTTGGCAAAGACATTAGCCAGACGTTTTACGGCAAGCCGCACACCAAAAGCTACTATCTCGGCTGCTCGACTGGTGGCCGTCAGGGATTCAAGGAGATTCAATCTTTTCCAGAAGACTTTGATGGAGTTGTTGCTGGAGCTCCCGCGTTTTCCTTCAACAACCTCACTTCTTGGAGCTGCCACTTTCTCCCACTGACTGGGCCCGTTGGTGCCGACACTTTCATACCCATGGATATGTGGCCTGCCATCCATCAGGACATTCTGAACCAATGTGATGCGTTAGATGGCCTGAGTGACGGAATTCTCGAGTCACCAGACTTATGCGACTACAATCCTGATGGCCTCCTTTGCGGCGACGG
The DNA here is from genome assembly GCA_013420875.1 of Thelonectria rubi. NCBI lineage: Eukaryota > Fungi > Ascomycota > Sordariomycetes > Hypocreales > Nectriaceae > Thelonectria > Thelonectria rubi. The sequence goes on from WMHX01000132.1 coordinate 10,586, forward strand.
GCAGACGAGCGAGTGCCTTACGGCGCCACAGATTCGAACGCTCCGGGAAGCCTACTCGCCCTTGCTCGGCGTCGACGGCAGTCTGGTGTATCCTCGCCTTCAGCCTGGAGCGGAGTTGACAGGCGCTCCGCAGACCTTGTTCACAGGCCAACCGTTTGGCGCGATAGACTGGTGGCGCTACGCCATCTTCAATGACTCTGCATGGGATCCGTTCAGTCTCAAGCCCGAGGACTACGCCGCGTCCTCCAACTTGAATCTGTTTAATATTGAGACATGGGAAGGTGACCTCTCGGCCTTTCAAAACAGGGGCGGCAAGGTGCTCCATTATCACGGATTGGCAGACGGGGTTATCTCCAGCGAGAACTCGCCTAGGTACTATGAGCACGTGTCGCAGACCATGGGCTTATCGCCGGCCGAGTTGGACGACTTCTACCGTTACTTTCATATCTCAGGGATGGCCCACTGCGGCGGAGGTCCAGGCGCAACTTTCATCGGAAATGGTGCGAACAGCACAGCGAGTCTGGACCCAGACGAGAATGTATTAATGGCGATAGTACGATGGGTTGAAGATGGTGTTGCCCCGGATACGATACTAGGAACCGCGTATGTAAACGGTACTAAAAGTGCGGGCGTCGACTTCAAGCGTCGGCATTGTCGATGGCCCTTCCGCAACATGCATAAGGGTTTTGGCAGTGTGAAGGACGAAGACAGTTGGGAATGCGTGTGAGGGATGGTGTGTGTGCAGCCGCGAACAATCAGGATTGTTTACTTCTTACAAAAATGAACTCTCTCTTCGCCAAATCCTTTAGGGTTCTCTTGCGGCTCACAGTATCACCTGAGCCATGCTTAGATTTCAAATTAAATAAATCACCTTCACATACTACGCGGTAGCGGATTTGACCGACTTACCCGACATAACCTATCACACACTGGAGTATTTGAACGCAATGAGGCCTTGTATGCGGCAGGCTGTGAAATCAAGGTCCGGACGACGTCAACCACATTGTGACGTCTCAAGTAAAAGGCACTGTACCCGACCCAGATGAAGTAAATTCCAACTGCTGTGGACAGGTACACATCATCCTATCACGACAAGGTAAGACAAGATTCATGATATAATAAGTGTTGTACTCTTCATTTCTCGCGGGTGATGTAGTGGCCTGTGAATAGATCAACCTGGCCAAGCCACTCATCGGTTACTAGACGTCGATTGAATTGGGTCCTCTCCCGAAGTAGCAACGTAGGTAACAATCAGCCTGACAGTTAACCACGGCTGCTCAGTGGAGATGCTCCACAGTTCCCAGTTGATTACTCTTCTTTCCCGTAGCCTTTTCCATATCGATAACATCATTTTCTGGAACACCATCAAAGATGTGGCAAATCTCTTCCAGGGAAGGACCCTTAGTCTCCGGATACAGCCACCACACCACAGCAAACTCGACGACGACCCATCCAATGAAGATGGTATAGAACTTCCAAGCCATATCTTGGAGGCCCACGGGAATACCAAATGTCGAGAGGGCGATAAAGCCCAGCGTCCAGAACTGGAAGACAGCCATTCCTTGCAAACGGAGATTGTAAGGCAAAATCTCCGTGATGTAGAGACCCAAGTTTCCATTCAGACCGAGGTTGTAGGCCGGAGAGAAAAGGTAGATAAAGGCAACGACGGCGTAGCCCGCAGACTTGTTCGAGGGGTTCTCGGCGAAAACAGCGCTGCCAGTCGTGATGGCAATCAAGCAGACAAAGACAGCAGCAAGTGCCCACAGAAAGAGCTTGCGTCTGCCCACCTTGCCCGGAAGGGTAGCAAAATACAGGGCAGAAAACCAAGACAGCATCTGAGAGGTTGCATTGATGAGCGTCTGTTGGAGGCTGGTGGTGAGACCAGCTGCCGTCAAGATGGGTGACAGATAGTACGAGATAAAGGCATTGCCAGACATCTGACTGATGCACGCACACCACGTCAGAATGAAGAAACGCAGACGATTACCGGGTGTGCGCATGAACTCCCAGTAGTTGAGGAACATGTTGCTTCGATCGTTGGCCTTGTCAAGTGCCAGCGTCTCTCGGATCTCGTTGAATTCGAACTGGACAAGAGCGTCGTTCTCGTCATCTTCGGCGTGGTATTTGGCCAACATTTTCAGAGCATCTCGGTCACGTCCTCTCGAAACCAGCCATCGCGGGCTCTCCGGGACGAACCATAGGCCGATAAGTTGAACAACCGACGGCAAGCCCTGCAAGGCACAAGGCACACGCCACGAGGCGCTGCCGTGGATTCTGAAGGTGCCAAACGTCGTCCAGGCGGCGACGATGGAGCCAAGCGCGTAAGAAGTCTGGAAGAGAGCCGTCGCAGTCGTCCGATGGTTTGGATGGGCTATTTCTGTGATGAGAGGCGCTCCTGACGCGTTGATCAGAACACTTCCCGCACCGATGATGCCACGGCCGACCACAAACATGGCGACGTTCTGGGCGGCACCCTGGAGAGCGGCACCTACACAGCAAATGAAAGCCCCGGTTGCAATACCAGCGCGGCGGCCGAAGCGATCGCTGATGGAGGAAATCAACGGGATGACAACCAGGCCGCCGATGGGGTAGGCTCCGTTGAAGAGCCCGAGAGTCGCTCCCGTGGGTTCGCCGAAATATTCTCGCCATTGTTCCACGGCTTGAAGGCCGTTCATGAGAGATCCATCGTAGCTTCGTTGATAATAAAGCATTAGCAGTGTTCAAACGCTTGGGTGTTGAGATGCTGGGACTCGTCATTATGGAAGGGGGTGAATCAACCACTCTACGCAGCCTGAGGGCGACGTTGTTTGGATGGGGGTGAGACGGCACATACCCAAGAGTAAAAATTGACACCAGCGGGACAATGGTGAGAAGATTCAGGCTGCGCAAGTTCTTGTACCGCCACCAATGCTTGGTGTCGATGGAACTCTGGGGCATGGCGAGGGCCGCGGCCTCACGCACGTCTGCCCCATCGTTGACCGGGACGGGCTTGGCGGGCTTCATGCTGGTAAAGAAGGGGTTTTCAGCACAAACAAATGGTTTTCAGCACAAGGAAGTAAAAGGGGGATTGAAGCTGCGTGAGCTGGATTGATCAGCGTTGAAGGATGAGGGCCAGCCCCCGGTACTTAGGCATATCGTGGGCGGCATCGCATTGACCCGAGACCCGAAAGCTCGGATATATCACCTATAGATGAGTCCTGATAACTCCGTCCCTCTCGCGTGAATGAAGGCCGATCTCGTCTTGTGATCCGGTTCCAGACCTCAGCCGAGACAAGCCAAAAACTAGTCTTTCCATGTCCTGTCGCTCATGCAAGCATCCAGCCCCGAAGCTTTACCGACAATCGGGTGATGATCAGTCGGGGTCAAGGTGGAATGTAGCAGAAATTCCTGGAGAACAGCGGGGTTTTCGGGACATGCCGAGCACCCCGGAGACGAAGGCTGTCGAGGTGCATACATACTCCGCGCGTAAGGCGTAATTATAACTTATAAGTTATACATACCTACATGGGTAGAAGTCGGAGCGTTCTAGTATGGCGGTCTATAGCGACCGATATTTTAATTTAATATTTCTTATTAGACTAACCCTAAGGCGTATTAATATATAAAATCGCATAATTAAATTAATAATAATAAGCTAATCTTATATTGCATACTCCCTTATTAAATATATTCTTATAATAAGCCTTAAAGAGCTTATATATAAGCTAATTACCTATAGAATTATTATAAAGAAAATTATATATAATTAATATATAAATAAAAGGTATAAATTACTATTAAATTGCGTAATTATATAATCTAATTCTATATAACCTTAAGGGCAAATCTTTATTATTATAAGGGCTTATAGTTTTATTTTAATTCCTTTATTTCCTCCTTAATAATATTAGCTATAATAATAAGTATATTATCCCTTTTTTTTTAGGCTTTTATAAGCTAAAAAAATGCAATATTTTAGCTTACTTTAATATAATATTTTACTTTTATTATTTTTACTTATATATAGGCATTTTTTTAGTACTAATTTTATATAGCCTTTTCCTATTATTTTTCTTATTATTAATTATAATATTTTAATATAATAGCTTTCCTATTTAATAGCTCCCCTATTTAATTACTAATTTGCCTTATTATATAATTATTAATTTATTTTTTAATTCCTATTTATTTCCTTCCTTTCTTACCTTATTATTTTTATATAATTAACTATTTAATTTATTATAGCCCCCCCCTAGAAGTCTTAATGCAATAAGAGTAACCCCACTACCCTAGCTAAGCTTATGCCTCCCCCCCTAAGCCCTTCGCTTAAATCTAATATCTCTAATAAGCCTTATTTAATTAAGAAGCCTTACTATAAACCTATTTCTAAAGAGCTTATTCAGTCTAATATATCTAAGGATATGCCTATCTATAATTCCTGCGCCCCTTATATGCCTGCAAAGACTGCCTTTATCCCTGCCTCTACTGCTCGAAAGACCCCTAGCAAGTAGAGCTGCTGCTACTGGGATAAGAGCGAGGAAGTTAAAGACTCCCCCCTTATTACTAGAGGCAGAGATTTATATATAAAACCCCCCCCCCTACTCTTTTAATTTCTATTTAATAATTTATAGTATAATAAGATTAAATCCTATATATATCTTCTTTTTACTTTTTTTTTTTATTTTTTTCTAATTAAATTTATTAAATTAGAAAAATATTAATATTATTAATAAATATAAATAAGAAAAATATAAATTTATTATTATATTTTTAGGGAATTATCTTTAATATATATTTCTTAATATTTTTAATATTAATATAAAGTTTTTTATTTATAATATTATTCCTTTTAATTTAAAAGATTAGTTTATATTTATTATTTAGGCTATATTTAATACTTTAAAGAATTATTTAAATAAATTACTTTTTATAATTAAAAAAAGTAATATATATAAAATTATATACCTTTTTTATTTTTTATTTAATTTTTTCTTTTTTTTTTAAATTTAAAATTATTTTATTTTATATAAAAAGATTAAAAATAGTAATTATAAAGAATATAAATTTAATTTTTTAAGTAATTAGAATTCTAATTATATTATTAAGTAGGTATATAAGGACCTTTATAAAGGCTTAGATATATATAAGAAGTGCTAAAAGGGATAAAGTAGCCTTATTAGTTATATAACTATTCTTAGCCTTAAGAAGGGCTATATTAATTATAATTAGAATAGAGGTAATGCTTTTTGCTTATTTAATAATAATATATTATTCTGCTTTTCTTTATATTTATATTTTTTTATATTAATCTATTTATAGAGAAATATATTCCCTTAAAGCTAAAGCTAATTTATAAATATAAATATTTAATTTTTATTAAAATCTTAAATAATAATAAGATTATTATAATACCTTAAAAGAAGGTTAAGGAAAGTTAGGGCCTTAATATAGTCTATATTATGCATCTTTTTAATAGCTTAAGTTCTAAGAGCTATATATTACTTTTTTTTATCTTTATAGAGTTAATTTATTATTAAATATTTCTTTTTATATATTTTTATTTTTTAGTTTAATATTAATATATAGAGTAATATAGGAAAATATTTAAGTGGATATAGATCTTTTATATATAATATTTAATATTTTTTTTTTAAGAGGAAAAGATTTATTTTTATTTAGTAATTTATATATAAAATAAATCTTTTTTTATTATTTATTTTTTTATTAAGATATTTTAATATTTTAATATTTTAGTATTTTAGTATTTTTAGCTTAATATGCTTAAAGTAAAATTTGCTTATTATTTTTATATTGCCTTTATCTTTTCTATTTCTTCTTTTTTATTAAATATATATTTATTAATATATTTTATAGCTTTATTAACCTCTCTTTTTTCTAATATTTAATTAATAAGTGGAAAGCTAATTCCCTTTTAAATAAAATAATTATTAAAAGACTTAAAACTAATTTTAATATTAAATTTAGCTATATAACCCTTTATTATAGACTTTAAGATTAAGGAAATATAAATTAAATAATTATAAATAATACCTACTTTCTTTATAAATATATTAAAGAACTCTTCTTTAAATATATCTTAAATAATTATTTCCTCTTTTTATAATTATATATAAAAGGCTTTATTATTACTCTAAATAGCCTTTATTAAATATAAAAAGATCTTAGCCTTTTTTATTATTAAATATAAGAATAGCTTATTTCTTAATTGCAAGAAGTATAGGAGTTCTTTATAAAGAAGTTTAAAATAGATATAATGCTTCTATTATATAGTTATATATACCTCTATATATATTTTTATTAGTAATATTATATTATTAGCTATTATGCCCTTTATAAGTGCTTTTAAGAATTTTATTTTAATTATATTACTAATTAATAAATTAATATAAAGCACTATTAAGCTAATTAGACTATATTAGGACTTAATTTTATTTAGTCTATTAATATATATAATAAGCTAAAGGTATAGGGATTTAAGATTTATATATTAATTAATATATATTTATAAATAATTATATAATTTTATATTAAGATATTAATAGGCACCTTTTGCAATATATTTATATAATATCTTAAAGTTATTACTATATAAAGGAAAATGCCTAATATTATATAATTAGATTATAGCTAAGAGACTATTTTAATAATAAGAGTATATTACTTTTTTTCTTAATTATATAATTATATATTTAAGGGTATATAAGAGGAAATTAAGTTTTAAGACTATTAGGTTTATAGTAAGAGTATTTATAATAAAAAGATTAAGAGCTAATAGGGGCGCCTTATTATAAGAGGTACTGCTTTTTAGAGAGTATATAATCTTCCTTTTTTCTTTATATTTTATTAATAATATATAGAGATATTTTATATACTTTATTATATAAGGCTTCTTTTCTATAGATTATCTTACTAATTAAATTACTTTATTATATCTCTTTATACTAATTATTTATATAGAATTTATTTAGTTTATTTATATATAGAATAATTATTATATCTAGAAATAGCTAACTTGCCTATATATTATTCTAGGAAGGCCCTAGAACCTCTATTTTTAACCTAATAATAATTAAGTTTAGAACTATATTAAGGTTATTCCTAAAGATTATCTTAATATACTTTAGAATATCTTTATAGAGAATAAAATTAATATAGATATTTACCTTCTTATTAATATATTTTAGATTTATAATAATTTTATAAATAGATAATAAGATATTTAGTAAGATTAAATAGAGGCATTATAGTTTTATATATATTAATATTTATAGTTAGAATTAGAGGTATATATTATATTAAATATAAGGCTATAAATTAACTTTCTTAAGGTATTAATTAGGGGAATTAATTAAGTAAAGTAATATCTTTTTAATTATAATATTAATATTAATGCTCTTTAAGAAGTCTTTATTAATAATATAGGAATAGCTATTTAGGCAGATAAAAAGGAGAATAAAAATAGTAAATATAATAATATAGAGAGATATTAAATAAAGATAGAGGAGCTAAATATATATAATTAGCTTATTTTTATATATATAATTCTATCTTAAGTGGCAGGATAGTAATAGGCTTTTTTATCTTCTTTATAGGTAAAAAAAGTAAGTTATTTATTAAGGGATTATTTATGCCTTCTTTATAATTAAAATTATTAAAAGTAATTAATTTATTATTAATATTACTTATTTTTTCCCTAAGAAATAAATCTTTTATATAATATATTTCCTTTAAGACCTCCTTTTTTTTATTCTTAATATTTTCCTTTTATTCTTCCTTAACCTTCTACTTAATATTTTTCTTAATTTTATACTTAATTATATATTTAGTCTTTTATTAAGGCAGATTTAATATATAAGAGGGGTTAGTATTATAAAGATCTTATTATAATTATTTAGTCCTTATAGTCCTTAAAATGCTAAAAGTATTATTATTATTAGGAAATAGAATAAAAATATTACTCTAGAAATAGAGTATATTTTTTTAATTAGTTCTAATTTAGGCCTTTTTAAATATCTAAAAAAGTATAATTATCTCTTTAATATTTAGAGTAAAGTTAATATATTAGAACTCCTTAATATTACCTATAATTATCTATATAAACTTTTATATTATAATAATAGCCTTTTTATTATTATATAAAATAATAAGATTTTAAATTATATTTTTATAAAAAAAATACTTTTTATAAATAAAAAGTATAATTAGGCCTTATTAATATTTTAAAATAAATATTCCCTTAATAATAAGGATTAAATAAATTATATTATTATAAAAAGTTTATTTATAAATTTATAAATATTAGAATTATATAAGGAAGTTAATAATAATAAGATCTTATAATTATTAAGTTTTAATAGAAATAAATATTTAGTTTTATTATATAATATAAATAGCATTTTAATATTTAATAAGTATTAATTATTTATTTAAGATTATTAAGGCTAATAATATTAAAATTATTAATATATATAATTATATTTTTCTATTATAAATAGTAATATTAATATCCCTTATTTTAGTCTAATTTAGGGTTAATTTAATTATATTAGGCTTATTTATAAGGTTAATTAGGGAGAATCTTCTTATAGATCTAAAGGATATATTGCAATATAGGCAGTATATAGTATTAGCGCTAAGTTAGGCAGTAATATTAATATATAGGCCTCTATTTTTAAAGTAATACCTTTTAATACTATTAGGGAGAGTCTTAATAGCTTTAGGATTAGGAAGTATATTAAGAGAGTGGCAATATAATAAGGAAAGAAAGAATACTTATATATAAGAATATAATTATATATATTTTTATTCTTTATAGGCAGTAATATATATATTAATATATTATATAAAATATAAAGCCCTAATAAATTAATTTATGCTTTATAATAATTAAATTTCTAAATTGCTAGAGCATATTATATACCTAGAGGGTGCATATAGTGCAAAAATGTGGGGGAAAAATTGAATTGAAACATCGGTCGCTATAGACCGCCGTAGCGTTCCCACTCTTTTGCTTGATAAAGGTCCATGCAGACCCGAAGCTTTGCCGAGAATCGTGTGACGGCCATTAACCCGAGGTGAATTCAGGTGTGATCCGGATGCTGGGGGTGGCAGTCGAGTTTGGTGTGGTTTGCCAAGTTGTGGGTAGGTACCTAAGTTAACTAGGGTTGCTTGTCAATAAAAGCTCTAGGTAGCCACTCACTTCCTTCCCATCACCCCCGATGCCACTCGTTTTCATCCTCATCTTCTAGTCGTCTGCCTTGCAGTAACTTACACCTTACCCTCTCGAGATTGTTTGCCTCATGTCTCCCATAAACTTTGATTCAACCTGGATCTGGCATCCGGACTGGGTTGAAGATCCAACCTCGTCCTCTGCGGGTGGCTTCGTCAACTTCAGAAAGAAGTTCGTCCTCCATCACGTCCCCCAAAACCCTGTCAGAGTACAGGTCTCGGCCGACACCAGGTACAAGCTCTACATCAACTCTCGCTTTGTTCACGCCGGCCCCGTCAAGGGTGACCAGCAGGCCTGGTTTTTCGACGAGTTGGACATCCAACCATACCTGCAACCTGGCACGAACCATGTCGCCATACGCGTGCTGCGCTTCTACTACGCCAGCCGGTTTGCCTCAAGTTTCCCAAGAACCCCCTTTCCCGGTCTTTTCGTCAGGCACATTCCGTCGGACGATGTTGATGTGCGGAACTTTGACGTCCACACCGACGAGTCTTGGGAGACATCCATCGACGCATCAACTCGGTTGCCCAATGACATGAAAGATGACGATTTCCTGCACGTGTTCGAGGACATAGATGGGCGGCGCTGTCAGTATCCCAAATGGGTGTCCGCAACCTCTCACAAGTTCCTGACCTCATTTGGGCTTGCCACACCCTGGAGGCTGTCGCCGCGATTGATTCCATATCCGCACCTGGAACCAGCTGCCGTCAAGGCTGTCCACAACATACGCAGTTCTGAAGCTCGCTCATCATGGGAAAACAAGCTTCTGCAGTCGCAAGGAGGGAAAACCGATATGAGTGTCTTGCTTCCAGCTGGCACTGTACATCATATCGAGCTCGAAGTTGAACATCACATGACCGCTTACATAGCCTTCCGGTTTTTGAGACCTGCGGCTAATGGAAGCAGCTTGCTCGTCACATACTCTGAATGCTACGAGGACGAGCCGGCTCAATTACCATATGTTCGCGCAAAAGGTGATCGTCGTGACACCTCCATGCGCCTGTTCGGGCCCAGAGACCGCTACGTCTTTACCGGCCCTCTCGAACCTAGGGCAGTCATGCGGCACTACGAAACGGAAGAGTATGAAGAGTGTTTTGCTCCATTTCACTTCCGTACATTTCGATTCATTGCCTTGGACATCGTTGTGGCAAGAGGTGCAGACCTTGTCCTCCAGCGGATCGACATCACCAAGACGAACTATCCTTTACAAGTAGTTGCCGATTTCAATCCACCAGCCGGAGCTCTGTGGGCGAGGGATCTCTGGACCGTCAGCCTTCGGACCCTTATCAACTGCATGCACGATTGCTATGAAGACTGCCCTTTCTACGAACAATTACAGTACGCAATGGACGCGCGAAGCTCTGCACTCTTCACCTATTGTGTCTCTGGGGATGACCGCCTCGCCCGACAGGCCATCATGCAGTTACATAATTCCTTTCGGCCGGCGATTGGTCTGACGGCCAGTCGTGCACCAGCGCATCATCTCCAGATTATCCCACACTTTTCACTGTTTTGGGTCTGCATGCTAGCAGACCACTACGACTATTTCGGAGATGCAAGCTATGTCAGCAAGTTCCTGTCAACGACTTATGCGGTCCTGGAGACATTTAACAACCGTATCGACGCCGAACTCGGCCTGGTACGTAGCGTTGAGGCCTCGGATCAGTGGGATTTTGTTGACTGGGTGGACAAGTGGAAACCCTTTGGGATCCCACCAGCTGCGCGAAGAACTGGCTTCCAGACGTTCACCAGTTCTCTATATGCCTACACTCTCAGGCGTCTGGCTGCGATGTTAAGTGACATCGGCCGCGAAAATCTGGCTAGTACATACAACGCCCAAGCGGATAGCATCGTACGAGCTATTCGAGATCGTTGCTTTGACGGTCAATATTTCACGGATGGCCTTGCAAGACAAGCTGAGCCGACAGACTACAGCCAGCACAACCAAGTGTGGGCGGTTCTATGTGGAGCAGTCTCTGATGAGGCTGGCGCGAGCCTCCTAACCCAGGCACTGGCCACTGGAGTGACACGAACAGACCTGTGCTCAGATTCCAACCCGGACGGAACGAAGGCCGGGTTGACGACACAAAATCGGGTCCTCAATCCTACGTCCACTGCAATGTCTTTCTACACCTTGCGAGCTTTATCACAGGTTGGAAGAGGTGCTTATGAGGAGCATTTCAGCCGCCTCTGGGACCCGTGGCGAGCTCAACTAGCGCAGAATGTCACGACCTGGGTCGAAGACAACGTATCGCAGCGCTCTGACTGCCACGCTTGGGGCAGTTCGCCGCTCTACGAGTTTGTCGCTGAAGTCGCCGGAGTCAAGCCAGCCGCGCCAGGCTGGGCAGCCATCTCGTTCAGGCCTCGGCTCAACCTGTTCCGAACACTAGATGTCAGGGTCCCAATAGGAGGTCCGCCGGGGTCCAGAGTCGCTCGCGTTCAATGGACCACGGACGATAAAGATGCCAGAGTGAAGGTGACCTTGTCCGTGGAGTTCTTGCCCGGAGCGGGTCTGGATGGCGATATTAAGTTGCCCATCTACCTCAACCTGCCCGATGGGCGCAGTGAAACAATTCACGGTCCCGGGGTCGCAGAGTTTGGCGTTGACGCGGCAGCAGCCGCCAGATGAACCCAAGAATCTCTAGAGTACGAAGCATGGTTGAATCAAGATACCACTGCTAGGCCGGGGGCAAGTTGAGGTTGCCGTATTTGAAGCAAAATTAAAGCATCATAGGACGAGATATCAGCAACTTGTTTATTTACATAGTAGCCATTAGCCCGGTAGATAGATCGATATGTTATTTCGCTCGGGGTCAGGCCTAAAGGGCACTTATGCTAAGGTTTTGCTCGTTTCCTTGGGTTTGGCATGACTCCTCAAAGCCCTTACGCGCCTTTATCCTGTGATGTTTAGGGAAGACGCAAAAGCCTAAGGTTTTTAAGTACACTGGCAACATTCCTCGCCTGGATAGCAAGATTGCGGGCTTTAGATGGGGCATCTTTAGCATCCCTGACGAACTTCATGATGAGCTTGAAGACTATTCCAGAAAGCTGGACGATGCCAGCGATGCTACCAGCAATGGAGAGACCATCAGCCATTTGGACGTGGGTGGTGAATGGTGATAGTCTGATAGATGTTTCGGCAGACGGTGAGTTGAAGTGTGTATGTGGCGTTTTGGCGACCGCACAGAACCTCAAATGCGATTTTTGCCAAGTCTCAACGACCCCGCCTGGTTTCGCTTGTGAGCAGGATCTGTCTCGCCCTGATACTTGGACTTGCCGTGCTTGTTCATTTCTCAATAGGCGTTGCAGTTTCAGCCCGTGTTCGGTTTCCATCCGGAAATAGGGATCTGCTCCCCCTTTTACGAGCCCAGTCCAAAACAAACAAAACAAGGGCTGGTCTCGGTATCCTGTTGGTCCGCATCGATTCATAGCTTTCTACAAAAGCTTACCATCGAACATACTCAGTACTGCTATCCCAATTGCAGAGCCATTAGAGGGGTTAGATGGCATTACGATGGTCGAAGCAGATGCAGATGACCAGATGAACGCTGAGTGGGAGCAAGGGGGGGCTGTTGTTGAACTCATGGAATCCGATAACGAGAATGATGAAGTTTGAGTCTTTGCTAGGTTGTAAAGCCGACGGGGTTTTATATAGCGGAGAAGGGTAGTGCAAAAGACTCCTAGACATAGACTTAGTTGCAATTCGACTTGTGTGTGCTGTTTGGAGATCTAAAATCTGATGTATTAATGTATAGTTCATGCTGCCTAGCTTATTCTCGTCCTTGTTACGTGATCCAGCCTTCCCACGTCGTCCTCCCCTCAAATTAGTCATGGAAACTTATCAAGCCATAGGGAGAGCATTTGGCGGCGCACGCGGGAAGTTATACCCTGCCATCAGTGTGGACACCAGGATGACGGAGTGCAGGGTCTCAGCCAGGTTCTGGGAGGGCGGACCAGATGGGAACGAGGAGTTCAAGTTCAAGGGACCCTTCGACGACAAGAACATTGGAGGAGTCCTCGAGGGCGGTCAGGGAGTCTTCTAACTCTGGGGGCGAAGATGAAGACTCATATTCTAGTGCCAGCTCGGACAGCTACTTGTCAGATCCATTACATGATTGCTGGGACTTGATTCAGTCTGTTGATTCAATATCACATCTTCTTTCCATTTTTTGTATCAAGTTCCGCGCTGCTTGAGGTTCTAGACTTAGTGTGCCTATTTGCGCGATGTCATAATTGGTATAATCTAAAGCTAGATCTATCTACGTAAATAAGTACTTATGACTCACTCCCACCAAGCTATATCAGTCTGACGCAACGTATTCGAACCACAATGCACCTCCCCTGAACTCAAATGGTGGCTGAGATAGTCATCAATGAAAGTGACATTCATGCCTGCCTTTGAGTATGAGGCTATAACCTTCTCAGCAAGAACATCCACCCCGTTCACAACTGGGCCCCATTGCTTCGGGCTCAGGTAGTGATGGCCAATGACGATCCCATTGATCGCGCCAGGCGTAAAGGAAACCAACTGGCGCTCATCCTTCGTCACGGGGGCCCAATAGACAGCCAGTCCATCAGGTCGGACAAAAGGAGGGGCCATTGAAACGTCATGATAAAGCACGGGGACACGAATGACATCCTCACGGTCCAGTGGTACTTCGGATAAGAGTATGTCCAGATTTGCGTCGATGTGCTTCTGTGCATATGCGTTTGTGTCGATAAACGTTGTGTTTGCTAGGGCGTCGAGGATGGTCATATTCAGGTTTGCAATTGGGTATTCGTATCCGAAGGTTTCCACTTGGGATTCATCAAAGCTGATGATTGAGGTATTTCCATGGCCATCGGCTTGGGCTTTCTCGAGGACTTCCAATGCACTCCGCGTATCAGCAATAGCGATAGTGAAGCCGAGTTCATTGCCATAAGGCAGAAACTGTACAAACTCATCCACGTGGCCAACGACAAGCCAGCCTGTCTCGAGAACCAGAGGCGTTTGTACTCCCTGGCCATACAAGAGGTCTCTTACGGGCTGAGAAGTCATCATGTCCCAATGCTTGCCGAAAATGACACGGCCGGCCTTGTAGAGCACACCACGCTTCGACCGGTGTGGTGGGATGGTCTCGAGGTTTCCATAACTATCAATGGTGTTGTAACCGAAGCCAGTTCCTGTGGCACTCCCGGGCTGGAATCCACCAACCCCGGGGCCTCGAAGCTGCTCAAAGATCTGACGCCCTCCCGTACGAGTCGATTGGGCTGAGCGCATCATGATACGAATAGCGATGGGACCTCTGGGTCCCGGCATACTCGCGTATGCGGGCTCTAATATGTCTTGGGCCCAGATATCGCTGGACTGGTTGAAGAGCAACAGCGGATTCTCAACATCGACGATATCCCTGGCGTCATCCAGTTGGCTGACAAAGTATTGCTGGATCGGATTACTCTCATTTGCCGCGGTGCTGACGATGGTCTCGACTCGCTGAAGATGGTGGTGAGTCAGGACCGGAGCCACCTTCAGCGCAACCTCATCGGTGGCTATTTCAGTGCCGTCGGTCACTTCAAAGCGGACCGTGACAGTCCCGTCCCAGATGCTCGCATCCTTGACGAACTCACGTCCGTCGATGCCGAGTGCAAGTCCAGTGCGAAGCTGGCTGGCGTTGAAGAAGAGTTGCTGGTCAACAAGGCGCCATGAGGAGGTGGTGTTGGGGTTGGAGAGATTCTCAAGCAGAAAGATGCGAACTCGCTCATACGCAGCCCTCGGTGTAGCAAACACATGAGCAGTAGCATTATCAGAGACGTTCATGGGGATCGTCCTGAGAGGCGCCACATACTCCGGGGCTAGAAGAAGGTGCCCAGAGGCGTCGCTGCAATAGGCGATCTCATCGTTGCTTAGGGGCAGGTCGTTGAGATCTGTATTTGGGCAGCGATGATGCTTATCGCCAACATTGGGCAAGAAGATGGCGCCACGCTGAGTAGTCCAAAATGCCTTTCCGGTCAAGTCGGAGTCGCCTTCAACGTCGACAACCCCATCGCGGTTGGTATCAGCGCGAATGTCGGGTTTCAAAGCTGCCACCGCTGGGACAACTAAGCCGGCCTGGAGGGCGAGGGCGAGGGGAAAGAAACGAGAAGGCTGCAACATCGTGAGACGAGACGGACCATGTGGTTCTTTGAGTGGCTCTTTGGTGACTGTAAGACGATTGAGGCGATGGTGACTGCTGCTTTCTCTCAGTTGGCTTAAAAGGTGTTCCCAAGTCCTTTATGTATCCGGTTCATCCATCGGGGCAGAGAGCAGAATGTTGAGAACCTCACGTTTTTTGGTTCTAATCTCCTTGACATGGTCTCAATCATGGATGTTATCTCTCTGGTAAGTTCTGCTTTGGAGCTGTGCGTCTTGGGATGTTACCAATAGTAATGAGAAATCATTCAAGTCCTCCGGAAACTTGGATCGTTTCTTGATAAGAGACCTTGACTTGGGCTTGGCTTTCTTCTAGACGCGGCCTATCTTCTCTCGCGAAATTCACGAGCTAGCCGCCCGAGATCCGGAGTAGGAACACGGAGTTCCTTATCAGTAACAGGGCAACATGTCAGTCGTCATGTCAATGAAATCTGCTTATAAAGCACCTTTGGCAACCGTTGGTCTCGAGTTTGACCCCCTGTCGTGACATTCTCGGACTGTAAGATATGACGGATATTCCGCTGCAATGGCCTCACTTCTCTAAGCATCGAGGAATAATAATGGCTACTGTATTTGGGTATTTCATCTTCCAACTCATCAACACATAGCCCTACGAATAGAATAGATATGATAAAACTCATGTCGTAGGCTCTACTTATCCTGTCAAGTTCTTGCTTTATGCCCCTACATCGGACCACCCTTAAGCCGTAAATGGTCACAAGCACTTGGGCGGGGTTGAGTAAGCAGGCTGCATATTTAACGTTGCACGACAGGGGTTCTGATCGAACGACACCACAGAGAACCTATAACAGTAAACGTGGTTATCGAAGACTGGAGTTACCCCATGATTGCTTGTTCCCGGGAGATCAATCTCTTTAACCGAAGCCGAGGTACCAAGCTGCGCCGTTGGATACACTCCCCAGCCAAGAGCCCGTACTTGGCTGACATGGATCGGTAGGTTTCAAGCCCCTCGAACTTTGGAAAGTTACAAGATGAGGCCAGAGAGAAGCTACAACGCACTTTCTGAGTCGGTTCTATTGAATGAAGCTACACCGATCACTGCTGACATGGAGCTATGGCCTGTGAGTGTCAAACATGGTAAGTTTCGTTTGCTCTATCTCCTATGATCAGCAACCAATCTGTTCTAACTGTAAAGCCCAGCAGGTCATGGCGACCCAAGCTCATGTTCTCTGGCTCTTTATCTATTGTGGGGCGGAACTTTCCGGAGTTGAGCAACATGAACTGGAATAGGTCTTGTGCTTTGGGCAGGGATTCGTGACTAGGTTCGTTGACCCGTCACCCCGGCAAACAACCCCAGTGGTGGTGTATGGGTTCTCGCATGTTCCTGCTACATCTCGTGTACGGAGCTTGTTCTGATTCCTTGTTAAAGCTACACGGAGGGAAGGCGAAGAGGGAAGGTTTACCCCAGCCTCTCGGATAGAAGTTGACTTGTCATGACTGTCATGGATGATGATCCTTCATGACACATGGGATTGTCGAGTGGGATGTAGGGATGATCGATCCACGTAGATATGCCCTCGACCGTTCAATGGCTATCATCCTGGGCTGGGTGAACCACAACCAACTCAAAGGCTTGGCAGATGAAAGATAACCGGTACGAATTGAACTTGCTCGATCACATCTGGACAATTACCCCACTCCAGTGAGCATTTCTAGCAACCGATGCGTTTGTGGTAGCAACCGTCCGATTGTAAATATGGTGTAATAGATAGCAAAACAAGCCATTCAGAATATCAACGTCGTGTAAGAGATAACAAAACATTAAGTCAATTACATGACCAATTTGCACCTCAAGTAGGGTGTAGTGCTGATAACCAAAGAAACTCTTTCCGAGTGGGATACAGCGTATTCACAAGTTGGAGCTGATATATAAGTAGTTTCTCCGTTGGTGTACTAAGTCCTCAACCATCGACACCAGAAAATTCTCAACTTGGGCCCCATTCTTCATTATTCTTAGTAGCATAGACAAAATTTGTTCCATACGATACTCCATGTCTCGTCGTCTAGGGAAAGGGGTACACCTGTGCCTTACAGCATTGGCGTTGACACAATTAATTGTGCTAGGAGTTGGAGTTCCTCTCGCGGCAAGTATTCATCCAAATGAAAATGTCTAGAGAATCTTTCTGATTGAGTAAGTCACAGGGCTTGAGCATTGTTGAAGCTACCATTGAGGAGTTGCAGCGGGCTCTAAGCTCTGGCCAGATCAACGCCGTTCAATTGCTTGCAAAGCACCTTCATCGAGTTGCACAGTTCGATAGACGAGGTCCCCGCCTCAACGCCATTCCGGTTATCAACCTCTCAGTTTTTGAGGATGCACAAGCGTCGGACGATTTTCGTGCCAGCTCAAACGGCAGTGTTAGATCCCTTCTCGAGGGCATCCCGTTTACAGTCAAGGATAGTTACATGTTGGCGGGACTTCCCGTTGCCGCTGGATCTCCTGCCTTTGAGAACCTCACTGCAAGCCATGATGCCTTCACAGTCTCTCAACTTCGCAGCCACGGTGCTCTAGCACTGGGGAAGACAAACATGCCTCCTATGGCTAACGGAGGCATGCAGCGGGGTCTGTACGGGAGGGCGGATAGCCCATACAACAGAGCGTATCTCACCGCAGCTATGGGATCCGGCTCATCTAATGGCTGTGGAACGTCTACGGCGTCAAGCATGGCAGCCTTTGGGATGGCAGAGGAGACTGTATCTTCGGGGAGATCACCGGCTTCAAATAACGGTCTCGTGGCTTACACGCCCTCTCGAGGTATTCTTTCCATCCGTGGAAATTGGCCTCTCGATCCAGTGGCAGACGTTGTCGTTCCACACGCGAGGACTGTTAAAGACATGCTGGCTGTCTTGGATGTCTTGGTGGTCAAAGATGAGGATACAACCAGTGATTTCTGGCGAGGACAACCTTTCATCAGTCTCCCCGATGTGGAGGCCGTGAGACCATCGTCGTTCTTAACCCTGGTCGATCCCAATTCACTGAAGGGAAAGCGCATCGGAGTTCCTCGGATGTTCATTGGGGAATACGACCCGGCCGCGCAACCCGTCCACATCCGAGAAACAGTCCGTGAGCTCTGGGACAACGCCCGGATCACACTAGAATCTCTGGGTGCCGTTGTTAAAGAAGTGGACTTCCCTCTCGTCACCAATCATGAAGTACCCCCGGTAGCTGTCGAAGTCGAAACGGACTATCCATTGCCTTCCTACTTCAATGGCAGCTCAGGACCCGACGACCTTGCGTCATATGCATGGGACGACTTCCTGCACATGGTCAATGACACTGATAGTGTGACTACGATCACTGAGGTTGATCCGGCTCTGATCTTCCCGCAGCTGCCTGGCACCCTCCCAGATCGCTACGGGAACCGCTTTGGCAACCGGACAGCCTCAAATACCTACTATGTCGACGGCGCGAGGAACAGGAATGGCACCATCTTCGAGCTCCCGAATCTGGGGCCTTGGCTGCGCGATTTGGAGGAACGCCGAAAGAGGGACCTGGAGGATTGGATGGACGAGAGCTCCCTAGACCTTGTCGTGTGGCCTGCCGCTGGGGACGTTGGCCTCGAGGACGCAGAGGTCAGTGACTTTTCCGCCCAGCTCACTTGGCGAAATGGTGTTGCCAGGTCGTATGGAAACTTTGCCATCCGCCAGCTGGGTGTGCCGACGGTCAGCGTCAACATGGGTACCATGAGGGACACAAAGATGCCCATGGGTTTGACGTTTGCCTCCAAGGCGTACGATGACAAGGCCCTTCTGGGCTATGCTTACGCCTTCGAGACGGGGCATAAGACCGGACGTTTCATGCCTCCCCGCGCCCCAGCGTTAGAGACTGATATCATTCAGAGAAGGTATACAAGGAACTCAATCCCTAGCCGCCAGGCTCCTATTCTCAAGGCTGGGGCCAGGAGGGTTGATGAGGGAACGCTACTCATTTCGGGTAGCATGGAGATGGATGTCTGCTGCCAAGCTGACGCACTTGTGGAGGTCTACATCGATGGCATTTCTGTTGGTTCCGTGCGAGTGGTAGATGATCGGTTCTCAGTGACGGCGGGGATTAGTCTGAAGTTTGAGGGACCGTCTCGATTTCACGAGGTTAACGTTCCAGATCAGAGTTTGGCTATGATTGTTATTATTGCAACTGCACCAAACGGACGATCAGCTGGTAAGCTGATATATGCCTAATGAAAATGGGTGGATTCTAGATTTCTAGACACGAAACTGTTTCAGATGATTGCAATGTGCCCATATCCCAAGATGCAAAACAAAGAGGTATAAGTTTTCAACTGTCCGGAGAGCCCAACCGCCAAGATGTCCATAGCTCAATAGAGCTCAATAGAACTCAATACAAGATGCTACTTTACATACTAATTTTCCATGAACTGTATACTCGACAACACTTTTGGGGCGCGCTCTACCGCCTCATGGCTGGTATTCTATTCTCTGCTATTCTAGTCTAGTCGAAAAGCTGCCCGATAGTCACCCTCAAATCCCCCTCTATACTCGTAGCAACCCCCGTTTCCTCCAGCTCAAACGGCACCGCCACATCGCGTCCCATGCCCGCCCGGATGAGCTTGACATTTCCCTCCCCGTCGGCAGCCATATCCTCGTTGGGCCACCTCAGGACGCCGGGCGTGTTCATGCCCACGCCCAGCTCCAGGATGACCAGCCTCTTGCCCTCGCGGAGCATCCTGCTGCCAAACTCGTTCCATGTGGCCTCCCCTTTCCGGAAGGGCTCCTCGTTGAAGGACGAGCTGGCGCGCACGCAGATGAACATTTTGCCGCCGCAGAAGCGACACCACGGCACCTTGGCCGGGTCGGTGAGCTCCTGGGTGGCGGCGTCTACGGAAGGCATGGCGTCCTTGACCAGAGGCCACGACTCGACGACGGCGTCGGGGCGACAGTTGCGCATGCACTGGAGGACGGAGTACGATCCCTGCGGCGTGGACAGCTGCTCGGCCGGCCACCCGTTGGCGACGAAGAAGCCGTCCGCGTTGGATGTGCGCACGTGGGCGTCGGGCCCAAAGCGCCGCAGAAACGCGAGCAGCTTCGCGTAGACGGGCGACGCCGGCCACGTCTTGACCATGTCCAGGTGCGTAAAGTAGTAGCCCCAGCGGTGCTGCTCCGACGGCCAGGCCGAGAAGCCGAAGACGGAGTAGAGCGTGTGCAGGCCGTGCCGGAGCATCCCCGGGAAGTGCTGCCGGAAGAGCGCCGGCGAGAGGTAGTCGAGCCCGGCGGCGGCGGAGAGGCCGGCGCCGGCTGTGACGAGGACCGCGTCGGCCGAGGTGAGCCACTCCCGGGCGAGGGCTACCGTGTCGGCTTTGAGGACGGGAGGGGTTGGGGAGCCGAGGTAAGGGGACCATGCTGCGGGCAGCGTCTTGAAAATGCCCTTGTAGATTTGCGTGTCGCTCTCGGTAAAGGTGTTGAAGATGATGTGCGTGACGGTCGTGCTTGGATTCTCCTCAAGCCACCTGGCGACCGTCTTGACCGCAATTCCGGCAGCCTGCTCGGCGGGAAACGCAAACAAGCCCGTCGATATGCAACAGAGAGCAACCGACCGACCGCCGGTCTCCGTCACGGGCAGCGACTCCAGCGCGTCCAGGACCGACGAGTAGCACCGCGAGAGCTGCTCCTCGTCCTCCTTCTCCGGCCGCGCTCCCCCGAGCAGCTGCGGGCCAACCGTGTGAATGACGAACGGCGCAGAGAGACCGTACCCCTTGGTGACGAGGGCTTCTCCCGGGGCCAGGTCCTCGCCTCTGGACGTCATCAGCTCGTGGCATTCCGCCCGGAGGCGCGGCCCGGCGCACGAGTGGATGACGTTGTCGATGCACCGGTGCGTGGGCTGGAAGCACCCGAGCATCTGCCCGTTTGCCGCGTTGGTGACGGCCGACACGCCCGCGAGGGCCGTGATGTCGCCTCTCCAGAGGGAGATCCTGACGCCGCCGCCGTTGGCGATGGCTAGGGGGCTCAGGGACTCGGCCTGCGTGAGCATCCGGTGGGACTGCTGGGCCGCGAGGACGGCGTCGACGCGCTCGAGGACGGGCTCCGGCAGCGGGGGTTCCGGCGGGCGCACGCAGAGAAACTCGTGGAGGATCCGGAGCTTGGAGGCCGTGTCCAGGTGGTCGAGGTGCTTCTGGTAGTGCCGGATCTGCTCGCGCCGGGAGTGGGCGTGCGGGGAGTGAGGGCTGCCGGCTTGCTGGCTGGCATCGTTGAGGAGGAAGGACAGGGTGTCGTCTAACATGGTGAGGTTTTGGGGGGGTTGTCCAACTTGTGTTGTGGAGGAGGGATCGCTGACACAAATAGGGGGTTTATGAAGTCTTTGGCGGCCCGGGATCAAGCCCCATCGCCAACTTGTTACAAATACTAGCACCATTCGTCTAGATTGTCAATTTGTCACTGCACGACAATCTTGCAAACAAGCCGTGGCTCGATGGTTGGTCATGAAGTCATCCCGCTCGGCGTTTGGAGCTAGTTATCCCACTTCCCGCCGAGGTAGTGGACGGGCCGGAAATCCCGCTTCGGTCTGAGATTTGGGCGCTTGCGTGAGTATCGGAGCATTGAGTCAGTCCCTGGTTTGACGAGGCGAGTTCGTAATCATGACTCACAGTGTTGGGGGCTGTGGGCAGCAACGACTGTCGCTTGGACGGCTTGAGTTGCTGGAGTTGGGTATTAAAGACGTGTGACGCACTTGTCTTAAAGTTTTGAACAGATATGATTATACATCCATGATTTAGAAATGTAAATAAAGCAGTCTACCTAAGAGCGAGCAGAGCAATGCTTTTTCAATGCTATTCTTTGGTCACGGCAAGGACGTGCGACACCAGGAAGCCATTTGATCGGAGCTGCTTGTGCTTTAGCTTTAGCAGAGCTGCGCTTACTCATGCTGTAGTCATTGTGTCTGGTGAGGAGGTGAATGAGTGCTTTAGAACCCGAATTGCCTTTAGGTTGTAAATCTTGTTAGTTAGAACCGGGTAGTCTGGGCTTCTCGGACTAAAAGTAGCAATTTCCCTTTATTATATTCCCAGACTGCTCATACTCTGAGAGGACTCGTAAGCCAGTTAGTGTAGTTATGATAAGGGCATTCCACCTTGCTTAACTTCAATATTGCCTTGTTCTGGGCTCGCTCTACCTACATGGTCGATAGCTATCAGTTACCTATTAGGTGTCCTTCCTGTATTATGATACTGTGATTTATGTTGATGCACGCATGGCCTGTGAATGTATGTATTATATGGGCAATATATTCTTAGAATGGAAGATAAATTAGTTGGTAGATAATCTTGTGCTGTTAACGAGGTACATACCCTCACTGAGTTGAATGGGACATGAATGTAGTCCCGTAATAGGTGCTTGTATTCATAATATGGCCCGAGCTATCGTTCAAAGCGTTTATAGTTTAAAGATGTTAATAATTCTCCATGGCTGTGTAATATGAGGAGCAGTCCACGCCCTTAACACCCTTTCCAATATTGAAGGTCGCGGTTTTGGTGAGATACATTGTGCAACCGGATATTGACGAATTCACGTCTTGAAACTGTATTAACTACCATGGCATTATTCCAATCAGGTGCAAGAAGTCAAGAGGTATTGTGTACAAAAAGATTGAAACGTAGCAACCGGGTGCTCTCAAGCATGTCCAAATCTACATAATCTTGTGCATATAGCGACGCCAGGTCGGCCAGGCGGCAACCTTGGCACGGTACGCGTTGATGTCGTCCCAGTCGTGGTCGCGCAGGCCCGTGTCGAGGTCGATCTGGTCGAGGCTGCGCCAGCCGGTGCGCTTCCAGGCGTAGCCGCAGATCCAGAAGAAGAGCACGACGGGGAGGGCGAGGCACTGCATGAAGAAGTTCTCGGCGTCGCCGACGCCCGACTTGTTGTAGGGGGCAATGGCCACGAAGATTTGCGCCGCGAGGATGATGCCGCAGAGGAAGAGGCCCAGCCAGGAGCCGTAGACGCCGCCGACGGCCTTGAAGGGGATCTTGTCGAGGGATCGGCCCTGGTGGATCCAGGCGTTGCGGAAGCGAATGTGCGCCTGGAGAGTTAGCGGTCAGTTATACGGCAAAGCAAGGAGACTTACCAGGCAGATGGATCCCCAGGTGAAGAGGGCGGCCAGGGCGGACAGGGCGAGCAGCCAGTCAAAGACGACGCTGCCCTTGGAGGCCAGCACGATGTAGGCGAGGCCGCCCCAGGCGAGCAGGAAGATGACGGACCACAGCGGGCGGCCGGCCTTGTCGACGTAGGTGAAGAGGCGCGGAGCGTAGCCCTCGTGGGCGAGGGCCGAGAGCGTGCGGGAGCCGCCGTAGACGCACGAGACGCCGATGGACACGACGGACACGCAGATGACAAAGTTCATAAAGTGCTCGTAGCCGTGGAGGCCGGCGTCCTTGGCGGCGAGGACAAAGGGGGAGGTGCCGTCGGCGTAGGGGTTGTCGGAGTTGAGGAGGCGGTCGTCGGTGGAGCTGACGAGGAGGCCGACAAAGGTGAGGCCGAGGATGTAGAAGCTGGGGGGTCAGTTAGTACATGTGTCGAGTTGCACGTGGGTGTGTGATGAGCTTACAGCGTAATTCGCCAAAACACCTGCTTGATAGCCCCCGGCAGCGACTTGACGGGGTTTTGAGCCTCGGCGGCGGCCAGACCAACCAGCTCAGTCCCAGAGAAGGAAAAGGCGGCGGTGACGAAGACGGAGCAGAAGCCCTTGAAGCCGTGCTGGAAGGCGCCGGGATCCTTCCACAGGCGATCCCCCCAGTACTCGCTGTACTTGCCGCCCTCGGGTCCGCCGCCGCAGATGAGCACGAGGGCGACGACCATGAAGATGCAGATGGCGGCCAGCTTGAAGCACGAGCTCCAAAACTCCTCCTCGGCGTAGCCGAGGGTGCCGAAGATGTTGATGCCGATGATGAAGACCCAGAAGACGGTGATCCAGACGGCTTCGCTTATGTCCTTGTTCCAGAACTGCACCGTGAAGGAGCAGACTGTCAGCTCTAGGGGGAGGACGATTAACCATTGAAAGACCTATACACATCAGCTTCTGTCTTTATCTTGCGAGCGAGCCACCCACGTAGTTCCAGCCCATGGCAAAGCCCCAAGAAGGATCGATGAAGCGCGTGGAATAGGTGTAGAAGCCGCCCGAGACGGGGTACATGACGGCGAGCTCGCCGAGGGCGTGCACCACGTTGAACATCATGATGCCGCAGATGAGGAAGCAGATGAGGACGGAGCCGGGCCCGCCCTTTGTAAAGGCCGAGCCGGAGCCAACGAAGAAGCCGGCGCCGATGGAGCCGCCAATGGCAATCATGTGCAGGTGGCGCTTCTTCATGGACCGGTCGAGCTCGACGTCGCCGGTGCCGTAGTCGCCTGGGGTGTGTGAG
This sequence comes from Thelonectria rubi, assembly GCA_013420875.1. Classification (NCBI taxonomy): domain Eukaryota; kingdom Fungi; phylum Ascomycota; class Sordariomycetes; order Hypocreales; family Nectriaceae; genus Thelonectria; species Thelonectria rubi. The sequence continues at coordinate 35,364 of WMHX01000132.1, forward strand.
TAGAGAAACATATGGGGAGAAATTGGGATGGACATACGCTTGGTAAAGGATCGCAGGTTGAGGCCATTGCGCGTCATAAAGTCCTTCTCACGAAAGTCATCGGGAATGTAGGCCGAGTCCTCGCCCGACTTTTCGGGGTCGTGGCCCAGGCCGTCCGAGGGCGGCGTGGTAGGAACCACCTCCAGACCAGCGTCCTTGGACATGGCGAGGGGAATTTTAAAGGGTTACGTAGGTAAGGAGAGGGATCAAAAGTGAAAAAGTCGGGCCTGAGAGGGCTTGTGTGACAGACTTGCAGGTAGGAACAGGGAAGAAGGACGAGAGGAGGGAGGGGATATGGGGGGGATTTTATTCACACGAGGGATCGGCGTGCAATGGCAGAGTTACGTAGCACTCACTGGAGGTGATGGGCACGAGGGCGAAAAAGGAAGGAGATAGGTGCATGGCGATCCCTGAGGGGAGAACAAGGAGGTGACTTGGATGCAAGCTAGATTGGGGAGGGATCGGTGGTGATGCCAAGGCTGAGGTGTATCAGGAGGGAGGAGGGAGGGAGTCGTTAGTGTACGAGAGGTGGAAAAGTGATCATGGCCGCTAAAGTCAATATGTCTTACTATTAGAACCCGCAGGTGGATGCTTAAAGACTATCCGCCCCTGAGGACATGTTGTACTTTGGCTGTAGTGAGTAAGAGAAATGAGAGACCACCTGCAGTCCTCGCCTCGACCAACGCTCCCCTTCACTCAGTCAGCTTCCACCCATCACCACCCTAATCAAACAAGAAGCAAGCACGCAGATAAAGTTGGCCCCCTCGATAGGTCCGTCCTGCGTTCGCCAAGCCCGTTGGGAGCTCCTGGGTCGGGATCCCCGCAGCTTGGCATTCCTCCCATCCCGGACGGACGCAGCATTCGCTCGACGCTCTGTTCTTATCTCGCTTGGGCCGCTGCCGCGTAATGGCCGTGGGCGGCGGACCAGTGTTGCTTGATTTGGAAGGTGTTTTGTGCCGTTGGGACTTGGCGTTGAGGTTTCGAGTGCACCTTTTTCTTCGCGATAGTGTCAGTGGTGGTGTCCTGCTATGACTAAGTGGCGTCCTCCAAGTCGCCCCCTACTCGCCCCCTACACGTCCCCTACATCTCCCCCCAGGCCCATTCCCGAATGCTTATCACAAGCCTGGCTTCGTGCCTTCTTGGCAAGCCGGTGCGACCGACGAGGCGGGGTGGGCTCCTCTGATAGATATGGTTAACTCGCAAGCATAATTATTTGCTTAAATCGCTGGAAAATGGCCGGGGACCGCGGCTGCAACCACATTTCTCCTTCGGATCAGAACCCGGGCGAGTTTTTCTAGAAGGCGCATGTGCCGGGCAGTCTAGCAGCAGGACTGGCTTAGCTGCTGGGTAGCAAACGTCTGGGGAAAGGCAGAGAGGGGGGGCCTTTTTGTACGTAATAGCCGTGTGTGCACTGGCATTCTTCTCCGCGTTTTTTGGAAGTGAGGGGAAGCCATGGATATCGTCGGCCCATGTGAAGCTGAGCTGAGTGTTCCGACTCCTGAGGCCGGAATGAGCTGAAAGCTGCATCGAGTCATGGCGTGGCGACCTGCCCGAACAACAACAAAAAAAAAAGGGAACTTCTGAAGCCATCGCCGTATCTGCCATTCGAGAGCCAAGAGGCGCCCATCTCTGGAAAAGAAGGTGGAGCGACGAGCCAAGACACGAAAGGCCCCCAAGCAACACGAACATGGGGGCCTTGTTCGTGCAGAGAGAGAGTAACCACTGCCATCTCCAGCATACGAAACGGAACACGCGCGGCTTGGCAACGCAGTTAATAGTGTCCCAATTAAACAGGAAGGTCGAGTCGAAGGCCAGGGAGAGAAACGGAAGGTCGAGCAGAAGGTCAAGGAGAAAGAAAAGAAGCTGAAGGTCGGCACCTCGGACGATGGCCTCCTCTTGGGGGGGGGTGAGATGCAGGCGAGGGATCCCATGACGGTTGCTTTCTTGGCGGAACGAGCAAAGCAGCCAGTCGCTTCACAGGACGCCTTGTTCCCGGGCAGGGGAGGATTGACACAAGACGCCGGGAATAAGGTGACACTGCAAAAGGTCCTCTGCAGTGAAGTCTGCACACGGTCGCGGTGGTTGTCTCAGTTTATTGGCAGAGCGCTTCCTTCTGATTTCCGACGGTTGGATCCGGCCTGCGACGGATTTTGATCGACGCGCCTAAGGCCTAAGGGCAATGGTTTAAAAGGACCGAATTGGACGCCTGTTCGCCACGCTCGTGGCGGTTGGCCCATCAATCGCCGGAACAAAGAACCCGCCGCCCGGATCCGATCGAATGCTCTACGGCGAAGACCAACGTCGCCGCGCATCGCTCCGGTCACGTCGGGTTGGAGACGGCGCTCGGGACGGGGAAGAGGAGATGCCAACTTTGCCAAGTGGCTTGGCGATGGCGAAGAGAGACGGAGTGCTTCTGGGTGCCGAGGCTCTGGATGCGGGGGAGGAGTTGATGCCAAAATCGCTTTATTATCATACACTTTCATCTCGGCCTGAGAAGGCAGAGTCATCAACAAGACAGAGACCCAACTCAACCACGCCACATCGCGGTACATGCTCCATCTTCCATCCCAACTTCCCACAAATGCAACCAGATCTACGGCAATCAGATACACTTCAGATACCCCGACTTGTTATTATGATCCAAGGCATAAAGGGATGTCCTTGACCTGGTCGACAGGTGGAGTTTCTATGTGTCAACATTGTGGCATCTATGGTGGACCGTGGCATCCGAGATTCACAGATGAATCTTGGGGACAGCACGGACGGGGACGACTTGTTTTGACGACGGCCGGCGGATGAGGGTGAGGTGAGGAATTTGAATGTGTGTATGAATGGGTGTTGATTATCATCTGTGATGGATGGCATATCTGTTGCTCGATGCTCGATGCATCAAATCGCATATACGCCGAGGAGCAATTATCCTCCTACATAATGCTTGTGGCCTGCTCCAACCTTGTCAGTGAATATGACTAGAAACACCAAAAGAATCTGTGAACATCCCCTCGCCCTAATCTGTGAACCCCTCGCCCCAACTCCCGTGATGCCATGCCTCGCACCATCTCGTCATCTCTGTGGAGTGTCGATGCTCCTCACTTATTGGCCCATTCACCTCATCGGCCTTTTGAGCGAACCCCGCACAAGTGTCCGTCTCCGTCTCCGTCTCACCGTCTCCTCGACTTCACCTGCCCGTACGTGACTACTTATTGGCTGTACCAAGTCTACATCTCACCATGACCACCCTTCACCTCAACTCGGCCGATAACCGCATCAGCGGCCGACTCGCCCTCGTCACCGGCGCCAGGTTCGACGCCATGAACCACAACCCTTCAATCTTCTAGGCGCTAATTCGCCCCAGCGGAGGGATAGGATCGGCTTGCGCGAGAGCCTTGGCCGCCGAAGGCTGTGATGTTGCGCTGCACTATTCCTCAAGCCAGGTGAGGCCGAAACCTCCCTGCGAACTCATCCCCGAGTGACCCAACTGATGTGCTCTTCGCCCAGCAAAAAGCCGAGGCCATCGCCTCAGAGCTCCGGGAGCTGTATCCCACGCAACTCTTCGTAACCGCGCCAGCCGACCTCTCCAACCGCGAGGACACGCGCAGCCTGGTCCCCAACCTCCTCGTCCGCGAAGACGTCAACCACAAACACCAGGCCGTCTCCGTCCTCGTCGCCAACGCCGGCATCGGGAAGCGCATCCGCGACATCGGCGACATCGAGGAGGACGACTGGGACCGGATGATGGAGGTCAACGCGCGCAGCCAGTTCGTCGTAACCAAGGCGTGCGTGGCGGGCATGAGGCGCCAGGGCTGGGGGAGGATCGTGCTCGTGGGGAGTATTGCGAGCAAGGGAGGAGGCATCAACGGGTGTCACTACGCGGCGACCAAGGGCGCGCTTTGGTGAGGCGGTTTTGGAGTGTTTGTTTGCTGAAAGGTGATGACTGACGGGGGATAGTTCCATGGGGCTTAATCTCTCGACTGTGCTGGCGCCCGAGGGCATCAACGTCAATGTTGTGAGTGGTCTCGTCACTGGGTCTGGCGGTGGCATCTAACATGTAAGGTCTTGCCCGCCATGATTGGGTCGACAGGCATGATTCCCGAGCCGAAAGCAACGTAAGTCTACACTGCACTATCAAGCCCGGCTGCACAAACGGAAAGGCTCACCGTCTCCAGCACGTGGCAGAGCAACGCCGACATGGAAGCTCTCCAGACGACGGACCCCGGCCTCGCAATCGTCGGAAGCATCCCTCTCCATCGCCTGGGGCTGCCCGACGAGGTGGCGAATGCGGTTGTCATGTGAGTGCTGCCGGACCTGAGACGGTGGCTGCTGACGAGATGACGGCTGCTGACGAGGCTCAGGATGGCAAAGACGGGGTACATGACGGGCCAGGAGGTGATTCTTTCGGGAGGGTTGAGGTGATTGTATTGGTGATTTGGCTGCAGGTGGTGGATTGTTGAGAATGGTTGCTCCTCCGAGGCAGATTCGTGCATTATTCTCTAGAATGGGACAAGGCATTTCAAGGCATCTGCCCATCTACCAGAGGTCTTTGGGTGCTGCCGAATCAGTTGAGAGGAGTCGATGAGTTGTCGATGCTCGACGCCAAGACGTTGGTTTGAGACGTCGACTGGCATTGCAATGGCCCTCGTCGAGGATGGAGACACGTTTCAAGCACGAACCCGCAGACAAAGGAGATTGCCAGGCCGAAGTGACCCGATTCTCTGGTTACTCATCTCTATGATTCTTGTTTATTGCTCGTGCAGCTCAAGGTCACGACGAGAAACGCAGCTGATGAGCCAGCCCCTCACAGGCCAGGAGTCAGCAAATGGTGAAAATGGCCCTGTGGTGGCTGAGAAGAGGCTTTCATCCATTGATGAATGCTGCAGTTGTAAACACCAAAACAAAGCAACGACAGCGGCCCCGTACATGTAAGCCCCGTCTATAACTATTACCTACTTGGTGGCTTTTCGGCGACCACAGTTGAAGCCACCACCAGCTGGCACAGGAGAGGACACGGAATTGTACGCTTCCGTGAATGGCGCCGCCACGGAGTAAGCTGGACGCAGAGGTCTGGACCCGGCCGTTGCTTTTAGCCTTGGGAGGCTAAGGATATGCTAAAACTTTTGCTTAATTTTAGGCGTAAAGGGAGGGGTCGGCATTTGTTTTGAGTGGTGGGTGTGGGAGGGTTGGGAAGTTGGACGTCGAGGTCAAGGTGTTAGTTGTACAGTTGTACCCTCCCTTGGAAGGGCATATTCCCGTCTGTCAGTGCTATCAAGACAGCCACAGGAGAATAACCAATAACCGAAAATGAATATCCCTCACATTCCAAAGCCCTACACTTCACCAAACGTGGCGCCAGCCCAGGTCAGCCCTACTGCCCACCGCAGCCCAAACCGTCCACTCTCAGTCCTGACGAGGCGTCGAGCTTGTCTCTTTTCAGAACACTCCGTCATCCACGGACCCCCAGCCTTTGCTAGTGCAGATCGCCCTGCCCACTGACGCTTCGTTGCGCTGGGGAAATGCCCGAAAGAGGGGAGTTCTGGATGCCCTCAGCTGGGGCCTGGGGCGGGACGAGGAGAGTGCCAAGACGTGTCGGCGTTGAGGATATATAGACGCCGTTCTTCCCTGGGAGGTCACTCAGCTCATCATCGATTCCCGCAGCCATGCTTCGTCTCAAGCAGCTGCTCGTCCACGCAGCCTCCATCGCTCCCGTCTTCGCGTCGCAACCCAACATTGGCTGGCGCGCCGAGATCATCGCCGGCCATGTCACCTTCAACACGGACAATGTCGGCGGAGAAGAGCGGCTCTACATCGACGCCCCCGTCAACTTGACGCGCGTTTCCTCGTCGGCCGCGTCGGTGACGCTGCGCCTCTACGCGGCGCCCTACGCAGCGAACCTGTCCGACCCGGACGCCCCGAGCCCGGATCCCACGCTCGTCGGCGCCGCTGAGGTGCAGCCGCCCGGGGAGCGGCGCCAGTCGGCCATCGAGGCCGTGTCCTTTGACGTCTCGGCCTCGTCGTGGCGGAAGACGGGCGCGTGCGTCGTGTCCGTCGGCGTCGAAGATGCGTCGCAGGGCGAAGGGGAGCGGCTCACGACGGAGTGGAACGGCGCCGTCGTCGTGTACAACGCCACGGGCGAGTCGTGGAAGGCGTGGAACCCGGGCAAGTACGCGCACGCGGTGAATGTCGAGACGATACGCAGCTTCGGCAGCCGCAAGTACGACGGGACCGACGAGGGGGAAGAGAAGAAGCCGCCGGAGCCGCCAAAGGGGTACACGCGGGTGGACGGTGTGGTGACCAAGGGGTCGGAGGAGGGGGCGAGCGAGCCGACGTTGACGTACAGCCAAGAGTACACGTACACCGGGCTCTCCTATACAGAGGTCTCCTATACAGACCTCTCCCACACAGACCTCTCCCATACAGACCTCTCCTACACCGACCTCTCGGCGACACAGTCTTCCCACGGCAGCGTTACGACCCAGTCCGACTCTCACGAGACGACCCAGTCCTACACCTGCTCCTGCGACCCCTACACCGTCTGGAGCACCGTCACCGTCTACCCCGACGACCCGTCCCCCTCTCACTCCCCCGACAAGCGCCTCGAACAACGACAGGACGACGCCTCGGGCGACCCGGCCCTGGTCGACGCCAAAATCACCTTCAAGGACCGCAACAAGAACGACCAGCCGCTCCGCTTCACGCGCCTCACCGCCGTGGCCGACTACTACGAGGGCGACACCAAGCTCGGCGAGTGGCAGTCCATCACGTGGACCGACGGCGACGGCATCGCCCTGTTCTCGTGGCACGTCCAGCCCGGCCAGCGCATCGTGGCGCACACGCTCGTCGCTCGCACCGCCGGCGAGCACTTTGTCGTCGGCACGCGCGCCACCGAAAAGGACGACATCACGCCCATCGACGTGGTACTAGACATGGCGCTGAACCCGTGGCTGACCGCGGCCGGCCACACCAGCAGCGTCGGCACGCAGTTCCCCTTCAGCGAGGCCAACAAGGCGCTCTGGGTGGCCGACGCCTACACCACCATCAGCACGTGGTTCAGCGTCAACGTGGCGTCGGGCGAGGGCGAGATGGAGGCCATACGCGTGTGGTACCCGTCGCCCTCGGCCGGCGCCTTCTTCGCCTCCGGGGGGGACCTCAAGCCCTACATCAACCTCCCCGCGGGCCACGCGCAGAACCCGTCCGTCATGGCACACGAGTACGGCCACTTCGCGCACTACCTCGCGCGGCGCAAGGCGAGCTTCGACGGCGGCGGCGACCACTGGCTCTGCCACCAGCAGGTGGCCGTCAAGACGACGACGAGCCTCAGCGAGGGCTACGCCACGGCCCTGGGCCTGCTGGCCATTGACCAGACGCCGCTGGCGAGCGACGGGTACATGGTGTACGAGGACCGCAACCGCGACGGCGACCCGTTCAGGAGGTCGCTCGAGGCCTTTGACTGCCCGGAGCGGCCCATGACGAACCAGGAGGGCAGGATCGCGGCCGCCTTCATCGACCTGCTGGATCGGCAGCTGGACAGCTTCAGCGCCACGACGGACGACTTTGGCTTCATTGGCGTGGGCTTCAGCTCCGTGGCCATGAATTACATGTTCAAGCCGCGCTTCATCTTCTGGCGCAACATGTACAACAACCCGGCCACGATTCTCGACTATTGGTGAGTCCTATTGGGGCTGCCTGTTTGACATGATGCTGACGACCCGTGTAGGAAGCAGTTCCGGCTCTTGATAGACCGGAACAGCGAGGATTTCGCGTGGGCGGTTCTGCAGTACAACTTTGCCGATTTCCCCGCCAGGCCGTAGATGTTTATGCGTGGCGGGAATATACGACGAGACGAATCATGGGGTTACAGCTTTCTTTGTTTTTTTTCTTTTACGTAGTTATAACTTAGAAGTCACGACAGGCGACATAGGTAATTGAGCTGGTCTGGACCGGTCAACTCTCTAAGCCCCTCCACAGCAGGCACTCAGCTGAAGCCGTGGTCAGCCCTAAGGAGGCATGGCGTTTATAGTGAATCGGCAGTGACTGCTGAGCTGTGGTTATGGTGCTTCATACTGGCATTTTTGCGAGAGAAGAATGCTCATCCACCCCACCATGGAAGCAGCTGTCCAGCCTTCCCCCCCCCCCCTGGCCATGAAGCGCATGCAAGCTGCTCCCGGACGAGACGTACCACTGCGTGCAGGCCACGTTTTTACGAGGGCGATCAAGAGGCGTGGCCGACTTGCCGACGACTGGCACGCCTTCGCCCGGCAGTACTCGACGAACAGCATCCGTGATACTGACGGCGAGTACGTGTCGCCTTTGCCGCAGGCCGTCGACCAAGTGGCCTTTACGCCGTCGGGCGACGAGACGGTTGGGACGGTGCCGGTGCGATGCTCCTGACGGCGACGGACGATGAGGACACACAGCAACCTGTTCCTGCAGGACCATGGAGCCTTTTGCTTGGACGTGTACGCGGGGGAGGGAGTGTGGTCGAGAAGGATAAGTTTACGGGGGGGTTCGGCTTAGTCTTGGGCCCGAGGGGGGGTTCGCGGAAGAAGGGTATCGGATTGAGTATGAGTGTGAGGGGGGGAGGTTGAGTATGCAGATGAATAAGGGGAGTCAGACGTGGGGGCCGTACGTGTATTCGAGGTAGTAGGCCGTTGTCATATTGAAGCAATTCGTTAAGCAACATATCCAAAGCATTCTCGTCTCATCTCTCTGATACAGTCTCATAGCCGGTCCAAGCCTCATCTCACAGCTTCTTGGACGCAATGCCCAAGCACTGCATAAATGTGCCGTGAAACTATCACTATTAGCTTGACTCGACATTGGGGAACAGGCTCATACCGCTGACGAATACATGCCAACCATGGTTTTCTCTCCCACATCAAACGAGTAAACGCACGACGGTGCGTCCTCGGGTGCGGCTGGGGGCCTCGTGCCGTGGCGCTCGCAACACGGGTTGGCGCTCCAGTACGCGCCGACCGTCCACTTTCTTCGCCGGTTGGTGTGGAACTGCGAGTGTGAGCAATCATCTGGTAGGGAGGCTCGACATGGTACTCACCCGGAGCCCGGAGACGTAGGCCTGGTTGTCGTACGTCACCTCGACCCGGGTCAACCGCTCGCCTGCGCCAGACTCCATGGTGAACCGGTGCTTCTGCTCCTGGACTTCATCGCGCGGCCTCTCCGTCCACGGCCGATGGCCCACCATCTTCCACGAATGCTCGGGGCCGTTTCGGTAGTGAAACTCGATGCCCCAGACCTGAGTCGTCGGACCCCCAGCAGCCTGACCTCCAGCTGCCTGACCTCCAGCTGCCTGACCTCCAGCTGCCTGACCTCCAGCAGCCTGACCTCCAGCTGCCTGACCTCCAGCTACCTGACCTCCAGCTGCCTCACCCTCGGCTGTCTGAGCCGTCCCAGTCGTGACCGTCGTGACCGTGGTCCAAACCGTCACGCTCGCGATATGCGGGAGTCTAGCTCCGTCCTCTCCGCCAAACATCACCATCACGTACGGCACATGAGCGTCGACAATCCCCGGGATGCGGTTCCGGGAGCCGCACAAGGTCAAGCCAGCATTTGGGACTTCCGGGAGCCACAAGGCATTGGTGTGCACGCTGCCCCTCTCGCTGTTGTCAACGTGGGTGGAAATGCGCACCATTTTCAAAGCCTGTCTGGTTAGCATACCGTATATGGCGTCTGATAAGAACGGGTATACTTGCATCAAATCGGCATTCGAGGGGCGAGCACGCCCCAGATTGCTCGCCATGAGACACCTTCAGCCACTTCTTGGGGATGCCTTGGTGATCGCCCGCCCATGTTGACATCTCCCCCGATGCAGACACTAGTCTAAGTCCTCGAATGCCATAGGCATCAAGAGCAACGTGAATCCCCGTCAATCCGGCGCACTGCAGATAGTTCGCATACCGCAGCATGTAGTACCCCAGAGCGCTTGTAGGCTCACCCTGCTTCATGACGCGAAGGCCCGAAATGTACCTCTTGCCGTCGAGATGGACGCAGACCACCTTCAAGCCGGAAATGCGACCTGCTGCAGGTACTTCGTGATAGATGATAGCTCTGTCCCCTCCATACGACCCTGCCGACTCGCTCACACTGAGCATCCCCTCGGCCACGCCATATTCGGGGACAGCTCTTGGAGTGCGATCTAAGGGAAGGGTGGGCAACGAGAGGGGCATCTTTGTACCAGAACCAGGCCGGATCTTCGTTTTCAGGTCGACCAACTTGGCGAGTCGACCAGCCAAAGCACACAGCCGTCTACGATTAGCCATGCCCGGGCGACCGTGGTAATATGAGCACCATGCGTAGATATCTCCGCGCCCGAGGCGGGCTAGATCGGCGCAGGGCAGGGAGAACTCGAAGAGGTAGTCAAACTCCCGACCGGGCCAGAAGCGAGATCGCCAAAACTTGTCTGGATAGACAACCTCGGACACGGTTCGAGAAGCCAGCCGCAGGTTGCATACGGACTTTGAGTCGAGCAAGACCAACACGTCGGTGATGATTTCGTGAGGAATAGGGCGGAAAGGGTCCTTGGCCCACGTGGACGGCGGCCTACGCTCTCTGTTTGATTGGAAGCGTCGCTTTGCGGCCAGGACCTTGTCGAAACCGTCCTGCCACGATTCCAGAGGCGGAGGTTCAAGTGGATTGACCTTGAACGTCTCGTTCACAAAGGTTTCCACCCAGAGTTCCGGGTCTTCACCCATGGAGAGCTTGACGGCGTCGGGCCTTTGCACGCGTTGCAAGAGCCCGTTGTACCCGTGCCACCATTTCATGCTTCCACCGCGCATGTGCTGAGACCTGAAGATGTCAAACATGGCCTGGAGGCCATCTGGGGTCTGGGTGCCGGGGAAAGAAGTGGCAAGAATGCTCCAGCAACAGCGGTGAGACCCATATCCCCAAGTCTTGATCCTTCCGTACTCTATGCGAACTGGCAGCGGGGCCGAGGAATCTCTCATGAGGACTATATAGACCCATTTCCGTCGCCTCTTCTCTGGCTGCGGGTTGAGGTTGGCGGCTTCGGGGTCCGGTCGGACGTTCATGAACTTTTTCCAGGGAATCGCATCGGCTACAGGGCGTCGTCGTCCAAGGCCAGAAAGGCGTGCGGGGCTTGAGGTTTTGCCCACGACGTACACTGCAGGCAAGGGTTAGCGATGCGAACAATTCGATCTCGGGAAGGCTCACGGGTCCGGAACTCGCACATCCATTTCGTGGAGGCCGGAGTCTGCGTGTCGCTATTGAGAATGGGGCCGCCGCAGAGGACGCAGTTGGCGGCAAAGGCGGCCATGGCGAGTTGATGGTCGTCCATCGTGATTGAGGTTATCTCGACTTTGTGTGATGTTGGAGAGTTGTAACTTGCTGGCTCTCATGCGGAGGCTGACTGCGGCGTTCGTGCAACTTGAGACCTCACGTGACAGGCTGAAAGGCCAGTGGTTGGCCAACAGCTGGTCCTTTTGCACATTGGATGACATAAGGAGAAATCTCTGCCCTGGGAGCATCTGGGCGCAATTGCAGTGTCGGAACTCTTCGCTCGGAGCAGTCTGCCACCGCCAGAGCTGGTCAGCTGGAATGCCCAGTATGGACAGTGCTGGGGAGCGAACAACGAAGAGAAAACATTATAGCAAGGTGTATTGGGCGCAGGTGCCGATGACTTCTCGTCGATTCAATGACCGCAAATTAACATCAAGAACGTGGTTATATTTATTGTGTTGATTGAGTGAAGTAGTTGATGCTGACCTCATTCCCGACTGGAAGGATCGCGGATCGCTTCCCCGTGGGCGTTCCTTCCTGCTCGCTGGAAATCCCCCGACTTTTGAGCTGGCCCGTGCACTGAATGATTGAGATTAAGAATCAGCAGCAAATCATCTTATTCAACTAGGTATTATGAATAGATATCCAAAGAAAAGAAAATCAGCCAACATGTCGCAGTCGTAGCTCGACCAGACCGTCCGTTGCCCCGTCGCAGCGGGAGGAGCCGTGGGCTTGTTCCTTTCGCATCACGCCCTGGGCGGGCTTTATTAGGGTTCTGGCCCCGCTACCTTTCAGCGGCCACTGTCATCTCAACACCACGGACTCCATCACCATGAACTCCATCCCTATTTTAATGCCTTCACTAGCGCCATTTCTTGCCTGGCTATTCACCACATACATCATCATCACTATCCCCCCATTAACCCCAGCCGTCGCTATCAGTTAGTTTACGACTTCCGACAAAGTTAATAGCCTTTATATCAAGGTGCTGAATGCGTCAAAGTCACCTCATGTTGACTGGGTTTGGAACTTTGGATGACCTAATTACTAATGCGAGAGACATCTGGTGTGGCGGTTTCTGGGGGGTTGCATCGGTGTCGGGCCTGACCACGGTGCTTAGGTTAGGCCTGGCAAGCCAATATCTGACGAGTGAGAGCTGCACATCAACAACGCTTCAAGTCGATAACTCAACAACTATACGTAGCCTATTCGAAACCAACTAGTCTAGCTCTCGTCACGATCTCGAGAATCGTTACTTCTCTAAATTATAATTAAATTTAGCCATGCATAATCCCAACGAGAAGCCCCATATTGCTCTTATGCTCTATGAGCTGGACCTAAAAAACAATTTACTCGCAGTAACCTTTCTCGATCACTCATGGTGGCCAGCATAAGAATACCATCACCATCTCGGCGTCCCGCCCGGCGTCAACTCCGCAATCATGTCGTGTTCGCCGGTGCCTATAAGGCTATATCCACCGCAGCCCGCGCTCTTAAGACTTCCATGTGCTCATCGCCACGAGATACCACGTACCCTGCAATGACTGTTCGCAATTCTCGTGGAAGGAGGTGACAATGGACGGCCAGTTATCCATCACAGCTCTAGTTATACTTCAAGGTGGGATCTGTCCGACTCTACGGAGGAGGCAAGGCGTATAGGGAATGGGACACTCCCCGATATAGGAGAATAAGAGCCAGGCAAACAGTAACCCCTTTTTATTGAGGAATACATAGTCTAAGTACTGGTTGAACTTATCCTTGATATAGAAGCTTGCTATCCGAACCTGCTTAATCATTCTCAATGCGTACGGCGATCCTGAGAAGCGAAATAATGAACAGGCGTAAATTGATGTGGACTATGGAATATAGAGTAGTGTCCTCCAGGGGCAGAGTTCTATATCTGACCATTTGCGATACATGCTGAAATATAGCCTAGATAGCCCAATTGTCAGGCGCATGAATCCTTGAATGGGTATTCAACTAGGTTATATTCCTCTGGATGCGCTCCCTCTCTATCAATACTTGGGTCGTAGTCAAGGTGTCCCGGGAGTTGATGGCGTCAAGAGAGACACTGAAAAGGGATCGAAGGGCTCGGTTGGGATTCAATCAGGTAGCAGAGGACCCTCGCCCTCCACAGCGACATATAGACTGCGCTGCTTAACAGCACCCGCTGAAAAAGTTGGCGCAGCAGGTATTGCACCTTGACATGCCCTTCGGCGCCGTCAGCACAACACGTCCCGAGACACGACAGCTTCCTACTTACGTCGCTGCCGCCACCTCTCAAATGAACCTGGGTCTCGGCCGTCATGGGCTCAATCGGACGCTACAAGGCGGTGAGCTTCGGATGGACAAGTCGTGGTGCCGTTTCACCGTACCGGTTGGAACGCCCTGGTCGCAGGCTCAGCCAGCTTGGCCTGCATGGGCTCCGTGATGTGTGGCGTCGACTGGTAGATGGCGGAAGGCATAATTGCTGGAGAATACTTGGTACGGGACGGGGAGGGACGCGAGGAGAGTCTCTACGTGGCCGGCGAGACGACAAAGACGATGTTTTTAATTTGGTTGTGGTTTTTTTTCAGGGGCAAACGAAGGAGCGAGTCGTGGCGGTGCAGCGAAATCCCATGCCACAGACAAATGGCGGTGCAGATGGCGTTACATTTTTGGTTACATTTTCCACGGCTGCATTGACCATCAGGGAGAAGGACCACAACCAACAGCACAGTGACACACGCGTGAAGGTCTGAAGCACCGGACTCTCGATCTAGCAACTCCCGACAGCACTAGACTAATTAATTGTCGCTGGGATTCTGCCGTCGGGTCAGCTGACGTCCACGCCACGGCGCATGCAAATGGATGGCTGCGCGCGGCACAGTCGCGCGTTGAATTGGTGAACCAACAGGGAGGCCTCTTCACTCTTCAGCCCCCGTCAAACATGGCCGCCTTGCAGGGCCAAGGCGATGCCGGAAATACGGTCTTCTTCCAGGAACGCAACACGGACCAAGACGCGTCCGTCGTCTTCCTCCACGGCGGCGGGGGCAGCCACGTCGAATGGTCCCGCGTTGCCAGCCAAGAATCGCTCGCCTCGCACCACCTTCTCCTAGTCGACCTTCCCGCGCACGCGGGCTCGCGAGACGTCGGGCCCTTTTCGCTCGACCTGGCCGCCGACGAGGCGCTGCGCGTGATCCGGCGCCACGCCCGCGGCGGCCGGGCGCACGTCGTCGGCTTCTCGCTGGGCGGCTTCGTGGCGCTGGTGCTCGCGGCGCGGCACGGGGACGCGGTGCTGTCGACATTTGCGACGGGCGCGTATCCGTACCGCGGCGTCTACAGGTGGGCCATGGCGCGGCCGCGGCTCATGCGGTGCGTCAACGGCATCGAGAGCATCCCCGGGCTGGCGGCCTGGACGATGCGGATGCAGGGGATCGACGGGGAGGAGTGGTTGGCCGAGATGAGGAGGAACCGGTCGTGGGAGCGGACCAAGGCCGTCATGAGGGATCTGAGCGGCTTCGAGATGGATCATGTGCGAGATGTTGCCGAGTGTGGTGTCAGGGCGTGTGTAGTGGCGGGGGGGAAGATGGACCAGGTAGATGCGGTGAGGGAGATGGGCTTGGTGCTGAGAGAGGGGGGGAAGAAGAAGGGAGTTGTGAATGAGGCCGTTGTTGTGCGTGATGCCTATCACCCGTGGCATCTGCAGTTCCCTGAACTGTTTGCTGCTGGAGTGAGGGCCTGGGTAGAGGGCGAGGAGTTGCCGGCGGAATTCGAGATGTTGTGAACGATGCCTACGCTTACTTCAAGTGGAAACTCATGGAAACTGTTCAGAAGTCAAGAGCGAGTTCGTAGTCGACCAGGGATCATCTATACGCAAACCAATCCACGGTCCGAGGTTGATGGGAGTGCCCAGATCTCGTCTTGTATATCGTTTCTCGATACTGAACCTCCTCAACGAGGAACATACCATCTGGACAAAGACCACTGAACACAGACACACTGATTGTTAGATCATTATGTGGCATTTTGATTCGTTTGACAACTCATACTCCCAACCATCTCTCTACCAATTTCATTCATACAAGTCCCTTTTGCCCGGCCTGGCCGACACCTAAGCCCATCGCTCCCGGTACGTCTCGACAAACTCCTTCCAAGTCATTGGCTTCTTATCCAAAATGCTCAGGCTCTCCTTCAAGTCGGCGTTGCCGTAGTAGCCTGGGTCCTCCAAGAGCTTCATGTTCTCCAGCATCTCCTGGCCGTGCTCCGCCGACATCCACGACTTGAAGACGGCGTCGGGCACCTGCGCGTACTCGGCCGGCTTGCCGATGACCTCGGAGAACTCGGAGACGAGGCGGTTGGGCGTGTAGTAGTCGGTGCAGGCGTAGATCCTCTTGCCGATGAAGTCCTGGTGCTTGATGGCGGCGTTGACAAACTTGCCCAGGTCGTCGCGGACGTTGAACAGCGGCACCTGGGCGCCGTCGCCTGACACGGGCAGGGCCAGCTTGTAGCCGGCGCCGTCCTTCTGGATCATGCCGAACATGTTGGACATGAAGAGACCCGGCATCACAAAGGTGGCGGGCACGCCGCTGTTGCGGATGTACTCCTCGATCTTGGCCTTGCCGTCGAAGTGGTGGATGTGCGGCAGGCGGCCCTCGCTGGCATCGGTGACGTTGAGGAGGGACGAGAAGATGAGGTGCTTGACGCCCGCCAGCTTGCAGGCGTCGGTGACGGCCTTGCCCTGGTTAATCTCGGTGTCCCCGGAGGCATTCTCCCAATAGTTGGTGACGAGGAAGACGGTGTGGGCACCGGCGATGGCGGGAGCTACCTGCTCAGGAGTGGACATGTCGGCCTGCTATCATGTTAGACTGTCACGGTTCAATTAAGGCGCAGTTACGTACGGCGACGACTTCCACTCCCTTAGCGGCCAGTGACTGAGCGGCGGGCTTGGAAACATCGCGAGTGATGCCGCGGATCTTGAATTCACGAGAGAGGGCGGGGTCGTTGAGGACGGCTCGGACGACAGAGCCACCTTGGTTGCCCGTGGCACCGAAAACGGTCAGGATCTTGGACATGTTGATGAGGCCTTGATGTTAGAGCTGGGGGTGAAGTTGAGAGAGAAGCGAGAATGATGAAGTGAGGAGTGAACCATCATCATAACCCATCATGGACGCCGCAGCCATATATACCATTCCTCAGCCCTACAATTACCACACAGTGACATCAGTTCGAGTCTGTTTGGTGGGATTTCGAAGGCCTGACCAATCCCCAGCCCGGGCCGTCGGGAAACGCCAAGAGCGACTTACGAGCGGGGAGCCGGTGGAGAGACGCGATTGGAATGCATCGAATCACGTCGTGGCGTTTTGCTAGCTGGCAGCCCGTTGCCAACTTACGGGGGCCTGACAAAGCGAGGGGATGCTCGAGTCACCACGCTGAGGGCCTTAGTCAGGCATTGGGCATCGGGATTAGGCATTATTGAGGATGTGATGGGTTGCAGGCAAGATTCTGATCCAACAAGGCGCGGGATAAAAGCGGTTGGCATTTGCCGGAGTGATTGATTACGAGGGATCGCGATCGAAGCGGCTGCGGAGAACGAGTGTTTCCCGAGCTGACAAAGCTGGAGAGTGGAGACCACCATTTTAGCGCAGCACGTGACTCTATCTCCAGCGCCAGACCACGTGACCACGCTCCACTGCATCGTCTCGTCGGCCCCGCTGAAAGGCCAAATCTTCGCGGCCAGCTGAGGGCGCGTGAAGGCGACGGGCTGCGCGACTCAGTCACCTCGAATCAAGGATAACGAAGCACAATGGCGACGAGAAATCACCACGACCAGGACAGCGACAATGAGGAGTCCGAGGAAGAGTACGGCCATGGCGAGGAATCCGAATCCGACTCTGAAGGCGAGCCCCAGGGCTTTCTCGACATCTTGGCCGACGTCGACGACGGCGAGCTATCGGACGGAGACGAGGAGGATTCAGAGGACGAAGGGTTCGCCTTTACTGCTTCCGCCAGCCACTTGTTTCGGTCCTCGAATACTACGACATCCTTGGAGCCATTTGACTTCGAGGACCTCCCCACAGAAATCCGCCACCGCATCTGGGAATGGTTCTGCCCCGAGTTGAGGGCGCGATCGCGCCTCCTCGAGTTCCATCTCGCGCGCGGGCCTACCAGCGTTATGGACTTTGACAAGCCGCAACTGTGGATTCTCCAAGACGGCATCACGCTGGGCGACTCGACCAAGGCCTTGCGAACGCTTCTCAGCGTATGCCAGGAATCTCGCGAACTGGCTCTCAGCAAGGTCCCGCACGCCCTCGAGTTTGACGCAGGCCCCAATGGCGACGCAATCGTTCGGTTCAACCGCGACAAGGATGTCATTGCTTTCAACGGCCCCAGCATGGCCGACCTCGCAGACGGTGATGAGCTCGTGCTCGGCAATTTCAGAGAACAAGTCAAAAGCTTCTCTCTTCCCGGATGGGAGGCCAAGGATGAGTTTGATCACCAAGGCCTTGCCTACTTGATCAGGCAGTTCAACCTTGTGGACTCGGTCTTTTGCTGCATGTCAAGTGGCGACTGCCGCAAAAACCAGCTTCATTGGTGCAAATCCGACCTGGTCCATCGACAATACATTCAGACTTTCGAAAAGGAGCCCGGCCTGGGCGAAGATTTGGAGTTTTACTTTTGCTGGGCCGACCAGCGCAACCACGCCGACTTTGCCAAGTTTCAAATTCCTCCCGAGTTGGTAGGGACCGTTCCTCGTCCCATTGCCCAGGCTTGTCAGGAAAAGAACGTCACGATGTGGCCGATGATTGTTTTCGAACTTGAGAGTGGAATCCGCAAATACAACTCTCTACCTCAGTTTCACTCCGGAGAGTTCGTCCATGACGATGACGACGAGGATGACGACTCGCCTTCCGAGCCATCTGAAGAAGGAACCGATTTGGACCAGTATGAAAGCGAGGGCATCGATGATGATCCAATCGACGAGCTAGGGTCAGACGAGGACGATGAGATTTCAATTGACGGCGAAGAGGATGGTCAGTCTGCCACACACCCCTCCGAAGCTCGTTTCTCAAGCCCGGAGCCTGACCCTGTTAGCAGGAGGAGGAAGCGGGGTAACGAGTTGGATTCGGACGATTCTGGGGATGCCGATGCGCCCGTGGTAAAGCGTGCGAGAAGGAATCGAGTGATTGATTCGGATGATGAGGAAGAGGGTGATGCTGGGGTCGAGCAAGTCAAAGAAGTCGTGGAAGACGAAGAGGACGAGGAGGGCGACGAGGATGAAGACCAGGGAGACGACGATGAGAGTGAATCCGAGACGGAAGAGGAGCCACCGAAGTTGTCCCTGGCAGAGAGGCTCAGTGCCCATCGACGAGATAATCCCATCGAAGTCGAGGATGACGAGGAGAGCAGCGATGAGGAAGAGGATGACGACGAAGAGGGCGATGACAGCGAGCTCCAGTCAGAAAACGAGCTGCTCGATGACTTAGCCGAGGAGTCGGGAGGCGAAGACGAGTTGCCGGAGGATCCATTCTACGATCCAATTTAGCTTGCCGCGTTGGCTATAGTTGAACTTGGACCATTGTATTGATAGTTTGCCAGGATACGCTGGATATTATATATTATAATCGCAATAACGCAGCACTCGATCCTTGGGACGACGGATGAAGCAGCTATTCATACATGAACATGTCGTCACAAGCACTTCTCGTCACCAAGGAGCTTCACAAACTGCTCGATCCGGCGCTGCCTGGTATCGGGTCGCTTGGCCGTCTCGAGGCGGAACAGAAACGCGTACCGCTGCGAGCGGGTAATCGTCTTGAAGAAGTCGGCGGCGTGGCCGTGGGCGTCGAGGGCGGCCTGGAAGTCGGCCGGCACCTCGGCGGTGCTCGACGACGAGTAGGCCCTTTCCCAGCGGCCGTCGGCCCTTGCGGCGTCCATCTCGGCCTTTCCCGCGGGATGCATGCGGCGGGCGGCGACGAGGGCGTCCGCCTTGGCGACGTTTCGCTTGGACCAGATGCTCGCCCTGCGGCGCGGCGTGAAGCGCTGCAGGAAGCACCGCTCGTCGAGGGATTTCTTCTGGCCGTCGATCCAGCCGTAGCAGAGGGCCGCGTCGAGGGCTTGGTCGTAGGTGACGGAGCCGAGGCCCGACTTCTTCTTTGCGAAGCGGAGCCAGAGGCCGGCGTGCGAGGCGTGGTTGGCTTCGAGCCACGATTCCCAGGCGGGAGCGTCGACGAAGAGGATGCTGGGGGGGTCGGAGGTTGTACTAGGACCCGGAGGGATGATGGGGGTCGGTGGGGGGATTGGCGTGGCCGTTTTGGGGGCTCGTTTGGAAGCTGATCGCAGTTGTCTGGGCATCTTGTGAGTGAATGGGAGGGTGAAGGTGAGGAATCTCATTGTTTTGATCGTGAACTTGAGGTTTGTGAGATGAGGCTGACTAAGGCTGTAATTTGAGACGAAGGATGAATGGTTTCATGTGCGAGATGAAGTCTTTTACAAGAGAGGATGAGTACGACTTGGGAATATCTGTATTTCATTTCCTAAGAATACTCGAAATGGGAATTTTCTTGAATAAATTCACAAATAAATAACGAACTAACCCTCCAGACCAGACCAAAAAGCAAAACCTCACATTCTGTAGGGTAACGTCCTTCCCGCCTCGACTTCGGTGAGAATGGCGAGTTCAACGCCGTCACGTGACACCCTAGTCTACGCATTGAAGACGGTTGGGTGGCGGGGTAGAAACACGAGGACGGGAATCAACGCAAAGGGAAAAAAAAGCTGCGAAATCTCTCCCTTCCCATAGGCCTACAGGATCCTTTCCCGTCTTTGGTCTTGTATGGCACGATGCCACTGGCAAAGAGGCCATGTCTCCAGTGTAAAGGTGCGGTACAGAGGAAACAAGGCCTCTCTCCGAGCCAGGCCAGGAAAACTCCGCTTGCTGCGAATGTGGGCTGACTTTTTGTAAAAAATTTTTGGCATGCTTGCAGAGAAACATGTCAAGTGTAAGTGTCATCTGGAACGGGGCGCAGACAAGGATGCGGCGGCGTGGCGCTGTGGACTGTCACTCGGTGGTGAAGTTGCGATGCTGACCTCATGTTAAAAGGCGACGAAGCGAGGCCAAAGTGTCGGCGATGTCAGACGCGCAACTTGACGTGCACGCGGCCGGCCAAGAAGACGGTGTTTCGGAACGCCACGACGGCGCCGTTCAACGACGACCAGAGATGGGTGAGCGGGGAGATTAAGGAGTGTGAGTGTCTCTCTCATTTCATGGTTGATGCTCGTCTGATTGGAGTGTCCAGTCTGCGTCGACTCTCGAGTTGCAAACCCCGAACTCGGGCGGAATGCGACCATCCTCGGACCGGGCCCCTCGAGGCCAGCCGCAAACGGCCCCGTCTTTGACGAGGCGGCGACGGCTTCCCTTCCTACCCTCGGCGGACCTGCCCAGGGCCAGTCTCCTCCGGGCCAGGACTCGACGAGGCCGCAGAGCTATCGCGGCCAGCAGTGGCAGACGGCGAGCGCCGACTCGCCGCTCAGCTCGACGCAGTCGGATCTTTCGGCGCGGAATCAGGAGCTGGTTTCGCGGCCGTTTAGCCAGGGACACGACTCCGTCGACCACTCGTCCCTCTCGCCCGTTGCCCACGCCCCGGCGTATCGCTCGGGAGACGGACCCGGGTATCCCCTGAGGGACCCCCAGGAGGCCTGTCTGTTTCGATACTTTGTCGAAGAACTATCCCACTGGGTACGAAGCCCTACGTCTGACATGGCCGCCTGCTTACCCTCGACAGTTTGACCTCTGCGACGAGAAGCGGCACTTCCAGCTCGTGGTGCCCATCCGGGCCAGGCAGCACCCGTCGCTCATGTACTCCATCTTCGCCCTGTCGGCGCGCCACCTCACGCGGCTGCCAAAGTACAAGACGGCCCGGGGCATCCTGTACCAGGGCCAGCTGCTGCCCAACCTGACGCCGCACGACGCCGTCGAGTACACGCTCAAGTGCATCCCGGCCCTGCGCGACTTCCACACCATCCGGGACGGCGAGCGCCTCGAGAGCATCATTGCCACGGCCGTCATCCTGCGGCAGCTGGAGGAGATTGACGACGACGACGACGACGACGAGGGTGACGACCGCAACGGCGACGAGGGCGAGGGCGAGGGCGAGGCGCGGCCGAAGCACCAGGTCAACTTCTTGGCCATCATCGACGCCGTGCTGCGCAGCGCGTCGTCGCAGTCGCTCTTCGGCCGGCGCACGCTCATCCAGGCGGCCTACTGGATGGCGGTGCGGCAGGAAATCTTCCACTCCTTCACGCGGAGGCACCCGCCGCAGCTCATCATCGAGCCCGAGTACGGGCTGGGCGCGTCCAAGGCGAACCAGATTGTGCTGCACACGGCGCAGGTGGCCAAGTGGCGGTGGTCGGACGGGTCCGAGGCGGAATGGGGTGAGTTCTTGAAGGCATCTGCATTTGCGAGACGGGAGGAGAGACGACTGACCATGGCCAAGTGCGCCTGCAGAAGCAGGGCGAGCAGCTCGAGGAGGAAGCCCTCGGCGAGTTCCAGCCCTTCTTCATCCGCCAGGCCGACCGAGCCAACGGCGAGATCTTTCCGACCATCTGGTACTCGTCGGCGCTGGAAGTGACGAGCATGCAGCTGTCGATAATCGCTAAGATGGTGCTCATGGCCGAGAATCCTTTCCTGGGGTAAGCCCCTAACCAGAGCCATCACCTACGGATGCTTCGCACAGAGAGGTCGAAAGCTAACGTTTGCATCCCCCGAAAAAGCGGCCAGTCGACGACGCGCGCCCGATGGCGCGAGATTGAGAACCAGGTCAGGCAAATGATTCTCGACCTCTGCGGCATCAGCCTGTGCCACCCAGCCTGCCCGCCGGCCCTGGTCCACGCCGCCTTTGGCATGGAGCTCTACGGGGACTTCTTCACCGACCGCTACGAGCGAAGGGCGCTGCGAGGCGTCGTGGAGAAGTTCCGCGACGCGCGCGCCTGGCCCGACAGGAAGCTGTCGAGCATGTTCCAGTAGCCAGGGAAACGGCAGTAGCCAGGGAAAAGGCAGTAGCCAGGGAAAAGGCAAGGAGAGGTCTCAGTCTGCGCGTCATGTGGTGTATTCTTGGGGGTGGCTGGGGAAAAGGGCTGGATGCAATGGGCCGTGAAACTGAGACAGGACCGTCCATTCCTCTGTAATTGCAATGAATACAGGCCTCGTGCGCGTCAGACGGTGTCATCTGACAGGCAAAAGAGACATGCCAACTACCGTACGCAAAAACCCCACGTTTCCCCCCCCTCTCAGGCATGTTCGGGCCGAAAAGATACGTCTGGCAACCCCTTGCATCATGGAGCAGCCTGGACGCCGTGTTCCTGACGGGCCAACGCCTTGGGAGGCGCCTGCCAAGTGTCTTGGTGAGGCGGGCTGTGATGGGAGTGACTAGAATGGATAGAAAATGCCGTTTTCCGCGGCGGGATAGCGTCACGGCACAGGGGAGAAGGGGCTTTTTGCGGCCTCATGACGCATTCTGGATGGGAGGGCCATGGCACCGACGATCCCCCCACAAGGTAATCTCTTCCGCGCCCCCCGCAAGGCAGTTGTCAGGACGGGCTGGGGGAACCAAGGGTCTTTAGGAGAGGCAGAGGGGAGGGGAGGGGAGGGGAGGGTTGACCGGTTGAGCGATAGGCGACGTGGTGTTGGCGAATGCGACATTGATCCCCCTTATCTCTACGGACGGTGGTGTGCCGAGCGATGAAGTGACGAATGCAGAGCA
The DNA here is from genome assembly GCA_013420875.1 of Thelonectria rubi. NCBI lineage: Eukaryota > Fungi > Ascomycota > Sordariomycetes > Hypocreales > Nectriaceae > Thelonectria > Thelonectria rubi. The sequence goes on from WMHX01000132.1 coordinate 58,391, forward strand.
AAAAAGCAAAGGGATACAGAGGCCAGGGTGGGTTGGGTCTGTGGAGGAATGGGCTTGAGACACGCAGGAGAAAAGCAGGGAGAAAGGCCACTGGTGGCTTGAACAGCAAAACGGCTTCGAATAAGTCATGCCACACACACACCCGCAGCTGTGGTATGACACAAGGCGGGACAACGGGTCGAACTCAACCTGCAATGGCCTGAATTGAAGCTACTGCACGGAGACGCCGGGGACAAGTTTGCTTATTCCTCGCGAGCGTGTCAGTGCTTTCTTCTCGAGTTCACGCAAGAGGCAGAAGGAAAGAAAAAAAACTCCCTGATCCCTCCGCCGTCTCCGTCGGATCTGAATGAGCCAGCCTGCCGGAAACTTGCTCACACCCGGTCAAGCGGTTCGCTGGGATTAGGCGCAGCTGAAGGAGGGGGGGCAGCATGCGGGCTGCAAACTATTGGATGTAGGGATCAGGGAAGATTGAGATCAGCTTCGGAATCGATCGCCCATGACGGTGCCTGGGCAGGGGGAAGCAGAGAGAGAGAGGCAGACGTGAGCGATTGCTCCCGGGGCAATGTTGCCGGCTGAAACTTTGTTGTGCCTGTGCCTGGACGATGGAGGAAACGTCCCGAGTTAACTTTAGTTTCCCCGAGGAACAAGATGCCGTTGGACGCGTTTGGGGTGTGACCAGCCCGGGAAGCATTCGCTGGCACACCCTCGCGCCCGTCGACGCTAGGAAAAAACTTGCCCTGGGCTGGGGGTGCTAAATAAGCGAAGTCGGGGCGGGTTGATTGCTTGGTTCGATTTCCATCCATGGGGAAAGGATCTGCCCGGCGGCCGAGGGCGGAAACTAAATGAGCCAACGAGAGGCGGCCATTGAGGAAGGGTTGGAGGAGGAGGAGGAGGAGGAGGAGGAGAGGTGAATTGAATCGCTGTTCCACCAGCAACCGCCCGTGTGACGGCAAAGGCATCAAGCCGCAGTCAAAGCAAACGGAGAAGCACAATGCACTTTGGGCAAAACCTGCATCACGACCAAGTGCAGCCGGTGTGTGTGTCGAAGCGGTCAGCCCGGGGGAAACGGCTGGTGCCACGGGAGGGAAGAAAAAAGCCACGCGGGTCCACTTGCCGTGTCTCCCCCTTGCTTCCCTTCCCTTGGATGATGACCGAGGAGATTCGCTGTGGTCTGGATCGCGATTTGCGAGATGTGTGCTGTGTGTGTGTGTGTGTGTGTGGCCTGGGAACAAGGATGAGACGGCGAATACGACTCTACAATCACACCGTCGCGAACCGCAAATTTGACCTCGAGAGCGCTCGAGGTGGGAAAATGTAGTCTTGCCTGCTCCACGCAAAACGCCCACGGCACAGGGAAGGGCAGGCAGGCCTTTGCTTTGGGTGCTAACCAGGTAATTATGCAGCCAGTGCATGTGGCGGGAGCAGAACAAAGCTGAAAGACAAGGTCCCCCCCTTCATACAAGGAGACCAACGAGATCGTATCGGGATTAACATGCAATGAGGAGGACCCGTCGGGGAGGGACAGCTGGGAAAACCCATTGGACCTCGACACTGGTTGTGGCTTGTGAGAGTGCGGGAGGTCTCGTTTCCGAAGAAGAGGACGAGTTGGGGCCGGGACGACGCCCGCGAGAGAAGGGAAAAAACAGCACATGGATGGATGCATGCAAGAGAAACGGCCAGAGCTATTCGTGTCGTCGGGTGGCTTTTGCCAGGGGCGTCCTTTTTTAGACCAGATGACGAGCAGACTTTAGGCTCTGGGCTGCTCAGACTCTCTCTCACTTAGCTTTTAGGAGAAGGGAGGCAGAAAAAAAAAGAGCCATTTTTCGTACTGCTCCACCGTTTGGACTGTGGCGTGGGGGGAGGGAGAAACAAGCGTTCGGCCGTCATTCTTCGTCAGGGAAAAACAAGAAGAGAAAACGGCCAGTCGTTGCTAAGTCACATTTTTGGAAAAGAAAGGGGTGGATTGGAGAGAAGCTTCCAGGGGGGGAGGGGTGTACTGTACAGTATGTGGTTGACGAGGGAAAAGCAAAGACGAGGCAAGAAAAGAAATGACAATAAAAAAAAACAATCGAGGAAAAGAAACCAACGAACCCTGGGGCCCGAAGTCTTTCGGAGAGCAAATGCTGTCACTGTCACTGAGCACCTTTTTTGGCGGCAGTCCAAGGGCCGATTTCCATTGTCCACGGGAAAAAGGCGTGTCGATCTTCTGGTGGTGGTGGTGATTTTGCTCTGCCGGACCTCTTGAATTGGGTGGACGGTTTGTCGATCACTTGGCGGAGGGAGGGAGGGGAGGGGGAGCAGGGAGCGAGAAGTGGCGTGTGCTGTGAATGTTTCCGCCCTTGGGACGCCTTAGAGGAGGACTTGTGAGCTCCGGTTTGCTCGACTTGTCCGCTTGAGAGCCTTCGAGGCCATGACCGGTGTGACTGACGTGACTGCTCACCAGCCACCGCACTCCTCCCTCCCACATTGGGTAGCACAGGGCGGCAGAGTCCAGAGTTCAGAGTTCCCTGGCCCTCCCTCACGCACTCACCGGCAGGACGGCCTCAAAAAGCAAAAAAATGACTCCATCCAAAGTTGGATAGGGTCCAAAGCTGCTAGAGCCCGAGTTGAGATCGACATTTCCCCCCAATGACCAGTCAACTCTTTTTCGCTTCTTTCAGCTTTCAGATGCTCAGCCGTCTGGTAAATCCCTGACCCTCCCTTGCCTCTCCCTTGCCTCTTATTGTGTCCCTCCCTTGCCTTCATGTGTCCCTCCCTTGCCTTCATGTGTCCTCCCTCCCTTCAGTCAACACCCACACCCCCATCTCACACGCCTCGCTCGCCTCTCCCCGGCATTTCTCTAGATTGACTTGCTCCTCGTCGCTCTCTTTCATTTTTCTTCTTTTCTTGCTCCTCTGCGTGATACATAATCTCACCGGACCGCCCCTTCGTCGGCCGTGACAACCTCTTAAACCACATTCCTTTCACCACCACGTTCCTTACCTCATCAGCAAGTCACCACAGCACCCGCTCCACCCTATTGCAGTGTGTGTGTGTTCACTGCTCTCTTCATCGTTGCCCCCTGCCTTTCGTCTCACCCGAGTCCATGTGGGAAATCATGCCCACCACCATGGCGTCGTCGGGCCGCGTCGTCGAGCAACCCAAGGCCCGCCTCGACGCCCTGGGCATCTTCTGGATCGTCTTCGCCCTCTCGTGGACGGCCCTCCTCATCGCGGGCATGGCGTACCTGTACCGCCGCCGCGAGATGCCCATGCTCAAGATCCGCGGCCTGGCCGTCTCCTTCGTCGCCGTGGCCTTTCTGCACCTGTACTGGGGCGCCGTGCAGACGGGCTACTGCTACGGGCCCCTCGCGCCCCCCGTCGTCGAGTTCTGGATCATGAGCGTGTGGCTGCCGTTTGGCATCGCCCTGTTCCACGCGAGCAACAGCCGCTTCCTGCACGTCGCCCAGAAGCAAAAGGAGCTGTTTGCCCGCGGGGACGCCTCGTCGGCCCTGGAGAAGCCCCGGCGCCAGAAGAGCACCACGCTGCTGGGCCGGTTCCGGGACCTGGACTACTCGCGGAAGATTCTCGTCTTGGTCGGCATCGGCATGGGGATTCAGGTAAGTTGGACGCTTTCAGGTTGCTGTCTTTGATTCTGACTTGACTTGACCAGTTCGTCCTGACCGTCTTCATGTACCTCGTCTCGCGCAAGTTCCACAAGTCGTTTGGCATCCCCGGCACCGAAGTCACGGGCACCGACGAGCAGCAAAAGAGCAGCCAGGGTCGAGGCTGGGAGTGGTGAGCATATACCGTCGAGACGTATAACATGGATGGGTGGCTAACATCCGCAGGTGGCCTTCGGTCTTTTGGCAGTTCTTCTGGGCCTGGATCGTCGCTCCCGTCATCCTCTGGAAGGCCCGCAACATCCACGACACGCAGGGTTGGAGGTTCCAGACGATTGCGTGCTGTCTCGCCAAGTGAGTTGTGGCCGATTGCGTTGTTAAGACGTTTCGTTCCGCTAACGGCTTGCAGCCTTCACGCCACCCCCATGTGGCTCGTGGCCCTCTATGTGCCGGCCATGGCTCCCGTCAACAAGTATTGGATTCCTCCTCAATGGTGAGTTGGCTCTTCAACATGTCATGAACTTGACTGACCAATCCAAGGATCGCCATTTCCATCATGATGCTCGAAATCTTCACAATCTTCTTCCCCTGCTGGGAAGTCATGAGGCACCAAACCCTCCGCCAGGAAACGCTCGACTCCATCGCGCAGTGGGAGGCCAACAACAAGGGCAACCCCAAGAGCGCGCGGTCCGTGGCGACGGGGTCGACGACGGTGGCCGGGTCGGCCTTTACGGCGTGGTCCAAGGACAGCAAGGCGTCGGCCGGCGAGAGCATCCTCACCATGGGCGCGCTCGAACACGTGCTGGAGCGCAACCCGGAGCCGCTGCAGAAGTTCTCGGCGCTGCGCGACTTCTCGGGCGAGAACATTGCCTTTCTGAGGGCTGTGGCCGAGTGGAAGTCGTCGCTGCCGGCGGCGGTGCGCGAGCCGGAACGACTGCACGACGCATCCTCGTCGTCGTCGGTGCGTGAGCTGGTGCGCGAGCGCTTCAACTCGGCGCTGCGCATCTACACGAGCTTCGTGAGCTCGCGCGACGCCGAGTTCCAGGTCAACCTGTCGTCGCACGACCTGCGCCGGCTCGAGGCCGTCTTCGAGACGCCGGCGCGCATCCTCTTTGGCAACCGGTGCGACGTCGACCCGGCCACGCCCTTTGACATGTTCGCGGGGCCCAACAATAACGGCAGCACCCTCGACGCCGCGTCCTCGCACGGCTCCGAGACGGGCATCATCATGGAGCGCAAGACGTCGCGCGACGTCATTGGCGACAAGGCGCTGTACTGGGGCGACATCCCCGACGGCTTCGACGAGCACGTCTTCGACGACTCGGAGGCGAGCATCAAGTATCTGGTGCTGACCAACACGTGGCCCAAGTTTGTCAAGGACCGACGGTTATCGCAGGATTCCGAGGTGAATCTGGAGGCGAATGCTTAGGACAGGGGGTTCTGGTTATGGATGGGAAAGGAAAGGAAGGAAAGGTCACACTCACTACAGTTTCTTGACGTGTTTAATGTAGGACGGTCACTATTTGGTCATGATATCCCCGGAGCTGCAGCCACATAACGCTTTGGTGGTTGCGCTTGTTAGTATATTTAATGCAACATTTTGTTTCTCAGACTCGTCTTTACATTGCACCTTGGAGACCAAATGTGAATGGCCTATTCTCCTCCTCCATCTCTTCCAGCCCCAACCTCTCTGACAGCACGTAAGGAAAGCAACACCAACTCGATCGCAGCATCCCTTCTTTCAGCCCTCTCCCCATTCTCCTCCCTGGCCCTCCGTCGATTGAGGCCAGACACCCCTCTCTCTGCATCGACCCGCCGCGTGCGGAACCCATCCACACCCACCTCGAACTGTCGTTTCTTCTCCCAGGGGAAGCCCGGCTAGGGTAAGCCCGGGAGGCACATGGCTGGCTGAAATGCAGGGAGGCAACGGCCCAAAGAGGGGTTTACCTATTAGCGATGGAATGGCGAGGTTCCAGGCCCTGGGCGCTGGGATTTTTAGCTGCAGGATTTTTAATTGTTTCGTTAATTATCGCTCATGCGGGCGTGGGTGAGGAGCCAAGAGGACTCGAGGGAGCCCGAGGAAAAAGCAAAGACGAGGCCGTTTTGTGGCGTTGGGCGGGAGGCGGTCGAGAACGTGAGCTGAATGGTCTTTTGGGGCCGTGGAATTGAAGAGAAGATGTTGTCGTCTCCATGGGCCATGTGCTCGTGATGGTTTATCTGGCAGGATTGCCAAGTTACATATTTAATTAATTACTACTAGCAGCTTGATGCGCCAAGAAGGCAATCAGCTGCTGGTTCGCGCGCAACGGAACGAGGCAGATTCAGCCGCAGGTGCATCTCGATTAGGAGATGGGTGATCGATCGCGGCCGACGTGTTTGCTGCTAGGCGTGAGGCTATTCGCGGTGACTCGGGGTAGCTTGGTGCCGGGTTTCTTGGTGTAGAGCTCTTTGATACCACGCATACCACGCATACCACGCATACCACGCACACCACACCACACCACACCACAACTACACTTACTTCACACTTCACACTTCACACTTCACACATGAACGACACGCACTCACCTGGTCTACCCTGCAGAATGAAAACGGCTCATTCTTCGTCCATCCTCGCACGCCATCTGCCCGTCCCTCTGTCCCCTCACGCCGTCCCCCATGACACGGCCCGTCCCCGGTACGTCAAACTTTTCTCTACATCCGGGAAACACGACGACGCATGCGCCCATCGTCTTCTTTCTCGGCATTATTACTCGCTCCCTAGTGCCGCGCGTGGCACCATCCATCACATGGAGGAGACCCCTCCTCATCTGATGAAATCTTTACCCACCCGCGGGCATGAAAGCTTGCCGTCAGGCTATGCCCGAATATCCATCATTTGATCGTCAATGCCGCCGGGATTGATTCCGGAACTTGTGGACTTGCGGGAGCTCCGACCAGGTGGCCGACCGCTACGGCTCGTTCGTTTTCCAATGGGAGGGACGCCCGTCGAGCATGTTCGTTCGTTTGCCGCGTCGTTGTGCATGTCGTGTTGGTAGGGCGCATGTTTAAAGAGGCCTTTGGATCCAATCTTGTTGGTTTCTCGGGTTGATCTCCCGTTCGCTTGTCCCTGCGGCTACATGTACCTGAAGGCCGTGAGTCTCCTCGCCACATCTTCAACAATGGAACCCACGCCCAAGCCTGACACCATTCACACATGTCACTTCTCACCAGGGTCAACTCTTCAATCCCATACATATCTACTCTCCCTCTGGGCAGTACGCGTAACGGTATGAACATCATGACGCACAAAACAACTTTAAGCTCGCCAGCCCACGGTTCACTCCGGGAAATCCGTCGGGAATAGCCACGGGAATGCCCTCTGCCCACGCTTTTCTGTCTCTGCTCTCACCTCGCACAAACTCACGGACAACCCGCCCCCATGGCTCCGGCACTCGAAGCCGTTGACAGTGCCGCTTACAAGTCGCCGGAGCCTCATCATTGGTGCGACGGCAGCCCTCGAGGTTGCAGCAGAAGGGTCCAAGCCAAACCCTTCATTTCGGACCGTCGGTCCCAAATGGGCTTAAACACATGCTTTTTCGGCAGTGCCTTGGTCGTGAGCCTCGCGGTCCATCGCGACTTACGTCGGCACACTGAGCCTCTGTTCGTCTTGCCATGGGCTGGGTGACGTAGGCTTTTTGGTTGTAGAGTCTGCGGCTGGGCTGCTCATGTCGAGATGAGCATACGTAACGAGCTTTGCACGGCTGGATATAATAAGGGCTCGAGTCGTGGCGGAAGAAGCATCGGACATCAACCATCAACCATCCATCACTCTTTAGTCTCCAGCTCTACTACAATCTTTTCACTATTCACTCCTTCACCATGCGTCAGTACTCGGCTGCTGCAGCTGCAGCTGCTCTCGCAGCCACGGCCAGCGCCTCATCCCTCGCGGATCTCTGCACCGTCTCCAACGTGCAAGCGGCGCTCCCGTCCAACGGAACCCTCCTCGGCATCAACATGCTGCCGTCGACCGTCACGGCCAGCGCCGTCTACAACGCCACCGTCGGCGGCGGCGGCGGCATGAGGCGCCGGGCCACGGACGCGACCACGTACAGCTACTGCAACGTCACCGTGTCCTACACGCACGGGTCCAAGGGCGACTCGGTGGTGCTCAAGTACGGCTTCCCGGCGCCGGCCGACTTTAGCAACCGCTTCTACGTGGCCGGCGGCGGCGGCTACTCGCTCAACACGGACGCCACGGGCGGGCTCGAGTACGGCGCCGCGGGGGGCGCCACGGACGGAGGCTACGACGCCTTCAACTACAGCTACGACGAGAAGTTCCTGTACGGCAACGGGTCCATCAACTGGGACTCGACCTACATGTTCGCGCACCAGGCGCTGGGCGAGATGACGCTGGTGGGCAAGTACGTGGCCAAGCAGCTGTACGGGCTGGCCAGCTCCGACAAGGTCTACACCTACTACGAGGGCTGCTCCGACGGCGGCCGCGAGGGCATGAGCCAGGTGCAGCACTGGGGCGACGAGTACGACGGCGTCATCGCCGGCGCCCCGGCCTTTCGCTTCTCGCAGCAGCAGGTGCTGCACGTGTACCCGGCGGCGGTCGAGCACACGCAGGGCTACTACCCGCCGCCGTGCGAGATGGCCAAGATTGTCAACGCCACCATTGAGGCGTGCGACGGGCTCGACGGCCGCGAGGACGGCGTCGTGTCCCGCACCGACCTCTGCAAGCTCAACTTCAAGCTGAAGTCGGTCATCGGCGAGCCGTACTACTGCGCCGCCCAGACGAGCAGCTCGCTGGGCTTCGGCTACGACGGCAAGCGCAGCCTGGATAGGCGTCAGGCCCAGGGCAGCTCGAGCAGCACCACGCCCGAGCAGAACGGCACCGTGAGCGCCGAGGCCGTGGCGGTCGCGCAGGCCATCTACGACGGCGTCTTCAACAGCGACGGCGAGCGCGCCTACCTCTCGTGGCAGATTGCCTCGTCGCTGTCCGACGGCGACACCACGTACAACAACGAGACGGACGCGTGGGAGCTCAACATTCCCTCCACGGGCGGCATGTTTGTGCGCAAGTACGTGCAGCTGCTGGACCTGGAGAACCTCGACGATCTCGATGGTGTTACTTATGATACTCTCGTCGAGTGGATGGAGACGGGCATGCTGCGCTTCTACGACAACCTGCAGACCAACCTGCCCGACCTGACGGCCTTCCAGGAGTCCGGCGGCAAGCTGCTGCACTACCACGGCGAGTCCGACTCGAGCATCCCCGCCGCCTCGTCGGTGCACTACTGGCAGTCGGTCCGGTCCATCATGTACCCCAAGCTCTCCGACTCTGCGGCGCAAAAGGCCCTGGCCGACTGGTACCAGTTCTACCTGGTCCCCGGCGCCGGCCACTGCGGCACCAACTCGCTCCAGCCGGGCCCCTACCCGCAGAACAACATGGACGTCATGATCGACTGGGTCGAGAACGGCAACAAGCCGTCGCGCCTCAACGCCACGGTTTCGTCGGGCGACTACGAGGGCGAGACGCAGATGCTGTGCCAGTGGCCGACGCGTCCGCTGTGGACGAGCGAGAGCAGCTTCAAGTGCGTCAACCACAAGAAGTCGGTCGAGAGCTGGACCTACGACTTTCCTGCCTTTAAGATTCCCGTTTACTAAGGGGGTCCATGTCCCCCCACAAGGTACAAAAAGGGGTCGGATTGTTCGTGTTGAGCTCGGATGAGTTCGACTCCCTGTTTCGTCGGGTTACTTTCTCCCTGTATATTAAGCCTCTAGTTCTTAGTGTTTACAGCCTTTAGCATTGAATTGAGAAGGTGGCTTGGAACAATCCAAGTCCATCTGTCCGTGTACATGACAATACATCATACGTGTCCTTGACCACCCTACCTACGCGTGATCCCCATCCCCATTGACCCTCTCCTTTCCCAATCTAACCTTGACATTGTATATCCAAGACCCCCGCACCAGCTCGACATTGCTCTCCACGACGACATCGTCCTTGACCACCCGCATCCCGAGCCCCTCGTTCGGCTGCGTCTTAAAGGCCTCGACGAGATCCTCGGGATCAAGCTCCTTGTCGCACGAGCGCCCCAGCGCCTTTACGGCCATCCTGCTCGTCCGCCTCTGCAGGTCCATGGCCATGGACACGCGGAACAGGCTCCCGTCGGTGCTCTTCCGCAGCACCACGGCGGCAATCACGTGGTCCGTCGGGACCGTCGAGAAGTTGAGCGTCATGGTCTGGGTCACGGCGCTCTTGTGCCACGCCGCGGGGTAGTTTACAACCGGCTCGACTCCCGCGTAGTGCAGCCAGCACGCCGTGGCGTACCCTTCGGGCCGCGCCGCCCGGCTGCGCTTCGTCAGGTACACCACCTCCGGCTTAAAGGCCGACGACGTCTTGGTCGGGAAGCGCACCGGCGGTCCCCGAACGCGGCTGTACTGGTCGCGGCCCGTCGAGCTCTTGACCAGGCCAATGGCCACGCCCGAGGCCATGTCGCCCCGGGAGAAGCACGACAGCACGCCGAGGACCTGACCGGGCCTGTCCTGCTGCTCGACCAGCGGGAGCCCCAGGTGTATGCCCTTGTTGGTGATTACCGGCGGGTCGCCCTGGCTGGGATGAGGCTCGACGTCGGCCGAGCCCTTGAAGAAGCGCGGGTGCGTGGCCAGCACGCCAATGGTAGACACCTTGCCGGGCACGCCCGACGCGTCCCATGCAAAGATGGTGTTGTCGTCGTACTCTTGCAGGATCTCCTCCTGCAGCCGCACAAAGGCCTTTTCGCCCTCGCCGTAGAGCATGGTCATGCTAATGTCGAAGATGCCCAACAAGCAGTAGGCCATGTCCTCGGGCCGCGTCGTCTCCCGCTCGGCCGCCCACGACATCTTCTGCGCGACGCTGCTGGTCGAGCAGTCGCCCGACAGCAGCGTGCCCTCGTCGATGCCGGCGCGGCGCGAGATGCGGCCCGCGAGCTGCATCTTGTCGCCGACGTGCCGCCACCGCCCGTCGAAGAAGTTGACGGCGTGGGGGGCAATCAGCTCCTGCAGCGTCCAGCCGCGCGTGAACCACCGCGACGCTTCAAAGTCGTCCCCCACGGGTCCCGGCCCGTCGCCGCCGAGGCTCACGTCCTCGAGGTAGGCGTAGCACGCCTGGGCCGCCTGGTACCAGCGGAACATGGAGTTGATGGACTCGGACAGCTCGGCGCTGCTGGTCTTGTCGATGCAGCACGTGTCGACCCAGACGTACTCGAGGGGTTGCTCGGCGGAGCGGCGGGTGACGGCCTGGCAAAAGTTGACAATCTTTACCCAGCCGGGCTTGCCGTCGAGGTCAGCCCGCGGGAGGGCCGCGAGGTCCTGGAGGGTGACCTCGTGGCTGCCCCAGGTGTGCGAGAGGATGGCGTAGGGGGGTACGTCTGTGAAGAACGACTCCAGCTCGAGGGTGCGGATGTTGAGGAGTCGCATCGTTGGAGGCTTGGAGGCTTGGAGCCTGGAGGGCATATCCTTGAATTCGCGCACAACCAGGCGCTAAGTTGCAAAGGTCTGGACAAGGAATCACGTGGACGGGTTTAGGGTAGCAGTAGCGAAACCGATATCATGATGAGGTTGCTTTTGCGAGATTGCCTGCATTGTCGGGGTGGTCATTTTGAACCGGTTATGACTCGCCGAGATTCAAACCATGACAACTGCGCCCGTGATGGCTTCACTCGCGCAGCTGCGTTGAGGGTTGTAGGCTTGTAGTCTAAAAGGTGGGGTGAAGGACAGTCTCGCATTCGCTTTATTGTGATTTGCCAGTGTGACGATGTATTTCTAGATGACTTGACGGCATTGATGAACTGCCGCTAGAGCTTTTGATATCGTCTTGTTGCAACCTCATCTGCTCGGATCATCGGCACAGATTGACAGACTTTGCCTAATGCGCAGACACTTTGCTAGTGCCTGGATTCAATGCACGATGGCTCATTCTACGACCTCAACTCTTCGCTTTCGCATCCTCTGAGTAAGCCGGCCGTGTCAAAGAAGAAAGTGATCGTCTCTCACGCGTCACGGCTGTGTAGGTGGTTGCAAATCGCCTCAGTCCACGCCTCGCATTCCATCTCAGAGTCACACTCTCCATTCACCCGTCAAACTCAGCTGGCAACTATACGGAGAAACTTTGACCAGGCGAGGATAAGATTCAAGTGCGCATAGGTTCGACCAGCTGCCTACGGGGGCCATGATACCTCAGAGAAGCCGGAGCCCGAATGAATTGTTATGTAATCGACCTCTCGTATCTTGACTGGGATAACATTAAACGAGCGTCCGACTCGCCACATTCGAGCCACGCGTCCAAACCCTCCAATAGCAACGCCTCCAGCCAACCGAACAAAAAAGGTTCGTCGCCAAGCCCAGCTAGAGTCCAAACGGCCCAAGAAATGAAGCCATCCGCGAACACCCAAACGGCCGACGACGCAGCCCGAGTCTGAGTTTTTGCAAACACGGGGGCTTGGCAAAGGCCTCGAACGCCCTTCACCGAGGCCCTTCCTGAGGGATCAGCGCTAAAATCCCCCCCTTGTGCCTGGGGCTAAGCCTGCTAGGCGACTCGGCCAAAACCGTTGCGACATTGGGGGCCGGGGTGAGACGAGCTACCCGTGGCAAGGGTCTGGGAGGGTGCCCTTTTCATGTGCCGAGGCGGTTATTGAGGTTGTGGCGGTTTCATGGTACCGTAGGTATTAAGCGTAAATATAGAGTAGAGTCGAGAAGAGATATGAATAGCAACGGGATTTTGCTGAGGGAGTGAAACGGAGCTTCAGCTTGCCGGAGCTATTTCGCTGTCAGTTTTGTCAGCTCGTCAGCAACTCGAGCACGTGAAGAACGCGCAGCAAATGAAGGAAGGACCGTCGGACTCGCGGAAAGACCGAAATGGCGCAGGGCGAAAAACGACTTCTCACACCCGCACTCGGATCACAAATGCAGAGGCCCAAGGCAAGGGCGTCAGCTGACAAATTATCTCATGCCCTGCCCGCAGCGGGATTCGAGCCCTTCAGGCTTCCCAAAGTCCAAACTCAAAAGCCGAGCAAGGGCTCAACTTTTTGCCCTGGCGTCCATCTGCGTGCCCTGATTATGAATATCATCGTGGATGCACTTGGCAGCTGCGTCTTCAAGGGCCCCGTTCGGGCAACAGTTCAAGCTTCAGCTCAAGACGGTGAGTAGTCAGCAAGAAACTCAAAAACAGCCTTGACAGATGTGCAAGATTTCGACAGGGGGAGACAAAAAAAAGCCGTTGGGAACATGGGCGCAGGCGTGACGATCCACTGGGAAAGGAAAGTAGGCGACAGGGAAGTCGTCGTATGGATCATTCGGCCCCCGGCTTTAGGTTGAGATCACGCAGATGGAAGGGTGCTATTTCATTTTATTGTATTTTTAATCATTTCTTGGCTGGGCATTTCTTTTGGGGGTTTCAATGTGTTTCGCGCTTCTTGCGCTGCCTCGGGCCTCTCGTCTGGTTCCGTCTCGAAACACACGACGTTTCTGTCTGCGTCGAAGAGTGAAGCTCTCTCTGCTCTCTGCTCTCTGCTCTCTGCATGCCCCATGAGAAATACCACGCATGGACGCACCCGGCGGTTATATTGCGCAGAGACGACGCCAATGACGCCCCCGAAAAGCCATGCAATGCATCCATGCAGCCAGCCACCTGCAGCGGAAAAGAATCATGAAGAAGAGGGAAATATGCGCCGCGTTCCCCAAGTGGCGCAGCGTCAAGCCAGAGCAATAAACGCACCCATTTGCAGCGAATCGCAGGTAAGACTCGCGCCCATGGCTTTCCCGTGGCGGCCGAAGCTGGAGGCGCTGTCGATGCTCGTCGGGGATACAGTCATCCCCCTCCGCCACACGCCGGCAAACCTTTTGGCTGAGGCCGGTTTCGTCTTACGCCCCCTTCGACGAAGCCCCCTCGACGAGCAGTGTCCCGGCCCAGCCAAAACCCGGCTTGGCTACGATATTTGGAGGGGAGCCCTTCAAACACAGGCGCATCTTTTTTTTTTTTGGGAGAGCTTCTGACACTTCCGAGCCCGGGCTCTCTGACGCTTTTCTGCTCCTCGTCCCTCAGAAAACCCTCGACAAGGATCCCATGGGTTCCCCCGCATTGCAGGACCCCTTCACACCTCGTCGAGTCTCGCCCGCCCCGATTTGCTCTTCTCCCCCTAGTGCGCCGGGCATGTAGCGCACCCGCGCACTCGGTGCCGCTGCACGACGGTCTGGACTCCCTTGGCGGTCCCCTGCCGAGCAGACTAGAGGGGGGTGGACAAGGCTCGGCGTGGGCTGATGTCACGGCGAGGCAGGGCGTTTCTGGTTGGGCGAGTGAGAAGAGTCCATGTCCGAAGGGGGGTGAAGAGATCCCCGACCGGGAAAGGACACAGAGAGAGGGACGAAGCATCCATGTCGGCGGCTTCTGGTTCCCGCTGCGTCTTTTTCGGCATGACGACGACCACGACGACGAGGGGGCCGGCGAGGGCATCCATGAGGGGGGGGTGTAAGGGTCACCGTTGCAGCGAGAGATCCATGTACTGTAGGCTCGTGGCATTAAGTGGGCGACGGGACGAGGAGCAGAGATGCCCGCGGTTCGCTGTGACGCTGCGTCTGACAGCTTCTACTTACATAAAAGGCCGGGCGTGTCCTCGAGATCATGCCTTTCTCTGGAGTAGCCCTTTTCTGTTTCGTCAGCCATCTCTTGTGTTTAAAAAACAAACCCCCCTTGGTTCCTGAACCCAATTCCACTCGGACCTTTTTTTTTTCTCTGCCAGTCCTTCTCGCCATCTGTCTTTTTTGCAATAACACCTTTCGTCATGGCTCCTCCGTCGTACTTCCTCCCTCTCCTGGCCGCCTTTGCCCCCGGTGCTCTGGCTTCGTGCGCGTACGGAACGCATCTGCATCCCCGGGCCAGCGAGGGCGAGATCTCGGAGCCCACGTTTGGCTACATCGGAACCCAGGTAATCCCCTTCCCCTCGTCCTCAGTCGGACCAGTCCCATCCATAGCTGACACCTCCAGGGCCCCGTCAACTGGCACGTCCTCTCGGCGGCCAACGGCGTCTGCGCCAACGGAAGCCACCAGTCGCCCATCGACATGGTCTCGTCGTCCTTTACCGTCGTGCCCGGCTCCGAGCTCAACATGAAGATTGCCGACTTTGAGCACGGCGCCGAGTTTGAGAACCTCGGCACCACCGTCGAGGTCATTGCCGAGGAAGGGTCCATCGTCGTCGGGGAGGAGGAGTTCGAGCTCAAGCAGTTCCACTTCCACCTGCCCAGCGAGCACCTCGACAACGGCACCAGCATGGCCATGGAGATGCACATGGTTTGGCAGAGCGCCGACGAAAATATTGCCGTTGTTGGTGTCTATATTGACATTGACGACGAAGCGGCCGCTGCCTCGTCCACCTACCGCGCCCGTCACCGCCAGCACAAGAACGTCCGCAAGGCCGTCGTCGCCGACAAGTTTGAGCGCCGCAACGCCTCCTTCAAGGAGACGGCCGTCGTCGAGACCGAGGCCACGTCGTCGACGGTCCTCGAGACGGTCCTCGGCTCCGTCGACCAGATCCCCAACCTCGGAGACACGCTCGAGACGCCGGCCCTGGCCATGTCTGAGCTCGTCGACGTCCTCACCGCGGGATCCTTCCAATCGTAAGTGGCCCTCTTGGCGTCATGACACTTTGCAAACTAACACCCCATTGCAGATACAGCGGCTCCTTGACCACGCCTCCCTGCTCCGAGGGCGTCCACTGGTTCGTGTCGACGCAGAAGCTGTCCATCAAGACGGCCACGTTTATCAAGGCGCGAAACGTCATCGGCTTCAACTCGCGCTTCCCCCAGAACAGCCCCGGCGGGGAGAATGTGCTCGCCTTGGCGGCTGCGTCCATCTAGACTCCCCTCGGTGTCTTGACTTAATCTTCTTAATCTTGTAAACATCCGGTGTTGAGGGGAGTTGGCCACGAGCCCTGGGTGGGCTGCTTGTCTTGGATTCATGTTTCCTTTCCATGATCCCATTTTTTTGTATAGAGTCACTTATAGAATCGCCTGTCGTTGAATCTGCCAAGAAACAAGAGCCCCTTGGCGTTCCCCGGAAAAGTGCGCATCACGTTGCTTTTGTCCACGACCCGCGCATGTTCCTGTCGTCGCCCGCCTTGTGCATCCCGGCCGCAAAGGACGAACCCCTACCGTGACACGTCTTGTATCCAACATAAGCCGCGTTCCTCCAGTCAAAGCCCGTCCATTGGCCTTCCACGACCCTCGAACCCTGGACGGGCAACACGCAAGACGTTGGGATATTGTCCGACGGAGTCACGGCTATGCACAGGGCTAGCTTCCCCGTAGCCCGTTGCAGCAATTCGCGACGACGATCTCCCTGGTGTTTTGCTTGGCGAATTCCCCGCAGTCTCTGATATGTCGTCCGTCTTTCTGCACAGCCTCGATGCACCAAAGGCCCGTCATTAAACTCGGTGATCCTCGCAGGGCAACTCGTCAAATGGTTCGATGGTCATCTCACCTGCAAGGATTCGCCCGTGGCGTCTGGCGTCACGTCACGGTGGATCGAGTTGCACTGGCATCAACGGCTGCATGGGGGTTTTTTTTTTTCTGTAGCACAGGCTTTCTGCCAACGGCTGAGAATGAAGTTGTGCCAAGAACGGTCGGTGCCAAGACGAGGGAATTTAAGGATGCTGCTCCTATACACCGAAACGTAGTCCCTATCCTGGGATATTATGGTTTGATTACTTGGGTATCGCCGTATCCATATATCTTGATCCAATGATGAGGTAAAATCGCTCCAATGGATGGCTATACACAAGGACGAGGTATGTTATTCCACAGGGTAGACCGTTACCCCGCCAACATTAAACAATGGAAACGAAAAGACATTCATGGTCAAATTTATAGTACTGGTTATTGATGTATAGAACTCTAGCTATCGTGGTAGTGATTGCAGCCCCAGCCCTGTGGCCAGATACATGTACCTGTCGCGTTGCCGTTGGAGCGGCAGAGGACAGACAGGCAAAGTATGAAATGCTCGTCTACGTAGTGTACGCGGATGTCTCTGAAAGAATACAGGCATATAAAGATGGAGCTCTAATGAATATACTGTACGCATGCAAGTGGTGGCAGGCAGGGGGCATTCCATCGCTTATCGAATTCTTCATGTTATCAAGGTGCTTAGCCTGATGTCACCTAGGAAGTTGGAGTGATGCATCGTAAAACCTCTTCTATCTCCGTCTAGTTGCGGATTATTCAGATAGCGAATGCATGCTATCTCATTGAGGAGCGGAACCTTCCAGATAAGTAGCATTGAGCCGAGTTCGTACATATACCCAAGTCCTTTCTGCACACGTGGTATCAAGAACCGCCTCATCAAGGAAATTGACAGAATGTGTCAAGTTTTCACGCTTTACAGCCTCTCGCAGCTGCATCGGCGTTTATTTAAAGGACACGCTGTGCTACCTCGGCTCAGACTGGGCTTGGAGGCTGGAGCCGTGATGGGAGGAGTGATATCCCCCGGTCGATGACTGGAGAAAGGTGTCGTCAAAGCTACCCGCAGATATGAAAAAGAAAAAGAATCATACAGAGAAGTATGCATGCCACCGTAAGTATGATCGGTTTGCTCGATATCGACCAAGGTAGTTCAAGATGATGGCCGTTTGAGTACATCTGAAAACCCTCCAGCGCTCTCAAATCAACGAGTATTTCCCAAGGAAAGAGTAAAAGCACCCAATGAATATCTCGTGCGAGATATTGGAGTGTGAAGTGCCATTAACTGTTTCGAGATGCCCTTGAGCCATCGACGGCTTCCAAGACGGCTACATTCACGCTCACCCATGACGTACCCGCCCAGCGCACTCACACTTAACCTCGATAAACATGATGGCTTCACTTGGAAGTAAAAATAATCAGACTAGCACTTACCTGGCTTCAAACCAATCCTAAACAATTCTGACCAGGTCATGTCACTTGCATGCCAACATCTCCCAACCCAAGTCAGCTCTCATACACCTCGCTTGGAACACCCCCATCCAAGAAATGCATCACACCCTGGCAGCGAAACCATCCATCTTCGATGCTCGCGATAGTTGGTCATTGTGCGACTACAAAGTACCATGCATCGTCATACCCAAGAATGCAGAGGACCGGTGAACTTAGGTAGTACTAATAGTCTCTTCGGTATAAAGGTATCTTTACTTGGCCTGCGTAGACCAACAAAACAACAAAGCTACCCATCCAAACTTGCAGTATATACAAGGGTAGGTATTTTATATCCCATCCAGTGTATGTATCCAAAGCGCCGTGCACCCCCATGACCCATCCCAAGAACGCCAATGATGAACATCTTGAACGCCAATGAACATCTAGTCAAACGCACACATCCACACAAACGCGGCGAGGGCGCTCCCCAGGATCAAAAAGGTCAAGATGCCCGCCCCGGCCCGATCGGCAGACGTAATGGGCCGCTCCTCGGGCATGTCGTGGCTGTCGGCTCCGGCGTCGGGATCGCCCTCGGAGATGCCGCCCGTCATGTTCGTCACGGGCGGCGCGGCGTCGCCGATGAGGAGGCTGGACACGGCGGCGAGCACGTTCATGCGCTCGCCGGCGCCGCTCGTCTCGTCGGCGGCCGGGTCGATGAACTCGCCCTTTGTCCAGTAGAAGCCGCACATGCGACCGCTCTCGCCGCCGGTGCACTGCGCCACGGCGGCCTTTGCGGATGACTCCAGCACGGGCAGGATCTTGTCGGCCGTGTAGGGCGCGATCTGCGTGACGACGGCGAGCCAGCGGTGCACGTAGCCCTTGAACGACAGCATGTCGGTCGAGCACGCGCCCTGGCGGGGTTCGCACGAGACTTCGTAGGCAATCTTCTTGGCGAAGAAGGTCTCGAGGAGGGAGTCGAGGAGGTTGTCGACCCTGTCTTTCCAGAGAGTTTTGCCGTCGGTCTATCCATGTTAGCGGGATGCACTGGCACTGGGGGAATGACCGGTGAGACTGACATAGTTGTACATGAATGCCGAGCCCTGCAGCAGGATGGCGGCGTTGTACGAAAAGGTGGCCTTGTTGATGTCGGTGCAGTTCTTCTCGACGTGCCCTCCGTCGTAGACCTTCCAGTTCTTGTGGTCAATGTACTCGACGTTCCACAGCCAATCCCACGTCTCCTCGGCGTACTTTGCGTACGTGTCGTTGCCGGTATACCGCGCCAGGCGAGCGCCAATGTTGAAGAAGCATCCGTTGGCGATGGCTGCGCACAGTTAGCATCTCCGACCCGGCTGCCGCTCGGGAAGGGCACCCACTGTTCTTGTAGTTGTACCCGGCGTTGGAAAAGGGAATCTGCCACCGCAGGCCGCCGCCGCAGTGCTCGTCGTGCCGCTGCGGGTTCGCCTGCGTCGTCCACACGGCCTGGGCGAGGGCCAGCCACTGGGCCTTGTCCTCCGGGGGGTTGGGGAACTTGTTCTCGGCGGCGAGCATGGCCGTCATGCCCCAGAAGCCCTGGTCGTCGTTGCCCAGGGACATGGTGTGGTTCAGCGGCATGAAGTCGCGGTTGTCGCCCGTCTGGTGCAGGATGCCCTCGGTGATGACGTCGTTGTAGCTCGTGTCGCCCGTCAACTTCCAGTAGTCTGCGTCTCTTAGTATGGTGTTTCACTCAGGCTGGCACGAGGCCGACGAACCGATGTAAGTGCCCATCATGGCACCGCCCTCCCACCAATAATAGTCGCCCTTGTTTTCCGAAGGAGGGCCGGGGAGGATGCCGGGGATCTGTCCCGTCTTGTTTCCCTCGTAGAGGAGCATGAGGTCGTAGGCGAGAGTCCTAGCCGCACTGCGAATGTTTTCTATCGAACGCGTCAGACCTGGTTCCGTTTGCGACAGGGGCCCGTGATTCCATACCTTTCGTGTCGATTTGGTAATACTGTGCTGCAGCTGGCTGTGAGAGGCCGCCGAGGATGCCCGCGAGGGCTATTAATCGTGAACCGTGAGGGCGCATGTTGAAAGTCTAGAACGAGGGACGGAAGGAAAAGAGAGGATCGGAATCGTCGATGCGGTCAGCGAGCGTGGAAAGAGAGAAGAATTGAAAGACCTAAAGAACGCCGTAACCATGAGCCAGGGAAGCTCGAGAAAAGAGATGACTAGAACAGGGTCACATATGGGAGCAGAGGCAGTATCGAGAAAGAACGAAAGAATTGTCCAGACGTCACGCGAGAAATGCAGGAAACGCTCAGCAAAAAAGCCATTTGCGAAACGGGAGGGCCGGCTCTTTGAGGGGCCAGCAGGAGAAGCACTTGGCAACAACAAAGCAACAGTCATTCAACTCTAATCAAGGCGCCCTTGGTACGAGCCAAGCTTCTGGGCATCGAGGCAGTGCATCCCAATTCCCAATGGCGGCTTGCTTGGCGGAAGCTTGGCAGCGCAGGCGAGGAATTGGAAGACTGGGGGGTGGGAGGCAATGGGCGCCTAGCAAGAGGAGGAGAAGGACCGTGGCCAAGAAACGACCGACATCTTGGCGGTGTGTGAGCCACGTAATGGACTCTGCATCTTGAGGCACGGGAGCTCGGGAGGGGTGAGAATCCGGAGTGGGAGAACTTGACCAGAGTAAAACATGGGGGGGAGGATGAGACGGTTTGTGAGGGCATCTTCGAAACAAGGGCCGAGGAGTTGAGATGGGCATGGGCATTGCGAATGGGACTGTACGAGCGACCCGTGCTCGGCAATGAAGCGGTGCTGCGACCCCTGAAGAGAGGGGCAATTGGCAGTTGGCAGTTGCTGGCCCCGGGGGGGGGATTTGGGGCATCGTCCGGCTGGTTCGGGCGGTAGCATCGGAGAGATGACGGTCGGCCTGTCGGGCGAACAAGGTGATGACGAGTCGATGCTGACCTGACGGCATCAAGCTACGGCGGCAGATAGCACCGAGAAGCTCACCACCCGGCCTGGCCACCGTATTCCAAAGGGGGCCGTTGGAGATGAAGACGTGCAAGAGGCTGGCCCGTATGTAACAATACCGAGACCCTTGGCAACTTGGCAGGGGGTGCCCTCGCGACAGGAAAACACGAGCGGTACTTTGGCAGACCCCGAGAGGGCAAAATCGAGGCGCAGTCGACGCTGCCAAGGAGTAATTTGCTGTCTTGTATCCTTGAAGTATCCGCCCAACCGTCCCCTCCCTCCCCCCCGAATAGAAACTGTCACTCGCCGAATCTCTACAGCTCTCCGGGACCTCTCTCTCCAGAGGCAGGGCCGTCTTTTATTTCAATTTTAAAACTCCCTGGACGGCCGCTAAAAGTCTCCCCCCTGGACGCCCCCTTTTTCTCGATCCACCCGCCTCCGTCCTGCAAAAGCCCTCCAGCCGCCGGGAAGAATGATGAAACCCCCCCGTGGATATGCTTAAATCTTACCTTAATCATTCGGGCCTGCCCTGCGTGCGTCTTGCGGTTGCAGAGGCCGTGGGAAGGCTCGAGACTGGGGTAACGTGGGCGTGCGTCATCAGAGACAACTTGGTTTTTCTTCTTCGCGCTTCGCGCTGGAGCGACGGCGTCTGGTCGATTCGCTGGCAATGGACGGCGAGAAGGCATCACATTTCTTGCTTGTGGGCCGCGGGTGCTTGGCAGTGTCTCTTGGCAAGTTGGCGCCCCTTCATCAACTTGTTCCATGAAGATTACTGCAGGTGAGATCCGAAAGGGCCGCTTAGAAGAGGCTAGGTCCATTAACCGTCCGGTCTATAATTAAATGGGAATACTACTTACTTGACGGCCCCGGCGTCGTTGGTGATGCTCCGGGCCGGGGGGACTTTGCTTCGTCTGGCGTATCAGCTTGCTCTGCATCCGACAGGCCTTGACCGTGCCGGGAATGAGCAACGATGGCAGCGACTTGGCCCGTGAAGCCGAGCATCTTTTGCTCATTTCGTTTCTTGTCTGGAGTTGGACATGGCCTTGCTCGACCTTGTTTCGTGACATGCTGCAGCTCCGTGATTGGCAGCCGTGAGCCAGTGGAGGAGCTGTTCCTAAATTATCTCTGGTCTTGTTTTTATTCGCATTGTAGACGGCTCAATTGGCCGTTTATGTGCGACCGAGCGATCGACGCTGCGCTTAGGAGGAGACACCTCAATTCACCCTGGGATTTATCATTTTATATTTCAGTATCACCCACGGCTTCTTGGGAATGCACCTCTAAATACGCACTCGTTTGCATTATGATTGAGTGCCACTTTTCATAATTTCCGCGTGCATCTTGAACAAGCACGAAGTTGTTGTATTCTATCACGAAGTAGGTAACTGGGTACTATCCCAATGTCGAGGTGCATGGTGAGGTGAAGAGCTCTAGAGCACCTCTTCCTATTATTAGAAGTGTTTCAATTTAACACGAGCACGCATATCAAGGAAATATGCTTTATTCTTGAGAACCTGTCAGTGCCGTCCTGCTTGCTCATTGCCCTCCATGAAGCCCATACCCTACACTCCTTGATCCCCTCGAGCCAATCCTTCACATTTCAACACCGCCCTCCTCGACGTCTCCCCCCGCCCATCATCCCCGGCCTTCCCGGGTACGACACCCTCCCCGGACCGCCGCCGAACCCGCCGTGGTGGTGATGAACGTGGACGACCCTCGCAGGGCGCGGGGCAAAGACGGGCCGTGGACCCATGACGGGGCCGCCGTGGACGACGTGGTGTCGGGGACCGAAACCGAAGCACATTGTTCGACTTGTTTGATTGGGCGAGAGACGAGGTTGGTGCGTTGGAGGATGCAGATCTTGTGCCTGTCGATCTTGACGGTGCGAGAAGGAAGAGGCTTGTGCTTGTGCCTTGGGAATGTGTGACGGGTCGGACGACGAATTCAATTGAATCGTACAGATACAGGTCAATCCTGGACGGATCCGAGGTTATATAGCTCATCTTCACCCATCCCAACTCCGCCTCTACGTCATATATCCTTTGAACCACCTCCTCAGCCATTCCGTCATGCCTGTGTGGCTGGGCATCAAAGTTCACCCAGACAACGAATGCGGCCTCGGCCACGGCCGACGTCGAGAGCAGAGCGGGACGAGGCTTGACCGTCTTGCCACTGTCGCGCCGCCATTCGCCCGTGCCTTAGAGGCTTCCAGAGCCACGTTTTCTGCAACGGGCGATGTGGCTGGAGTTGTGGTCGTGGTGGCCCGAGGTTGAGTTTCTGGTCCTGGAGGGAGTCTTGGGAAGGCGGAATGGGTTCCGATGGTTGACTTGAACAAAGGGATTAGAGTTGACGCCGTCTTGACACGGGCTTGGTAGAATTTAACCTGTATCATGCGGGCGGAGGAAATGGTCATGGAGTTGATTGCTCTCCTCTTGCTCAACCATATTCAATTTTATGAACAGATATCAAGTAGAATATCTCACGCCGCGGATCAAACCTCGAGGCCTTGTCCCACGCATTCTATGGCTTAGATCCTCTTCAGCAGCTTCAACCCCACAAGAGACGTGCGAGCAAGCAGATAACAAGCCAGGGCCAGCGTGTACGCGATGCCCGTGAAGACGATCAGCGCCGTCCACCCCGTGTTGCCCTTCCCAAGCCCGAGCAGGGCGCCCCCAATGGGCACGCTCGTCAAGGTCCCGAAGCTCCCAATCATGCTCGCCGTCGAGTAGTACCGCCCATAGTCCCTCGAGTCGCAAAACTGCCCGATGCACACGGGCGACAGGCCCAGGTTGCTGCCGCTCGCGAAGCCAAAGGCCACGCAGAAGACGATGAGCAGCGGCCGCGAGTCGCCGGCCGGCAGCCAGAGCCCCAGCACGGTCACGACGCACAGCGAGACGGTCACGACGATGACATTGAACCGGCCGAACTTGTCGGCCAGCAGACCCGGGAGACACCGCCCGACGACGGACCCGGCGTTGAGCACCGAGAGGTAGACGGAGCTGTCCGCGTCGCCGGACCCGTGGCTCTTGGCAAACGAGACAATGTACGTCAGCGGCACGAACAGCCCCCATTCGGTAAAGAAGGTCCCCGTCGCCGTCAAGGCGAAGCCCTTGTGGCGTAGGATGCTCACGTCGGGCCACACCGAGCTCCCCTTTGCGTCCTCCTCGCCCGCCCGCTCCGACGGGGGCCCCAGGCGCGAGCGGATGAACAGGCTGGCGCAGGCGCACAGGGTGAGCAGGATGAAGCCCATGACGCGGCAGCTCCAGGCGAAGCCGACGCCGCCGTCGCCCAGCAGCGCCTGCAGCAGCAGCGGGAAGACGATGCCGCCCACGCCGCCGGCCGTCGTGGCGATGCCCGTGGCCAGGCCGCGCCGGGCGTGGAAGAAGTGCGCAATAGCCCCGTAGGCCGGGCAGTTGAGCAGGGCGCCGCCGATGCCGCCGAGGACCGAGTAGGTCAGCATGATTTGGTAGTATGCTGCGCTTGTCAGTTGAGTCTTGGACGCAAAGGGCCACGTACTCTTGGAAATGCTCAGGAGCATCAGGCTCGCCACGATGAAGCACGCTCCCACAGCCACCAGGGCGCGCGGCCCGTGGCGGTCAAAGACGGGCCCGACGAGGATGCCCACGAAGAAGACGAGGAACAGGTACAGGCTGAAGATCCAGCCAATCTGCGAGTGCGTGTACTCGCGGAGCTGGTGCTCCTTAAAGTACGACTCGAAGACGGCGCTCGAGTTGATCAGGCCAAAGACGGCCCCCATGGCGCAAAAGGACCCGAAGACGACGAGCCAGGCCTGGCAGCCGCCCTCGGGGTACGCCAGCTCCTCCGTGTTTGTCGTCGAGGGGGTCATGGCGTCACTCTCGCGCCGAGGCTGGTCGGCCTCGTCTCCCTGGCGTGGGACCTCATGGTGGGTTTTTGATGCTTCTTCTCCCTGCTGGCTTTTCTCGCAGGGTTCCTCTGCTTGGACTGGGGGTGTCGTCATTGAAGCCTCTCCAAGGGTCTGACCGGTCGGTTCGAGGAGTATCTCCAGAGAAGTCTTTTTTTTACTAGAGGTGCAACCATCGACAGGAATGTTCCTGACGCGGGGTTTAAATAGATACTCATTAGGTAAACCCCCAACTTGGAATCTGTGGGTCACATCAACGTGCAGTTCAGCTCTTGGAGACGATTGCTGAGCATCCTCCCCCGTGGTCTTAGTTGTGGCTGTACATGATGCAGGCGAGGGTGACTAGCCGTCAATAGTGATGCTAAAATAGTCAGACTATCAACCAACCGCATGACGGACGGGATGCTGACTGCCGGAGCAGAGGAATTTCACTCACGTCGCATTCCGTCATGCGGCCGTTGTTTGATGCCATTGAGAAGGCCATTGTTGCTTAATCACGTATAGATGCACCATGTGAAGCGTCCTACCTTTGGAAACGCGACGGGGAGGGACAGGCAGTCGAGCGTGTAACACGTTCATCCGGACCAGACTAGCTATGCATCTTGATATTGCACAGGAGCCGCGTTCCCCAAACGTGCAGACAGCCCAATCACTGATGCGGCGTGTCGGTACGTGAGTCATTTGCATTGAGTAATTTTGTAGTCAGAGTTTTCTCTCGCAGAAGGAAAAAGTAAAGAGCGACTAGAAAACGAGTTGATGCAGGTTGGGATACACCGCTTACATGTACTAGCTCACCGACTGTCGGGACCCGGGTTAGTTAATGCATGCTGGGGTATGGATCCATGTGGTAATCTTGAAAGGAGTTTCACTGCTGGGAATGCCAATGAAGGGCGTGGTGATTGGGGATAATATTGACGTTCAATTCCAAACTTTGGTCGTCACAAACGCACAATATCTTCGCGTCGCGGATTGCTGGCGGTTCCTACGTATTCGGTAATGTTCCGAATCACTCAGCAAACCATCAATCCAGTTGGCTGCAATTCCAAGTCATCAATTCGCATACTCACTTCCAATGACGTTCTATAGTGAGAGTGCGCGTCATGTTGCGACGTGAGTGCGCGTCATGTTGCGACGCCGGCTTTAGATGGGCCGTAGGGGGTCGAGAGACTCTCTGAATGGGGTGAGTAGAGATTCGAATAGTATGGAGGTCATGAATAGTTGTACCTTGCTTGGACGGTAGGAGGCCATCGAGGCAGTGAAGACGATGGACCCATTGATGCCCAGCTTGAGAAAGGCGAGAGCGGCGACTGGTGCTGTGTAGAATGCGCCGACGAGCTACGACAGTCAGCTGGTCCCCTGTAGAGGAACCCATATTATGTTGATGGCAAAGAGTTGGTGATTTCTTCCCCGGTAAAGTCGAGAGCGTCCTTGTGGTAGACGGCTTCGGCCGCCGTTGTCGAGACAGCACCGAGCAACTCCTAGTCCGATTCCTCTGTTTGCGCCGGTGACTGTGTAGTCTTAGAATAGCTGGAGTCACTTGGAGATTGTCTGTACTCGCCTGCGATGACCTTTCCGGCCAGGCTGACCTGAGTTTGCACGGGAGATGCCGCAGCAGTCAAGGAGGAATCTGGGCTAACTGAGGTCACTTTGAATGGGGGACTTTGGAATTGAAAGGATGAGACAATGATATCAAAGATACTTGATAAAATGTATTGATTGGACTTGAGAGAATTCAGACTTGAACCATGAAGAGGGTGTTTTATCAAGGCACCCCGTCTCGAGGAGTGATACCAATGCAACCTGTCAAACTGCTCATTGCAGTCCCACACACCATAACCATCATAGCCATTCATCTGAATGGTCGACTGACTAACGACAGCTGGTGTCCCCACGATCTGTGACTAAGGGATGCCACTAACACGCCAAACCCCGACCAGATGACGGCGAGACGGGGCATCAAACCTGGGGTTGATTCCTCGAGACGCATAGGCGGGGATGCGGGCGAGCAGGGAGTGTTGTTAATGGCAGCGAAGAGGTATTGTCATAGGACTAAACTCTGCATGGTAGAAACGAAGGATGCCATTAAAATATACAAGAGTCAATATACATGTATTCTTTCCGACACCAAACATCGACTTGACTCCGACTTCCCTAGCTCCTCTCGAGTCTCGACCCTCTCCTTATAGCAAATTCTCCATCGAAACAATGTCATCCCCTCCCCCATGCTTCCCCCTGAGCCACCTCCTATCTCTAACCACACGTCTCAACTGCGCGTCGGGTCGGTAGACGGCATGATACCCCGAGGCACTCTCGACCAAGCCGACCCGATCGACACATCCCCTCCCAACCGGCCACTCGTCGGCCGCGCCCCCCGGCCAGAACCGCCCCGGATCTCCCCGCTCGACCGAAGCCCGATGCAGGTGCGGCGCCGTGCGCAGCCTCCAGCGGACGGTGAAGACGCACAGCCGCTCCCAGAAGAAGAAGCGCAGCACCGGGCCGGTAAAGGAGAGCAGCAGCAGCACGCCGCCCACCAAGGCCGCGGCGAGAATCTCCCACCCGGACGCGGTGATGTGCCCGGGCCGCGCCATCAGCGTCATCCGGCACGTCTCCAGCTGCTCCTCGGTCCGGGGCACCGTCGACACCGGCAGGCCCGGCGAGACGTACGCTCGCCAGCCCGACACGGCCCGCCGTCCGGCCGTGACGAGCAGCATGCGGCCGGCGAGGGCCAGGCGCACCAGCTCGGCGTGCCCGCTAATGTCCCGCGGCGCCAGCTGCGACGTGCCCAGGGACACGGTGCGGCTGGCGTAGACGGACTCGCTGTTGCCGGCGAAGACGTTGAAGAGCGGGATCCACGTGTTCGTCCACATGAGCTGGAGGAAGCCCAGGCTCGGGCCGCTGCTGCTGGCGTTTATGACCTCGTAGGCGTATTGGCCGACGGCCTCGTTGTCGCGTAGAGAAACGCAGCCTTGGCTTCCCCCCGGGCAGTAGGCGTAGCTGGTGTTGCACATGACGGGCACGATGCCGCGGAGGTAGATGTACGTGTCGTTGCCGTCAATGGGGGTGCTGTTGGTGCCAAAGAGCGCATCGTCGCTTGAATTTGTGCTTAGTATTGTGCCGATGTGGTAGAAGAGAATCGTCAGGTCGCCCTCGTGAGCCAGCGTCTTGTTGGGCTGCCAGAGGTTATTCGAGGAAATGCCCGTAAACTGCGACCACAAGTTGTACCCGTATCCAAACCGCTCGGCGGGAGTGAACTCATCGGTGACGTATGCGCCGCCGTGCGTCCCCGTCGCGTTGCCGTAGAGCAAGCCGTAGATGTCCGCCCCGTCCTTCATCTTCCGCAGGAGCTTGCGGCGCCATTGCAGCTTGTAGCACGTGTTTCGCACGCCAAACTCGGCATTGTGCGACGGAGACTTGCTGCTGATGCCCAGGTCCGACTGCTTGACCCAAAAGTCGACGTCGACTCGCAGGGGGTTCTTCCGCTCGCAGACGGGCGCCCACGGGGGACAGTCGGAGGACACGACGACGCGGTCCTTGTCGTTGGCGAGGCCGACGGACGCGGCATCCGTGGCGCTGTAGTTGTAGCCCTGGGAGTCGGTGGACTGCAGCATGTCCAGCGAGAGCAGCTTGTCGTAGTGGGCAGAGGCCATCCAGCTGCTAAAGTTGAGCAGCGGACTGCAGAACTCGGTCGAGCCGGGGACGCCCTGGACCACGGCTATGCCCCTCGCCAGGAGCAGGGGCAGGAAGAAGGGCAACACGGCCAGGACTACGGCGCCGAGGAGCCAGAGCAGGGCAGTCAGCTGGGCCGGGCGGGACTCTTTGTGGACGCTGCGAGATCCGAAGAGGCTTCGATAGGCGGGCGTGCTGCACAGCGCACCGAGGGGGCCCCGCGTGTTTGCCATGGCCACTCGGAGCTGGTCGACGTCCCATTCTCGGTGGTCTTCGGAGAGGAGCCAAAAGACGGCCATTGAGTAGGGTCGGAAGAGTCGCACGGCGACGCCCTGGTATAGGAGGGCTATCAGGGCGATGGTGATGGCCCAAGAGCTGCTGCTGATGACGACGGGCCAGCCGTAGCGGGCGATGGCGTTCCATCGTCTCATTTGGTGGTCTGGGTAGATGCCGCTGGTTGCGTTGTTCATGTTGGTGGTTGATACTGGATGGTGTGAGATTGTCAAGTTATGAGTTGATGTGAAGGTGAGTCAACATGTTCCGATGTTGATAATTTAATCCTATTTGTATCTCATTAATGGACGATCATATGGATGCTGCGATGCCTCAGCGATGCCTCAGCGATGCCTCATCATTGCCCCAGCCACAATGTTTGGATGACAACTCAGTGTACTTCAGCCTCAAAGCTGCCGTTTTGCAATCCACTGTACACTTCTAGCTAGAAATGGCGGTGCAGTGGCCATATTCTGGGCACCCAATCGTTAACTCCCAGGACGCAAATGCGGCTGAAGTGTTGCGCATTCGGACGTCACTGCTCGCGAGTCACATGCGACGGTTTCTGGGCCTGGAATCACAGTACAGGAACGTTGGTCGACACTCGTGGATTGAATTATTCCTGGCGAGGCATTCTCAGCCACAGTGCTGATGCTGGCGACGACTGACTGGCTCTGCCTGATATTAACCTTTGCCCATGATGAATAGCTTGGCTGCCTTAGCAACATGAACACACCAACGCAGCAGTCAAATGAATTCAGTCGGTCTGGTCCTTTACTATAATTACATGCTTATTCCAAATATACGCTGGCAGGTAGGCAGTGTCTTTAGCCAATATCAATGGCCACGCCTCTGATGCTCTTACCTGCAATTAATAATTATCCTTGACAAGACATAATAGAAGGATGATGTAAGTATCAGGCTGGAACATCTACCACACCACCCTCATGACAACCCCATCATGGCCGTCAAGGCAAGCTAAGACCCCCTGGACTGACGCCTTTTTTCTCCGTGAATGGTCAGCAGCAACGTCATGCACCCAGTCACCGATATGAACAGCCCTGAAATGGGGCTGAACCAACCAACCCCAACGGCCTGGATCGCCGGCAAGCAAACGGCAGTTCCCCCAGCCGCAAACATAGTTGTCGGCCACCACGACCGAACTCTGTCCCTTGTCCTGCATCACGTCGATACAGTACGTGTTCAGACTGGGCAGGCAGAACAACTGGCTGAAGCCCTGGAGGAACCTGATGACGACCACCAGCGCGATGCCCCCGATTCTCCTCTCGACCCCCCATCCGTACAGGATCATGCACGTGGGGACCGCGAATATCCTGACCAAGACTGCGGCCTTGAGACGGTCTTCGGGTACGCGCCGTCCCTGTTTCCCCATGTATCTTGCAACTATGTAATCCGACCAAGCGCCGCCGAACAAGCTCCCAATTAGATAACCGCTGCCGGGGGCGAGGTAGAAGAGAGCAGACTGGAGTGGCGATGTGAGACTGAACCGCGGGTTCAGGAACTGCCGGATGGGAGTCAGCAGTGAGTACTGGTTTCAGATGAGAGACGACCGGCCAAGGCGACTATCCAAAGGTTCGGATATGTGAATAAAGGCTTCAAGAGGACCCAGAAGATGACTCTCCACGAGGCAAAGGAAATGACGACGGCTGGCATTCTGGCTGGGCCGGCGGATAGATGTCCCCAATGACGACGGACCCGACGACCAAGTAGGCCGTGCCCTGAAACGCCGTCAACATGCGAAACACGAAGGCAGCCAGCGGCCCCCAGAGCAGCGGGCTGACGGCCATGGAGACGAAGAAGAGGGCGTTGGAGACGTTGGCGCCGAGGGCGGCGGCGATTTCGGGAATGGCGACGAGCAGCGCCGTCGAGCTGATGGGGGATCACGAAGCATTAATCGTGCAGGTAGTCCCTCGGAACTTGGAGTGCGTTTGAACCTTGAACACGTCCCATTCTCGCTCAACATCATTTTGGTGAATAAGACCATGGTTAGAAATGAAAGCATGGCGATTACTTGGAAGTTATCTGCTTGGTATAAATTACCTAGTTTATGGCTATAGAATCGATCAGGTGGCCTTGATGTTGCCAATGCCTCGAGTTGGCTTCCATGACGGCCGAGGAATCCTACAGAGTGCACAATCGGGATGATGAGAGCGATGGATCGGGCAAATGTAAAACTAGTGATGGGACAGGACTGAGCTACTGCCTCCTTGAGAAGGTGATGCCTCAGTGATGATTTAGATAAACTTTGGATGAAGTGGCTGGAATGTCGGCTTGACGGTTGATGTGTCCCGGCATACCAACTGACGTTTATATGCGGTTGCCTTGGTTGACGATCAAGAGGGAAAAGAGTACTATGACGTGTATAACCAAGACGGAGATGGAAGCAGCGGATCAGTGCAGAAGATGTGTATGCAATTGATGCCTATTCTTTCGACCCGGTTCAACCGTTGTTCGAGCGCGCGCAACGGTCACGGTCATACCAATGATGTGGGAGAAGCCGAGATGATATCGATAAACGGTACCCTTAATGTGTCTTCTCATAAGCCCCATCGTCGGCCTTCTCGTTAATATGGCCGGCATCGGCGGCAAGGCGCCCGTCACCGGTTTCCACCACATCTGTATCGCCAATTCCGAGCCCTTCAACTATTATTTTGAGCTTCTGCTACATCAGGCACCTTGGCGAAGTGCTTTGCCCAAATCCACCCAATGGTGTCGCTTGGGTCGTCCTGGTTCTTTGCAAGCCAGAGGTTGTCGCCTTTGTCGGCGACGACGTCAAAGATCTAGTTAAGTTCTCCACGGTTAGTCGGTTACTAAGATGCATCCAACTTTCGACTGCCCACTCAAACTACACGTACCTCTCCAGCCTGGTACACCAGCCAAGGATATCCCATCGAATGCCGGGGGCTACCCATGTCGAATTCAAAGAGTGACGCTGCGACCCAGAGTATTGGCCTCGGGCCTTGG
Source organism: Thelonectria rubi (assembly GCA_013420875.1). Classification (NCBI taxonomy): domain Eukaryota; kingdom Fungi; phylum Ascomycota; class Sordariomycetes; order Hypocreales; family Nectriaceae; genus Thelonectria; species Thelonectria rubi. The sequence goes on from WMHX01000132.1 coordinate 89,659, forward strand.
AAGATGGACGCTGCCTGTGGTGGTTGAGGCGTCTCCTCGTCCTCCGGATCTTCAGGTGAGACTGGCGAATCTGTACCGCGCTGGTCGCTCTTGGAAGATGTATCGCTCCGAGTCCCAAATTGGTACCTTGAACTGCTGGGAGAAGAGGGTACCATCACCGTGGGCCTGTTGCGTTGAGCTCCACGAAGCACGCAATACTCGCGCGTCCCCGAAGCAGTCACTACCTGTCGAAATTCAAGGTTATCCGCGGTCACATTTGTTACCTGATGTTTGCTTTAGTGTTACGACTAGCTGACGGGCAATGAGAACGGGGAACTTACCACTTCGCCAAGCCTGTGGCATATCGGACAAGTCCTATCCTGGTCCGCACGCCAGAAGCCTTCACAGACTTTGCAGCCAAACATGCCAGGTTCTGTGTCTTCTGGGTCCTCGTCACCATCGGAACCAGAAACCCTAGGTTTCAGTTCGAGTCCCTCGACCGAAATCGGCAGCCCCTCGAGCGCAAGCATCTGCTGATGTCGAGCCAGGTGCTTACAGAATTACTTCTTATTCTGCGCCTCGACAACCGGAGGTTCCCATTCGTCGCAGAGGGGGCATTCGGACGAGCCGAAGCGCCTGGGTGGCCGCCGGCACGCTTCCGCTATTGTCGTCAGCTGATTCTCCGTCATGCTGCTCACGTGCGAAGCCCGCAAGTGTCTCGTCAGAGCGTCGGCGGTTTCGAACGGTTTGCTGGAGTCGCCGCAGTGAATGCAAGTCCATTGATGCCGGTGGAGATCCGTTTCGTGACCGAACCACTGCTGTCGGGTGGCAAACAGTTCGGCGGTGCAGTTTGCAAAAGTGCACACGTAGGGCTGCAGGTCGGAAAAGACGTGTCTCCTCCATTCCGTCTTATTCTCCAACGTCTGAATGGTTCGGCAGTATGGACATTCGACGGCTTCTCCGTACTTTAACCCAACGCCGTTCAACGTCATGTCGGACAAGTCAGGAATGCGTCGGCCCATGTCATGTCCATAGGTGCTGATAAAAGATGTCGCAGATGTAAAGACCGAGTTTCGGTTTCCCGGGTGGTTGACGTTGCTCTGTTCCGAGTCTTCAAACGTAGTCGCAATCGTCTCCGGTGCGTGATCTCGCCCAGCTCCGACGTCTTCCCTGGGGCCGACGGTTGCAAGTCGCTTTCGATGCATTTGCCTGTACCGAATCACCTCCCGCCTCTGAGTGATTGCATTTCCTAGGCGTTGGGCAAGCCAAGGCGTCTCTCTGACCTTTGGGAAAATATCTTCAACGTGTTTGATGTCAGGGGAGCTTTCCAGGGGCACGAAGCTGTCAGGTTTGGGAAGCCGGCCTTTTGGCCTCCCCCTCCGTATCAGGGTGGAGAGGCTGAACAGGTGATTGGTGCACGAGTGCATATTCAGAAGCAGCTGCTCCAGCTCACTTGTGGATTCGACGGTCCTCGAGTCGCTGTTGGCAGCTTTCACAACGCTCGTGGCCGTACGGTTGGGGAGTTGGCCAGCCAGGATATGTCGAGCTAACATGGTTAGCAGCTTCCAAACTCGCCCGTCTGCTACCAAGTGTACTCACATCGATCAATGGTGCTCTGCAATCTTTCCAGGGCAAGGACCACACTCTCTCGCAGTCTCGAGGCATCCTTGAGTCGAGAATCCAATGACGCTGGGGAGTCTTTTGGATGCAACGCATCAATGTTCGACGCCCAAACTCTGAACCGGCCTTGTTCGTCCTCTAACGAATCCATCAAAGATGCGTGCTCGGGAGAGTTTGAGAGCAAGGCATGTAGGCTTCTTGCGCACCCAGTGGCGAGCGCCGAAATGGTACCAGGGTTTTTAGAATCCATCAAACGAACACGGTTGATACGTCTAACTGGGTGAGTCCAATGGGTGTCTTGGGGTTGTTCAGTTCATGTTGCTGGTGCGTCATTTCTCGCTCGCAGCGATAGGCTGACCCGACGGCCTTGGCCATTGGTTCAACGTGCATACTCATCTGACAACAGATTCCAGCACGTGATGAATTCAATATCTCAAGGCGGGGAAGAGAGAGGAGAGCCAATAATTTTCCTCGGCGAACTTCAGCCGCACTCGGCTTCCTCTGCCTCACTCTCCTCTGCTAGTTGCTCGCCTCACGTCTCACCAGCCCACCTCCTTCCCACCTGGGACAATATCCCTCCACCGTTGACATGTCGGGGTTCGAGGTTGCAGGCCTCGTTCTAGGGGCTTTTCCCATTCTCTACGACGCCGCCAAGGATGCCCGGGGTCGCTACAAGGACGTGAGGTGGTGGTGGCGGTTTGAGACGGAGTTTGAGGACTTTATATCGGCCATCGACAGGGAATTCATAGCCTTCTCCCAGAATCAAGAAATCCTCCTTTCGCCGTTGGACATTCCGAGTAGCGAACGCGACGTCCTCCAAAACGACCCAAACACTCTGCTGTGGCACATGCCTCATATCCAGACGCAGCTGAGGAAGAGACTGCAGAGCCGGTACTACGCATGGTACATGGAAAAACTACACGAGATGAACAAGGCCATGTCCGAACTAGTTACCCTCTTGCCAACCGGAAAGGTGAGAAACTCCGGGATATCTGGAAGGGTGCTCATGCTTTACAGGTGCACCACCTTGACTCGAGAAGCCTACAAAGTGAGCTCTTCAGGGTCAAGAGAAGCTTCGGCCACCGCAAGGACGAACTGCTCGATATTATCAAGCAGCGCAACGAGAGCCTGTACTCGTTCCTCGACCGAGCTGCACATATTTTCCAAAAGGTCGAATCAACCAGGGCAGGAAGTCGCGCCTGGTCCTTTCTGAGCGCTCAAAACCGGACAAGGTCGATATACGAATGCTTCAAGAACCACTGGAAATGCTGTTGCCCAAACGAGCACTCGTGCGGCATCGGGGCGAGCGCGGAATCTGAAACCGGATGCTTCACCCTGCTCTTCGCCGAAGGAACGGAACTGACCGAGCTTAGGATCGAGGTCAGGGATGAAAAGCCTCGGAGCGTCATCTCGCAGTCTTCCGAGCAGAGCGTGGACAGTGTCTCCGTGTTGAAGCACGAGATTTCGGTCAAGAACCGGCTCCAGCGGATGAAGAACAAGGGGTCCGGCATCGTTGCGCTGGCTGCGTCTTTGCTTTCGATTGTGGGCAACCCATCCAGCTCCGGCGCGGGCCAGAGTCGGCTCAAGAGCGTCGAGGCAAAGCTCAAGAAGCGTGTGAAAGTGACGGTGTATGCTTGTTACCATCTTTTAGTGTGACCACTTGCTAACGCCCACATAGAACCTCAAACCCAAGTCAACAGCCAACCACTCCACCTCAACGACGTGTGAGGTTTTCGGATGACGCAAACCCATCCAATGAAGACATGCCCGAAGCTCTGGCTGTGGGTGACATGTGCTCTGTCGCAAAGGGAGAGGTGGAACGGCCATTCCTTGGGTTCCTCAGCGCCAGCCATGAGACGCGACTGCTGTTGCGCCTGGACGCTCCTCAGATGGACGACGTAAAGAGTCTCAAGGCGGAAACCTTGGAGGCCTTTCTGGACGCCACCCCCAAGAGGAACGAGAGGCTCAAAGTCGGCCTCGGCCTGATTGTGAACGTCCTGACCCTCGGTGTCTGCCCTTGGATCCCCGAGAACTGGAGCAAGATGGAGCTGTTACTTGTTCGCAACCCGACATCCACCGAACGAACGCCGTACATCTCGCACAACTCGGTGAGATCGACGCTCAAATGCAACCGAGTCGCGCCGTCTGCGCAAGCCCGCGCAAGTCTCTTCGCCATTGGCGTCCTCCTCCTCGAGCTGCTCTTCCGCCAAACGCTAGAGAGCCTGCCGCTGCGCCAGAGTAACCTGGGAAACCGGGGTCAAGCGAACGACGCGACCGACCTCTGCACCGCTATTCAGTGGCAGAGGCAGGTCGAGGACGAATTCGGCGACAGGCTCGCGGATGCGATCCGGCGGTGCGTGCTGTGCTCGTTTGATCCGCAGCCTGACCTGAGCAATTCGGAGTTTGTGCGGGCGGTTTGCGCGAGCGTCGTTGAGCCCTTGGAGGAGTTTCTTTCGGCGTGGAATACCCCGTGTCGTGTTTAGACGTTGGGGTGCTTCACAGTTCACACGGTGAACGAGCATGGTTTCACTGCGATTGCATCAATGGAGGGTGGTTTGGCTGAGGGATTTCGGACTCATAGATGTTCTTGGGTATAGTTTTGGTAAAACGATTGCGGTTTGAGTCGGGCTCGGTACACAAATAAATACAAACTTAACTGATCCGGTGTCTTCAACTTCTGCTCATGTTTCCTGTCAATTCATGCTATTGACATGTAAATGTGGCCAAATAATAAATAAACTCAGTGTTGACAATATATTTGTGCACAACACGCACAAGCTTGATTGATATCACATCCAATCGCTCTCACATGACAAAGACCGGTCGGGCATGTTGGTCAATCACCCCGCGTACGAATACGAGTGCGTTTCCATCATGAGAAGGGTAGAGCCGGGGACACTACGTCATATGCGATGTTTTCAGCTGCCATCTGCACGTCGAATTCGCCGTCTGCACCTTTCAGTCTGGAAAGAACGGGCTCAAGCCCTAGTGTAACCGGTATCGCGGTGATGTTTGTGCGAGGAGTCTCTCTCAACAGCGCGTGTCCGCTTGGTATAGGCTCACGACACCCCAAAGACCGAATCTCTCTTCTCCAATACCTCCAGACTCTTGGTCATAGCTAATCTTACTCCCACAGTGAGGACCGAGCGCAGTGGATATATTTTGGGCCTGTTTTTCCCATTTTCCAGTGGAATGTCATCGCCCCTGTTCAGGGTGAGTGTGACAAACATACGATTTCTCTAATTAACCCCGTTTCCGCGCTTGATGGGTTGGGAGAGACCCCTTTCTGCATACCTTTGGACTGACCATCAATCGCCCTTCTAGAAAAAGAAGGCCAGCTCGATTCTTCATCCACTGTTCCGTTTTGCGCGCCGCCTCGAAACACCGCCCGCCAACCGCCATCTCCCCATGAGCCCGCCATCATCATGGCCGACTTTGACAATCGTGATGCCGAGCCCATCGTCCACAAGATGCTGAACTGCGACCCGACGAGCCTCAACAAGCCCGAGAGGCCGACGACGATGCCGCACGCCTCGGCCGGGCCGTCCTACATGTACAACGTCAGCGCCGGCAAGAGCGCCTTGGTCGAGCACGTCGAGAGGAGGCTTTCCTGCGTGTGGAGGTTTTCCACGGCCTGGATCATCCGGAACCAGATTGGTATGTCCGGCCTAAACCCTTTGTCCATGCTTGCATTGCGCCGGGTAGAGCAGAGCAGAGCGGAAAGGGCAGAGTTTATCGTTGCGAAGGGTGCATTTGTTAACAATTCCAGACCTCGCCTTCAGCCTCCTCGCCCTCCTCGTGCTCACCCACCACCTCATCCCCGACGCGCAGCCGCATACTGTCAAGTTCTTCACCCTCTCCTACTACGACCGCCTCTCGGGACGATACAGCAATGGAAAGGACGACATCTTCGTCGTCATGGTGCTCATCGTCGTCTTCACGGGCCTGCGCGCCGCCTTTATGAAATACCTCCTGGTGCCCCTCGCCAAGATGTCGGGCGTGCGAGGGAAGAAGACGCTGACGCGCTTCAGCGAGCAGTCCTGGCTGCTCTGCTACTACGGCATCTTTTGGACAATAGGCATGGTGCTTACCTCCCCTCATGGGCCGCGGAGATGGCAGGACAATCGGCTGGGCTAACACGTCGCTTCTAGTACATATACTACAACTCCCCCTACTGGCTCAACATGGACGCGCTCTGGTCCAGTTGGCCGACGAGGGACTTGACGGGCTTGGTCAAGTTTTACATCCTCGCCCAGTGCGCCTTTTGGCTGCAGCAGATTGTCATCATCAACATCGAGGAGCGCCGTAAGGACCATTGGCAGATGCTGGCCCATCACTTTGTCACCATTGGCCTCATCTTTTCTTGCTACACGTACCATCTGACGCAGGTCGGCAACTTGGTCTTGGTCACCATGGACTTTATCGACATTATCCTTCCTGTAAGCCAAAATCCCTGCCTAATGGCTTGTCCTCCGCTGACGCTTTAAGAGCTTGCAAAATGTTTAAAGTACATGGGCTTCAAAACGCTGTGTGACATTATGTTCGGCGTCTTCCTCGTCTCCTGGCTCTTGACCCGACACATCGCGTACTCGCTGATATGCTGGTCCATCTACGCCGACATCCCGAGGATCATTGGCGAGACCTGCTGGACGGGCTCGAGCCACGACCTCCGGGGCCCCCTCCCGGTGCCCGAGGGCTACGGCTACCTCCTGGAGCCCTTCCTGGACCCCGAGGGCCTCGTCTGCTTCGGCGCCACGCCAAAGTGGCTGTTCCTGATCCCGCTGCTGATGCTGCAGGTGCTCAACTTTGTGTGGCTGGCCATGATTGCCCGCGTCGCGAAGCGCGTCATCCGGAACGAGGGCGCCGAGGACAGCCGGAGCGACGACGAGGAGCAGGAGAAGGAGGACTAAGGGGCGTTTTTTTTATTAAAAGGTGACCTTGCTTGGGAAGATTATTTGGTTGGAGATACCCGTTCCTTGAACAAAACCGCTTGGGATGTGTTGTCACGAGGGGGCGTTTTACGAGTGAGACGACCACCTCGATGTAATCTTAGTACATGTAATTCATTAGAAATTGAGGCGACTATGAACTGGTACATGAGGAATACTTTTGGGGGTGGTATACCATATGAATTATAGCGAGGACTTGTCATTCGAGTCACCCTCTAAAGTCCTGATACATTTGGTGGCTGCTCTTGGCTCAACCTCCCGAGTCTCAACTCGTCCATGTCAACGCAATGGCCAGTGTAGAGTGCGAACCACAAAGTATGCATCAATTGCTCAAAGACGACTTCCGGCAATGTCGGGCTTGTTGGCCAATTCTTGCTGGTCAATTGACAAAAAGGACGCTTCTCGGATTATCTCGGTCATGGATGGCTTCATGTTTCCTGAGACCCAACCACGCCATTGATCGTATCATCCGGAACGACGGGATAGTTGAGGCTCATCGATAAAAAGCTTGGATGAGAGATACAAATGAGACGCTGATCCGGGAGCGCCCGAATATGGCCAGATTGCATGACTATCGGTGAACATGTCGAACTAATACTCGACGTATCCCAACAAACTCTCTCCATTGCATCGTACGTACTGTGGTCAGGCGCGAAACCGAGTCCGAGTTGCATCCTGCACATACAAACACCGACAAGCACGGTCGATAACCGTCCCGGGACTTTCTCTTCTACAGGGAGAAAACAAAGGGGTCGTGAGAGTTCACACACTCGGCCAAGCGTCTCACCTCGGGAGCCTGTGTCCCGAGACAGATTGAGATCCAATCATCCAGAAACGCAGGTCAGGGTTAGTTTACAGCATGGGTGCTGTCTCGCTGAGTAAGGGGCGGGGGGGAAAGGGTGATAAAAATAGAAGCTGCTCTCTCCAGAAAGGCTTTCATCTGCCGCATTTTGTAGGGACCGCAGGCTCCGGCGGTTGACGGGCGAGGGCTGCAGGAAGGGTTTCTCTCTTTTTTTTTTTTTTTTTTTCTCAATTGCGGTTTCAAGACCAGGGGTAACTCGCATTCGGGAACCTGCATCTCGTCGATCTCACGGCAGATTCCGGACTCTGACGATGACAGTCCGACGGGGTTTAACTGGCTCGGCAGGGGGTCGATCGGCGGTTTTGTTGACGCCGACTCCGCGGCCGTGTTCCATCTGAAGTGAGACCTATGGACAAACGGCGTGTTTGCAGTAAGACGCGTAATCCTGGATGGCGAACGCAGGAGGCTTTGCGATGCTGCGAGCGAGGATTATCTCCTTTGCTATGCGCACGTCACCTTGAGGTCAACAGCTGCTGGGGTGTGGTGACGTTTTGCTGACGGTGAGCGAAACATGGCAATGGATCAATCTACATACCGACTTCCGGGGGATCATACGAGATAGTATCGCGTTCGATGGGTTGCTCTACCACTTTGTCCATCTCTGCTTCGACCAATTGTTCTGCGCGACGCGTTGAAGGACCTGTAAACCTCGCATTCTCTTTCGCCATTGGGAATAGAGTTGCCAATTGCAAGGATAATAACTCTCGTCCTATGCCAAATATCGTTGCCTGTGCGAGAGCATTAACTCCAGAGCATTTGCTTCTCCAGCTGACAATTGAGCCTGATCGCCTCCTTCGCGCGTATCGAGATACGATGGAGGGGGGCGTTCAATCTCCCTGCAGATTGCCGGTGAATGCTCAGAGACTGGCTCGGAGTTATGCAGCGGCTGCATTGGCTTCGATTCGTTCGTTCGTATGCAACGGAGGCACAGGTGCAACCCAAGCACAAAACGTATTCGTACCAGCTGCCCGTTTTCTGAGTCGCCTGCTTCCTTGTTTCCTGCTTCCTGCTTCCTGCTTCCTGCTTCCTTGTTTACTGCTTCCTACTTCCTTGCTTCCTGCTCTCCCCGCGCTCTCGTTCGATGTGCGCGACCAAAGAGTTTTCGTACCTCGTAAAATGGCGCATCATGACAAGCATAATCTCCTAGCGAAGGTCCCACCAGGGATGAGCAACTTGTGCCGCCAGAACGGAAACAGGATGGCATCCCGAGCAAAAAAAGCGACCAATGCGAGAGCGAGCAAATGCGAGAAATTCCGCGTAAACTGATCACCAAAGCTCCTGGCCCAAAGCCCTGGAAAGGCAGAATACGCTGTGGATGATGGGCCACGAGCACCTCAGCCAATCCATCCAGATCGAACCACGACGGAAAAAGCTGCCTTCACCGCCCGAGTCAGCCTGTAGGGACCTGGACCGCAGGCGAAAGGTCTAGACCCGGGAAATGCTACGCGCGTCCACCCAGCCCCGATTCAGGGGACACCCCGTCGCGCCCCCAAACGCCCCCTCACCCCCTTTCCCCGTGCCATGCAGCCTGTCGCGTCGCGACCCTGAAATTGAATGAAAGAGTTAAATTCGTCCTCCTTCGTACTCCGCAGACGGTGACTGGTCGAGAGAGCCCGTCGCGGCTGCTGCGCCCGGTGGACATTGGAGAGCCCGCATCAGCTCGGAGAGACACACACACGTCTTGCACGTCACCGCGTTGAATTGGCCAGTCTCGAAACAATTGGCCCCTTCGCGTCGAGTCATTCCCTGCTCTGCACGGCGTAGCGAACGGCGCAGTATTCGCAAAACAAGGAAGAAAAAAAAATTGAAGGTATTGGCTCAGCCTTCGGCGGCGGCCTGGGCCTTGGCTTGCAGGCTTGTCAGCTGCCTGTGGCATCCAAGATGAAGATGGGCCGCGGCGGTAGCTAATTAACAGTGGTCCAAGCACGTCTTGGCTTTCTCTAGGGCGTCTCTAGGGCGTCTCTAGGGCTCCTCTGGCCGTGGGGTTCCTTGGCCCCACTTCGACGGGCCACATCTCCAACACGTCCTTCGTCGACTAGGACAGGCACGTACTTCGTACTTGCCATACGTGGTGGAACGCCTCTCGGGCACCTGGCAGCTCCTGCTAAATGAGGTAAGCGGAAATTGTGACGTTGAGAACCTGCCCCTTTCCAGAGCGTTTGCCCTTGCCGTCTCCCTCACTCAACATGAAGCCTGCCTTTGCTAATGAGACGCCCGTCGAACCGGGCTGTGTTCTTTGTTGGGCTTGGGCCAATGGCTTCCGCCAACGAGCTAGACCGATGCCGTTGGGCGAGCCCAGACAATCCCAGGGGTGTCTCCCTCGCATAGCAAGGACGGCATGTCACTTGGCAGAAACTTGGCTACACAGCGTGGCGTTTGGGGTCCAGTTTAATCTCAGACAGGTCCGTGGTTATATCTGTTCAGTTCTCGCATTTTCGCCATGCGAAGTTGTGGCTAGAATCGGCACCGGCTTCCTCCCTCTCCTCCTCGAAAACTTCCCCTCCGTATACCTGCCATTGGCCCTCGCCCTTGGCTGCAGCGACACCAAAAGGACCAAAACTCCGGACCCTGATCGAGAAACAAGGCAGCCATGGATCGTGATCGCCTCTTCACGCCCTTCATGGTGGACGGTCTGGTGGCAGACGGACAGACGGTTGTTATATACGAAGACCTGGTCCTGCGGCTCGATGGGTGGATCGACAAGCACCCGGGCGGCCGCCTGGCTATCCTACATATGGTTGGGAGAGATGCCACGGACGAAATGAAGGCGTATGTACCATTCGTATAGACGGGCGTGGTTCAATGCCATTGGTAGCCTCAATTGGCTGCTCGGAACCCCAGACTTCTCGAGATCGGCTGCTAATGCATACCCCGCGATAGATACCACTCCCCCGCGACGCTGCGAACCATGAAGCGATACCGAATCGGCCGAAAACAGGGAAGCTGGATCAACCGAACCCCGCCCATCAGAGGAGGCGTCTTCTACAAGGAGGTCATCGACAGCCCGTCCAGCTCCGACACGGAGGAGGAGTGCACCGAGGTGGACGAGGACAACGCCGACGGCGTCAGTCAGATCACGTCCATCAGCAGCCTCAGCGACGTGCCCGACCTCAAGGGCCTGCGCCACCGCTGCCCGACACCTCAGGAGGCGCCGTGCTGCACCGAGCGAGCAGTGGACAAGGCGGTCAACGCCGCCGTCAAGCGCGAGGTCGACGAGGACATGGAGACATACCCTTCGCTCGATCCGCTGGTGCAGAAGGAGATTGCGCGCAAGTACCAGGTGCTGCACCAGAGGGTCGCCGACGACGGCCTGTACAAGTGTCGGTACATTGAGTACGGCAAGGAGATGGTGCGGTACACGACGCTGTTTCTCCTGTTTGGCTTCTTCCTCTACCACCACTGGTACATTACCTCGTCGGTGTTTCTGGGACTGTTCTGGGTAAGTCGGGTGCTTCTTTTGCGAGTGACGGCGCTGACCAGCACAGCATCAAATCATGTTCACTGCGCACGACGCTGGTCACTTGGCCATCACGCAGAACTTCGTGGCGGACACGCTCATTGGCATGTTCATTGCCGATTTCTGCTGCGGTCTGTCCATCGGCTGGTGGAAGAGCAGTCACAACGTGCACCATCTCGTCACCAACTATCCCGTAAGTGCCTCGCGACGTAGTTACTGGGCGAAATCTGACCTTTTCTAGGAGCACGACCCCGACATCCAGAACGTCCCCCTCTTTGCCACCTGCACCACCTTCTTCAAGTCCCTCCACTCGACCTACTACAACTTCACCTTTGTCTGGGACGCGGCCGCCGACTTCCTCGTCCCGTACCAAAAGTACACGTACTACCCCGTCATGGGCATCGCCCGCTTCAACCTCTACCTGCTCTCGTGGCTGCACGTGCTCTCGGACAAGTCGACGGCGCTGGGCGGCAGCAAGGCGTGGTGGATTCGACCGACCGAGGTGGCCTTTATGGCGTGCTACTGGTTCCTCTTTGGCTACTGCCTCCTCCTCAAGACGCTGCCCGACTGGACGACGCGCGTCGTCTTCGTGCTCGTCTCGCACATTGTCACGATGCCGCTGCACGTGCAAATCACCCTCTCCCACTGGGGCATGTCGACGGTCGACCTGGGCGAGTCCGAGTCGTTCCCCCAGCGCCAGCTGCGCACCACCATGGACGTCGACTGCCCGGCGTGGCTGGACTGGATCCACGGCGGCCTCCAGTTCCAGGCCGTCCACCACCTGTTCCCGCGCGTACCTCGCCACAACCTGCGCAGGGCGCAGTTTTTGATCCGCGAGTTCTGCGACGACACGGGCATCCCCTACTCGATCCTCACCTTTACGAGCGGCAACAAGAAGGTGCTCAACCGGCTGGACGACATTAGCAACCAGCTCAGGGCCATGCTTGACTGCCAGAAGCACATGGCGGAGACGGGGGAGAGCGGGTTGCATTGAGGCGAATAGAGCATAGATTAGTCGCATAGACACAGTTTACTAGCGGGCGCTGGTTGTTGATTTCCTTGGAATATACGGATACTGGTTGAAGGTCGACTCGCTTCATTTCTGTATGGTGTTGTGGCGTGTAAGGGATATGGGCTACTCGATTCAGAGTGCACGTCGATACTAGAGTCAGTTACGGATTAGATTAATTCATGTCATGGTCTATACTCTAATAACTACACAGACGCATCTGACCTGGAACTCTTATAGTCCACCTCGCGGTCCAAGTCTCTCATATGCACCAGCTGCACCTCGTCGCTATTGTCCCCGTACTCTACCGCGTACGTCTTGTGGCAGGTAATGCCGTTTGCGTCGATGCGATGCTGAGACCGGTCCGCGTGGGACGTCACGCTCGTGCCCGCCGGGCGACTCCTGCTCTGGGCCCTCCCCTGCTTGCTGGCGGCGTAGTTTGCGTAGTAGCGCTGCGTGGTGCCCAGCAGCTTGGGGAAGAGGCGCACGAGCATGAGGCGCAGCGTGGGCATGCAGGCGCAGATGATGCCGACGTTGATCTCGACCGTCGACCACGTGGACACGGCGAGGTACTCCCACGTCGGGTTCTGCGAGCGCGACCCAAACGTGACGAGCGAGCGCAGGCGGAGGATGCTCACGATGGTGACGAAGGCGCCGACGCAAAACATGATGCCCACGCCCACCTTTTTCCGCCAGTCCAGGTTGAGCGAGCGCAGCTGCGACAGCGGAATGGCCAGCATCCACACGTCCAGGGCGATGCTGATGCCGCTGTTGGACCACGCGATGGCGTTGATGTCCATGCAGTGCCCGTCGTGCTCGCCGTCCCACTTGGTCCAGAAGTAGCTGACGGGCCGGCACTGGAAGACGGACACGACGACGAAGACGAGGCCAAAGGCGCAGTTGAAGGCGACGGTGGCCCAGAGGGCGCGGCGGACGGGCGTGGCCGGGAAGATGCGCAGGTAGAAGAAGAGCAGCGCCAGCTTGAGCAGCGTGACCTGGAGGAAGTACAGGGCGGCCATGATGTAAAAGTACATGCCGAAAGCAGTAATGTTAGCGTCAGTCAGGGTCCAGATGTCGCGCCCGAGGCCGTTGGCGACGGTGCCGTGGACCGTCAGGACGGAGCTGGGGATGCCGGCGAGGATGGTGGCGAGGGTGAAGCAGTCGTCGAGGCCGAGCTCGAGCCGCGTCCAGATCTTGAAGCCGAAGCGCATCGCCACGAAGACGCCCGACAGGATGCCAAAGGCGTTGGAGAGCGTCTCGTACTGCAGCGACTTGTCGCGGATGGGCGCGTCGCAGTTTGTCGACGTGACGTTCTTGGTGACTTTGTCATTGAGATGAGCTCGGTGAACTGGTTGCGTGTATTCGGACTAGAAAACTCACAGAGGGCCTCCTTTGTCGTACAGTTGGCAGTGACACAACCCGTCACCTGTGTCTGCAACGCCTCGTTTGTGCACATGCACGTCGAGTTGGTGGCGCTGCAGGGCGAGTCCGCGACGGCGGTGGCCAGGCACACCATCTTGAAAACGATTAGCTTTCGGCATGGTCTGAAGACGGGAACCAGACTTACAGCGCAGTCCGGGAGACTTGATAGGTCCGAGGCGGCAGACCGAGGCGAGCGAGCCAGGACGCTCGTGGCGGCCAGGCACACGGCCAAGAGGCCCAACGGAGCCGGCATTTTCGGCATGACGATGGCTTGGGAGGCGACTGCGGGCGAAGTCTACGGGCGAGTCGCAACACTTGAGAAAAGGGTCCGGAGTGAAAAGAAGGAAGGAGGAAAAGAAAGCTGCCGGCTGGAAGTGACAGTGCCTAAAGCGAACGTCTTCCCGAGCTGCGCGAAACGTGGCAGTGGGCACGTCGGCCTCCCTTTCGGGGAGACATCTGCATCTGAACGCCGCAAGTCATGGACTCGAAGGCACCTCGCCTGGAGAAAATCTTCGCGTCAAGGAGTCGCCACTGGCCCTCGTCCGAAGGTGTAAAGGGATGGATGGGGGTGGGCCGGAATGGCATACATGTGGTGCTGCCACATCATGACGCTTCATCATGACCCCCCGCCTAGATGACATTTTCAAGTCCACCAAAGACCAGATCTCTCCGAGAGAGAGAATAGCAGTCCAAGAAGCAAGCGTCGGAAACGGAGCAAGGGTCCCACCACGACAGTGCCATCTGAATCTGACACGCTCCGCGGTGGTGGCGCCCACGAGCGGTCCGGGGAAGAACCGGACGCTTACCAGGAGTCGAGGACCGGAGCGCAATGCAGGAACACACAAAGACGGCCAATGAGCCGACGAGGGGATGCGTTTTGGAGGTGCGGAAGCACATGTTTTGAGCCGTCTTTTCTCCACCCGCGGCCAAGCTGCCCCCCCTCGGCAGTTTTGTCGGCGTTTGGACTAGGGAGAGGTTGAAGAGTTTTGAGCTGCGGCGTGTTGATGGGATTGCTTGAGAGGTTGATGCTCGGCAGCTTCTGATTATGCTACTCAACATGAATGCATGTGTGTTGCCATATCTGCCATGCCTCGCCATTTCTCAGAGCAACCACCTCCATCCTCCCGAGGCACTGGAAATCTCCTGCTTCCCTGTCCTTGCTGATCGACAGATGGCGCATTTCCCATGTGGGTCGACGTTCCGACGGGAGAGAGAATATGAAGAAGCTTGCTCGCCTCGAACCGTCACCGTTTCCCGCGAGGAACAACCAAAGGGTCTTCATGTTCAGGGGCGTCCTTTGCATGAATCGCTTCCTCGTCGACCAAAACACGCAAAGCAAGGGCGTGTCACCGTCAACCCCCCCCCCCCCCCGAGTCACCAACGTCTTGCTACCTACGGAGTACCTACTGCAGTGGCCTGACGTCGCCTCCGGCCGCCAAGACGATGGACCTACCCGTTTCCGGCAAAAGGCTCCGATCTCTCCATGTGAATCATCCCGCCCCTGGTTTAACCCTGCCGAGGAACTGAGCCTGAATCTGGCATTGGGTCCGGTGGTTCCTCATGTTTCAATCTCCGAGCCACTCTGGCGGATCAATACCTGTGATGCTATGGCAAGAGTTTTTCTCCAGAGGGAGACAGAATTACCTTGTTCCTTCGGACTATACCCAGTAGCCGTCAGTTGGCTGCGGTGTTGCATTCATAGTGGCCGCAGTCTAAAGACCAGGTTGACAAGAACTACACCGAGATGCCCTTAAAACCAAGATGTGGAAATGATTCCCCTCGACGAGAGCGTCGCTGAGACCCTTGTCATGCGTAAAAGGTCGATGCCAATGCCAAGATTAAGTCTTGGAGCTATTGCCTACTACTTCATCCCCATCTCCCCGTTCTCCATCAATGTCTTCAACCTCGAATGGCTTCGGCGGCTGGCTCTCCGTTTCGCTGCGGCACGTGGCGAGAACGACGCCGACTGATTTGGCAGATTGATATTGGGCCATTGTACGAATACTCCGTACACATCTGCAAAAGACTAGAACAGCATCATGACATCCTTGGACGAAAACGGCCGACACGTGTGCCACAGCTCATTGACATCGCCGCCCAGCCGCCGGCGGTTCGCCCACAGCTCCCGCACCAGCAGCGAGAACTTTTGCCACACGGCCAGGCCGGAGCGCTTGGCGAAGACGTCGAGGCAGGCCAGCACGCGCGCCTGCAAGGCCGGGCGGTGCGCTTCAAAGGCGACAATGGCAATGGGCCACAGCAGCGGCGAGAAGGGCCGGTCCGTCATGGACTCGAGCGCCTCCATGTACGGCAGCGACTCCTCGACGAGCGGCTGCACCTGCGCCAGCGGCACGCGCTTGAGCGTGCGTCGGAGGTAGACGAGGGCCGCGTAGTAGTACGTGTAGGCGTGGTGGTAGACTAGGTCTGAGTGTTGTTGGTCGCGCGCGAACGTTTGTCGCTGCGGCGCCGAGAGGAGCAGCTCCAGCTCCAGGCGGTCGAGTTCCTGCTGGTGGTGGTGGTGGTGCTGCTGCTGCTGTTGCTCCGCTTGGAAGCAGTTCATCGAGTAGATGGCCTGCAGCAGCGCCTGCGGGATGCCGTAGGTGCCCTCGAGTATGTACGGCTGTGGCTGGAAGGCGGCGTCGTACCGGACGTTCCACACCGCAGTCGTCGTCGGCGCGTACCCGGGCAGCAGCTGCGACTGGAGGAGGACGGCCGTGGCCACGAAGAGCTGGTAGACGACCGACGCCGCCTCCGTCTGGTGCCAGACGCGGTCGTCGACGTGGTTGACCCATTCGACCGCCCCCTGGATGTGCAGCCGCCAGAAGGGCGTGGGCACGATGATGGCCTCGTTGAACAGGCACATGAGGATGGACGCGAGGATCGTGACGCACTGGGCGTCCTCGCCGGACTGCATGCTTTCGCTCAGGTGCGCGATTCCCGTGTTGTGGTGTTCCAGCCCCAGGGCCTCGAACGCTCGCTTCGACTCGGGCGTCGTCTCGATCTTGGCCAGGTGAAACGCGGATGCCGAGCAGATGAGGTGGAACAGGGCCGTAGCGCCCGTCGACGACTCCGAGTCCGCCTGGGCGCCCTCCAGGGCCAGCGGGATGAGCACCGTCCGCAGCGGGTTGTACATGCCCGGTATCGGGCCCAGCGCGTCGCAGAGGTGCAGGTTCCAGTGCTGGATGAGCTGGCACTGCAGCTCCGGGTTGGAGAGGGTATCTAAGTGCCGCCGGCGCGGCTCGCCTGGGTTCAGCGCGTCGGACCACTCCGCGTCTCGGCCCAGGTCGTCTTCCAGGGCGGCCGGGGCGGGAGTCTGGTGAGGGGGCAGCCACATGACGTCCGAGTATCTCACGCCGTCGGCGGGCGACGGCGGCGCGTAGAAACGGGCGTCGAGACACTCCTCGAATAGCGCCGTGAAATCGTCGTCGGCGCCGGCCGGGCTGGGGCCTTCTTGGGGTTGCTCTGACCACGTCCAGGTCGGTGTCGACGGCGTGACATCCTGGTCTGACGCTCTCGGAGAATTGCCTCGGCCGGAGGCTGGTTCTCCATGGGGACGTCCAGCATCGAGAGTCGGCGTCTCCGCTTCAGTTCCAGCGCGAGTGTCTTCTTTGCTTCGCGCTGTTGTCGAGTCGTGTTGCTCTGGGGCTGGGGAGGACTCGGAAGAGGCACTCGCATCTGGCGGCTTCACTTCCTCCTCCCCCTCCCCCTCCTCCTCCTCCTCGTCGCTCTGCGTCTTCAGCCGAAAGCCAGAAGGATCCTGGCAAAGCGTCCACGAGAGCCTCTTGCCGTACCCACCGCACGAAGCACCGGATGTCTGGCACTGCGAGCACAGCGGCTTGGTCTTGTCGCACTGGACGTGCTTGGCCCTGCAGGTCCAGCAGCCGGGCGGCGATGGTCTGTCAGGAGTCGGGTTCGGGGCGGGAGACGGATCTGAAATCATTTTTCGCGTCGAGCTTTGTGGCAGTAATGGGAACTCATCTGAATGACCTTTTTCCAGCCGCTCAAGCGAACGTTGGCTGATGACATGGAGTCTGGTCTCAGGACGCCTCGAACTTCCTGGATCCTGGTCACGACGCTCGAGACGGCAACGGTCATTGGTCAAGGACTCTTTGTGGTTCCATTACAAGACGCCCTTTTGGAGCAGTCGACCCCGGTCTTCTCACAAAGCCCGGCGTCAACTGCTGTTACCGGCCTAGATTTAGTAACAGCTTCTCGGCAACTTACTAATGCCAACCCCAAGGCGTTTGTCCGCGAGGATGCATTTAAATGTGAGGGAGGCTCCCGTTTACATGTAGGTATAGAACCGTGAATGACCGAACTTTGGTCTGGCGAGTCGACCTCATCACTCCTCGTCGCCAATGGCATTCACTTCTCGAGGTAGCCATCCACAGTCCCAGACAATAGTTCCGGGCACTCACCTCGCCATGACTCCCATGAGCATCATTCCAATCTCATTCGCCTCCGCAAGTCGCATCTCGCTCCTCTGATCCAGACTGCCGCCGGTTTGATGTCGAGAAACTCGGCCATCTTGTAGCTCCCGCCCTCCCACTGCCGCCGCCACCCGCCGTACAGCTGCTGCCACGTCTGTTCGTTGGTTTGCGCCCACGGGTACCGCGGCGCGGGAGCGGGCAACGGGCCGAGTTCGAAGCACGTCGGCGTCGGGTGGCCGTGGAGGATGGCCACGCCCGCTCGTGATGGTGGAAACAGAGCATGGTGCGGTGCTTGCGCGAGACCACGGCTCATTGCTTCCATGGGGGGAGGGCCCGGTTTGATTCTTGCTCCAGGAAGAGACCTGTTGCGGCGAGGTGGTGGTTGACGTTTATATTCTCACCAAGAGCTGGGTACCCGTAGGATGGGCCAAGGCGTATGTTTGTCCCATGTCGAAGAGGAGGATGATATACAGGCTACAGCACGAGGGATTGCGCAGAGGCGAGAAGGTCCGTTTTGTCGTATGATGGATGCTATTGGTTATGTTTGCAAGCTCACTACGCTTTGAAATCCCCCCAAGAGCGACACGCACCTCGTCAAGCAGGCTTCGAACCTCCTGGAGTATCGTATTCTGCACCCATGGACGACCATCAATCTTGGCCAAGACTTAAAGGACTCGGATAACAGAGTGCATCGTATGCTTGACCACCGGGTCGGATAACTCAGAGGGTGCATTTCCAAGCAGGACTTGGCGCCGATTATCGGATATAACCAGCTGAGGTGCAAGTACTTGTACGTCAGGACTGAGGCGTGACCCGTCACCCTCTTCGTCGGGACTGCAACAGGTGAGTAGACGGTTTCGGATAGCTCGTTATCAGAAGAAGCACGGGGGGTGAATAATAATGGTAAAACTCACCTCATTCATGTCCATTTGCAAATTTACTATTAACAGCTTAGTGACTATGAATAGGTGTATCTTCCCGGCGGGCTGAATCTGATAGTGCAGGGCTGTCCGGCGATACAAACTCGCATCTGAATTGCGAGCCAGACATGTCCCGCAGGTCAACATCTGTAGAGTACAACGTAATCTCGAGGTGGCGCATTATCGGCAAGACTTGTACATGTACGAGCATGACATCTTCCGCAAGCAGCGCTATCTATTCCTGAGCAGTAATGACACAAGGCGGACCGGGTGTTATTAGGGCCCTTCCGTTCGTAGATACGTAGGAGCCTTACTTTGCGTGAATTGTCTGGAGCAAAGATTGCAGGTCGGCGCGCTGCGTGACGCCATGAGGGACTGGCTATCGGGATGACAGCTGCTACATGTACTGAGCTCTGACAGGTCTTACAGTACGTGCGTAACTCTAGATGTTTGTCCAAGTCAGTGATGGCTACAAAGTTGTGAGATGATCACCTCCAATCCCAAGCGACGGAGTTTGAGACATAGTCTTCCCCAGATGTCCGAGTTCGGTCCGGGTATAGCACTCATGGGGCATGGGGTGAAGGAGATTGATGATATCGACGCACGCAGGAGATTAATGAGGATTATCTGAAGCAGATGTATTTTTAATCATGTCTACATGTATGGACTCAAAACTCTCACTACGCAATAAATATTCCATGTATCAAGGAATAAAAATGAGTATATAAACTCATGCAGATAGGAGCTGATGAGACATCCGACTAAAAGTCAGTCACCCAGGCAGTTCTACCAAGATGCCCAAGGTAGTTACTTGATCACTGCCTTTCGAGGTCTCGGATTATATTCAAACTTATGGCTCATCTGCTCCATACCCAATTCAGTTCGTAGTATGCCTTTTTCGCTCTTCTTGCTCAGTTGCCTCCAGCTCGACTAACACAGTCATCAGCCTCGCCCGTGATGTTGAATCTGCCAATGCCCACCTCGACAGATATGTCGTTACTAATGCATACGTCTTTACCGTAGATATCACCGACGTTCCGTTGCTCAAGCACCCGGCCGAGAAGCGGCTTCTATTCAAGACAAGGCCGGTCTGAACGTGCTTATGTATAAATAACGCTCCGCACGTCAGCCGGAAAACAGCGCTCAAATGTATCCAACACTGATAAGTCGCTTGTTTGAGAGTTGAAGGTTCCAGTTGATGGTTAGTTGTACATACGGGAGCAGAATCTGCAGGCAGTCATCGATGATATTGGTGAGTTCCTCCGCGTCTATTCATCTTGTAGCCCACCCAAGCCAACAGTGCTAACCCTTATAGATTTCATCAGCGAGTCGAAACTCGCAATTGCGGCTCCATATGCAATGAGTAAAGCTATTTCCCAGTCCTCTGTTTGCAAAGCTCAATGTCACCTACGAAAAGGAGGGGATCTTGTTCTTTTCCACATGTCCAGGATTGCTTGATACGGCCGAGAACCTCCATCATCATAAGTCTTCACACATGTATTTCTGACACTTCAAGGACCAGAATAAGGAGGACACGGCGGATCGTTCATTAGTCACCAAGCGACGGATTTAATGCACGAGACGTCGGTCAGTTCTGAGAGCTATTTATGGCTTACATATAGGAGAAAGACGGATAGACTGAGCACAGAGGAATAATAAAAAGAAGCCTGCTCATACAGGACTACAACCACTGTTTCCTACCATCCTTATCATCGATTAATTAACAGCTCCTCGATTTATTGGACTCCAAGATGAGGAAGTCTTGATGCTTCCATTTCCTCGCAGGTTCTCTTCTGGCAGCTTACATAACCGCATATCGTTATCGCTCTCGACACTTGTGAATAACCCCTCACTTTCTCAACTCGACCTCGTCTCATTCACCCTAAACCCAACATGCCTCCTCCCACCTTGACCATCGACCCTCCCCTCCTCAACTCGGCCACTCCGTGGGCCACCGACCTCGACGACCTCGCCGCCATTCTCACGTCCCCCTCCACCGGCGCAGTGACGACCCGAACGTCCCTCCTCGACGGCTTCGACCACGAGCACGCCCGGCACCGGTATCTCTTCTTCAACCCGTCCACCGTCGCCCCAAACAAGGGCACCTCGTCCGCCCAAGATCGTCCGCCCGGCCACACCGAGGACGCCTCGGCGAGCCTCAACAGCCTCGGCTACAGCCCCATCCCCCTCGACGGCTACCTCGGCTTCGTCCGCGCCCTCGCCCGCGCGCACCCGCACGTCCGCAAGACGGTCATCGTCAGCGTCACGGGCTCCCCCGAGGACGTGCGGGCGTGCTACGCGCGCATCGAGGCGGCCGCGCGCGACGTGCGGTTCCCGGTGGCCATGGAGATCAACCTGAGTTGCCCCAACATCACGGGCCTACCGCCGCCGGCGTACGACGGAGCCGGGCTCGCAGAGTACCTCTCCCTGCTGCCCAAACAGCCGACACTGCCCGTCGGCATCAAGACGCCGCCGTACACGTACCACGGCCAGTTCGCCACGCTGGTCGCCGCGCTGGAGCCCGCAGCGTCGTCGCTGAGCTTCCTGACGGCCACCAACACGCTCGGCTCGTGCCTCGTCCTCGAGAATCACCAGCGGAGCGATGAGTTCAGACCGCAGCTTCCCGGCTCTGGCGTGGGCGGCATGGCCGGTCCCCCGCTGCACCCGCTCGCGCTGGGAAACGTGGCGACGATCCGCAAGCTGCTCGACGAGGTGGAGGAGCTGAGGCACGTGCAAATCATTGGCGTGGGAGGAGTTGGAGACGGCGAGAGCTACCGGCGGATGAGGTCGGTGGGTGCGGTGGCGGTGGCGGTTGGCACGGGGCTCGGGAAACAGGGTGTTGGTGTTTTTGAAAGAATCGAGAAGGATATCGAGGGAGTCTGGTAGGTCTTGATGTTAAGGTAAAGTAGAATGTGTCAAGGTCTTGAGGCAAGGTCTTGAGGGGTGATGTGTCGCATCAAACAAAGCATGCAGCTAAATGAAGGTGATTTCAGATGCATTAGTAAAATCATCTTCGTCCATTTGGCCACTTCTGGGTGAACAAGGGTTCAAGCTTCTAGAAGATATCTTCCACATGACATCACTCAGAGCATCTCCTCAACTCCCAATTCCCGTGTCGCATGGTGAACTTACCACCATCGGCCGCCCTCGTGTTCACCACCTTGCCACCCTAGACCACCAAAGCAACCAGAGCAGCCAGACCAACCAGAACTTGCCCCTCGTAATGATGGTCCTGAACGGCCCTAGTGACGTCTTTTGTTCCAGGGGCAATTCTGGGGATGGACAATGGGTGGGGTCCAGGCACTGGCGTAAGACTGTCATCTCCAAGTTTCGGATGAATCCTGAACGAGGCGCCAGCATTTCGCGTAGAGAGGACGAGGGACTTGTCTGTTGTGTGGTGGTTACGGTCTGGTGCTTTGTACTTGAATGGCCGACTCTTTGATGAGAAATGACACGTCCTAAACCCTCCAGTCAACAGAAAATAGGGGACCTGTCGAGCACCCTTTCGGGCGTCCCCATGCAAATAATTCGGGCATCTCACGCTAGGCCGGCGCTTGCAATGATTAGCAGTCGGGTCTGACTTGCCTTACTCTTATTGCCCTTTCTTGCATTGTTCCGTGGCTTACCGGTACTTTTCATCCCTAGGAATGCGGCAATAATCACCTGGACGATGGGACGGTTGGTATGAGCATTAATCCGACGTGTGAGTCTTTTGCCAAAAACACGAATGGCAACGAGGCAACTCGCCAAGGCGCCGAGATCATCGCATCGCAAGACCCAAAAGGGTCAGCGGGTTCATGTCGAGGCCGTCGAGGCCGAGCCACAACCCACGACAACTCGTGCTTCCCTCGACGGAAGCAGTCAGCCACCTTTCTAGCCAGAAGCATCTTTGGAGCTTCGCTTTCGGGCGTAGCGCAGCCGTTAGCGAGGGGGGGAATCGAAACCCGCCCATTTCCTAGGCCCCTTGTCGACGGGGAAACGCCCTGTCATCAAACTCGACGCACCAGCCTGCAAGGAAAACAACCCGACCGGCCGATGCTAAGCCCTAGAGGACCATGAGGACGCCTGCACGGACGAAGGCGTGACATTGGGATGGGCTCCAGGGGTTCGCAGCGAGCTTCCACTGTCGGTTCTGTTCATGCGGGTTGGACAAGTCGAGGCCTCGGTTGCTGTTCATCTGACTTGCCGTGCCGCTGTCTCGCGTGCATTTCGAGGGCTCCCACTCACCTGTGGCAATGGAACGTCTCATCGAGGACAAACCTCTTGGCGTCTCATGGACCCTGACTTTGACGCCTATTTCTGAATACGAACCAAGGCTGGGGGGCCGCTCACGGGAGACGCTAAGTCGGAACACGAAGCCGACGCTCTCGTCAATTCAGCTAGCAGGAAGGAAGGGGAGGAGAGAAGTGAGAGGTCTCAGCCGCAAGCCGGGCGGAGGGTGGTTCATCTAGACTCCATGTCCCCCCCTCGTCACGAACCGAACCCGTCCGAGACGAACCTTGCTCCGTATCCATCTCGCCCGTCGCTCGTTTACGGTGTTGGATCGACCATAACCATCGCATTGTTCTGGTGTTGTTTATGCTTTTGTTGTTTCAGCCATTCGTTGACTTCTTGTTTGATCTTCGTGCAGCATATTTCTTAATTTCGCCGTCTCGAACCGGCCCTCGTCTCTTATTTATCCCTACCTAATTAATTCGCTTCCCGGGCACAAACTGGAGGGGCACCACCAACACAACATGCACACGACATCATCTCTTTTCACTCTTCTGGCCTTGACTTCGAGTGCATTGGCCAGAGTACAATATGTGGTAGGTCAACAGTCAACACTCGGCAACATGAACGGACCGCCCAGTTCCCAGCTCAGACAACTAATTGACACAGGGCGTCGCCATCCCCGGAATCGATTTCGGCTGCGACATCGATGTGAGTTTACCTTACTGCCAGTGCCGCCCATGCTCATCCTCAGTAGGGAAGCTGTCCCATAGGCGACAATGTCGAGTTCCCGTTGAAGGAGTACGGCGGCGGCGACGGCGCGGCCCAGATGAAGTACTTTGTCAAGAACGACGGCATGAACGTGTTCCGGCTCCGTAAGTTCCCTCCATGACGGTCCGAGCCCATGGCGCTGACGCGACAAAAGCGACATCATGGCAATGGATCGTCAACAACAAGCTGGGCGACCTGGACGAGACCAACTGGGGCAAATACCACGACCTCGTGCAGGCGTGCCTGGACACGGGAGCCTACTGCATGATCGACCTGCACAACTTTGCGCGCTACGACGGCGGCGTCATCGGCCAGGGGGGTCCGTCTGATGATGTCTTTGTTGATCTTTGGAAGCAAATCGCCCACATCTACGCCGACGAGGACAACATCATGTTTGGCCTGATGAACGAGCCGCACGACGTCGACGTGACCATCTGGGCCGAGACGTGCCAAAAGGCCGTCACGGCGATTCGCAAGTCGGGGGCCACGTCGCAGATCATCCTCCTGCCGGGAACCAACTTTGCCAGCGCCGAGACGTTTGTGTCGACGGGCAGCGCCGAGGCCCTCGCCGCCATTTCCAACCCCGACGGCAGCAAGGACGGGCTCATCCTGGACGTGCACAAGTACCTCGACATCAACAACTCGGGCACGCACTCGGAGTGCACCACGGACAACGTCGAGGCGTTTGAGCAGCTGGCGAGCTGGCTGCGGAAGAACAAGCGCGAGTGCATCGTGTCCGAGTCGGGGGCGTCGCTGGACGACACGGTGAGTGAATCAGGCTCCATGTTCGGTGGACGGGAGTGACAGGATGCTAATCTAATGGACGAACAGTGCATGGAAAAGTTTTGCGCGCAGAACAAGGCCATCAGCGACAACTCGGACGTCTTCATCGGCTTCGTGGCGTGGGGCGCCGGCAGCTTCGAGGACGACTACATCCTCAACCTCTCGCCGTCGGGGTCCGCCGGCAGCTACGTCGACAACGCGCTGATGAAGGAGTGCGTGCTCAAGCCCTTTATCGAAGACGGCGGTCCGTTGACCACGACGACCAAGACCAAGGCGACGACGACGAAGACAAAGACTAAATCGGAGGACCACACCACCACGGCCACGCTCGCCCGCAGCTCGGCCAAGTCGACGGACCGCGTCTTCAAGGAGGAGGACCAGTCGTCGTCGTCGTTGTCGGCCAGTGCGACCGAGGAGACGGGCGTCAAGGCGTCTGCCACGGCCGACGACAATAACGCGGGGGCTTCTTCACGCGGCGTGCAGGCCGTGACGGGTGGGCTGATGTTGGGCGCGGCGCTGTTCCTGCTGTGCGCCTAGTTATGCATTGTAATGTCGATGGATGGACGGGATAATTCGTGTAGATAGCTCGTTTTGAATAATATTTGTCATTTATCTCCGAGTTGGCTTCTCGCGGTGTGTGATGGGCCAACGGGGCTGTGTCGGCGGTGAGACTCCTGATGGATCGTCGGCGGAGCGACAAACAGCCACAGGGCATCAGTCACTGGAGTGACGCCATTCCTCGAGTCTGCCTGCCAAGCATCCAGATGTCGATTCTGAATTTTTGGCAAAATTTCCCCCCTGCTGGAATGCTCCCCCGCCATGCCACCAAGCCCATGCCACCAAGCCCATCCCACCAACCCAACCCCCCATCCCATCCCCCCTCCCATCCTTCACACATGCATAATCTTAGTCCGCCTTGCGACCGACTCCGGCGATCCAAGTGAGGGGCCCTCGTTCGACCATCAATCACACTGCGCCGCTCCCATTGGCAGCCTGGCAAGGAAAACACCCAGGTTGAACCAACAAGAGGAGGCCTCCTTTTAGCCGCAGACGCAGTTCGTCACTGTAAAGTAGCCTGGCTATTTCAACCAGGGCGAACCATCACACCCCATCTGTCGAGAAGCATCCTCTTTTCCTCTTCCCACCCAAATCACCCGTCACCTGTCGCTTTTTTTTTCGCGCACCACGCCCGCGACCGCAATGAACCCTCAGCAGCCCTATTACGGCCAACCCCCCTCCGGAGGCTACCAGCAGCCGGGATATCCGGGCGGTCCCCCTCCTCCGGGCGGTCAGCCGCCTCAGGGCCCTCCCGGGCAGCAGCCGCCGTATCAGCAGCAGCAGAACCAGGGCTACTACGGTCAGCAGCAGCCCGGTCAGCAGCCACCGTACGGAGCACCTGGACAGCTGCCGCCGCAGGACCAATACAGAGGCCAGCAGCCTCCTCAAGGCCAATACGGGGGCCAGCAGCCGCCTCCAGGCAATTATCAAGGCCAAAACTACTATGGAGGCCCTCCCCAGGGCCAGCAGCCCGGACAGCCCCAGGGCCAGCCCTATGGCGGCTACGGAGGAGCTCCCCCGCCCCAGCAGTCGTACTCGCCCGCACAGCCACAGTACGGCCAGCCACCAGCTCCTTACGGCCAACAGCCTCCGGCGCCCTACGGCCAGCAACCGCCCGCGTCGCAGTACGGCCAGCCACAGCTGCAGGGCCAGTATCCCCCCCAGCAGCCGGGACAATACCCCCCTCAGCAGCAGGGACAGTACCCCCCTCAGCAGCAGTGGCAGCAGCCTCCTCCGGGACAGGGAATGCCGTACGGGCAGGGCCCCCCAATCAACGTCCCCCCGACGCCGGCCTCTCCGGGCTACGACATTGCGCAAAAGGCGGCGGTCCCCCGCGTCAACACCGACGTCGACGTCGAGGCGCTGCGAAAGGCCATGAAGGGCTTCGGGTGCGACGAGAGGGGCCTGATCAAGGTGCTCACGCAGGCCAAGTACAACAACCCGTGGTGCATGGCGCAGCTGGTGCAGGACTACAACAAGCGCTTCCTGCGCGACCTGGCCGAGGACATTGAGAAGGAGACGCGCGGCGAGTTCGAGACGGTGCTGCTGGCGCTGGTGAGCGGTCCGCTGGGCAACGACGCTCGCGTGCTGAAAAAGGCCCTCGTCCGGGCTGGCACCGACGAGGAGGCCCTCAACGACGTGTTGCTGTGCCGGTCCAACGCCGACATGCGCGCCATCGCCGCCGAGTACCGCAAGGTGCGCGGCAAGGAGCTGGCCGTGGATATACGTGATGATGTCGACGAGACGCTGAACCGGCTGTACACGATGATCCTGGCGGCCCGGCGCGCCGAGGACGCGGCTCCGGCGCTCCCGGCCGACATCGACCACAAGGTCACGGAGCTGCAGCGCGGCACCGAGGGCACCATCGGGGCCAACGCCGTGGCCGTGGCCCAGATCCTCGTCACCAGCAACGACGCCCAGCTGCGCGAGCTGGCGCGCGTCTACCAGCACAAGTACCACCGCAGCCTGGAAAAGGTCATCAAGGACGAGTTCCGCGGCGACATGGAGGACGCGCTGCTGCGCATCATCATGCAGGGCAAGGACCGCGGACAGGCCGACGCCGTGCGGCTGGGCACGGCGCTGCAGAGGGGAAAGGACCGCCTGTTCATCAACCGCCTCGTGAGCCTGTACTGGGTGCCGCAGCGTCTGCAGGAGGCAAAGGCTGCCTACAAGAGGCAGTACGGCGTGCCGCTGGCGAGGCACGTCAAGGAGTTTCTGAGCGGCGATTACGAAGATGCCGTTGTGGCGCTGTTGGGGGAGAGGTATTAGGACTGTTGACTTCATGTTGTAATGATTTAGTTATGATGGAATACCAATATGATGTCGTCTTGACTCTCATACGCGTTGAGCGCTCCTGACTGTCGTCGATGAACAACTGTCACCTCCCTTCGCTTGGCACAGGTGAATAGTTGATTATGAAATGGAAAAGCATTTCTATCTTGTGGTCTATGTCTAGTAATACCATTATACCCGAGTCTATAGACTACCTGTGACCTGTCTATCCTTCCAACTACGCCCCATCCCCTAATCATCCTTGGCAAGATTCTTCTCAATCATCTCCGCAAGAAGAGGGTCGACTCGAGCAAAGTTGTCTGCAAAGGTTAGATTCAATTTTCTGGTAAATAAGCCCGAGAGAATATGCTCACCAAGTGCATCCCGATGAAGGCTGGCATGAGCAGAGCCCAAATGTCTCGCCGCATTCCCCGCTAGATGCTCCCGCTGACCGGGCTGCTTCCCCAGCACCTCCCAAAAGGCCCGCGGCTGCACGTAGTCGTCGTCGGTCACCTCGGAAGTGAAGCTGCTCACGGCGCCGGCCACCCATTCGTCGTGGCCGTTCGGTGCGCTGAGGTTGTCTTTCCGGAACTTGACGGGCTTGAGGGAGGAGCGCACGTAGCTCGGGTCCCCGCCGTAGTTTTCGGTGGCGTTCATGAGGCCGTCGCGCTGGTAGGGGCTGTAGACGGGGCAGACGGGGCGGTTGCACGGGAGCTGCTGGTAGTTGACGCCCAGGCGGTATCGGGCGGCGTCGGGGTAGGCGAACATGCGTGCTTGGAGGACTGTGTGTGTGAGTGTCTGCATGTTGCACGGGGGCAGAGACTCAGCTGAAGTGCTTACTTGGATCAGCAGTAGGACCAACGCCCGGAACCATGGTCGACGGCGAAAAGGCCGCCTGCTCAATGTCGGCAAAGTAGTTGCCAGGCTGTGAGGGGTTAGGACATGGAATATCTCGGGTAAATGATAAAAGACGCTCACATTTCTGTTCAGGGTCAACTTGCCAAAGGGCACCAGCGGAAAGTCACCATGAGGCCAGACCTTTGTCATGTCAAAGATGTTCCAGCGGTACCCCTCGGCCTGCTCCGGCGTCATGACCTGCAGGTACGCGGTCCAGGACGGCCAGTCCCCGGCCTCGATGGCCTTCCGCAGGTCGGCCGTGTGGTTGTCCGCGTCGTGGCCGGCGAGCCGCGCCGCCTGCTCGTCCGACAGGGTGGCGTTGCCCTGGTCCGACTTGAACTGGATCTTGACGTAGACGAAAGAGCCGTCGGCCTTGACGAGCTTGTAGGTGTGCCCGCTGTAGCCGTTGGTGTGGCGCACCGTCTTGGGGATGCCGCGGTCGGAGAAGAGCATCATGAGGGCGTGCATGCCTTCGGGGTTGTTGTTGTGGAAGCTGGTCACGTTAGTAGGACTTATAGGTGGGAAAATAGCGGGTGTCGTACTCCCAGAACTGTAGGGAAGGGTTAGCAATGTCACCGACTATGGGGCATTGGACTCTGGCATAGGACTCACCATGTTGCTGTCGGTAATGTTGGTGGCCGGATGTCTCTTGTGAGATCTGTTGAGGCTGGGAAACTTGATGGGATCGCGAATAAAGAAGACGGGCTGTGACTGTCAGCAACGCCCCAATACCGACAAGAACCAGAAGATGGCCCTACAATATCGTTAAAGACAAAATCCTGGTTGCCCTCCTCGGTGAAGAGCTTCAGCGCCCACCCCCGCACGTCGCGGAGCGTATCAGCGGAACCGGCTCCGGGGCCGACGGTGGACACGCGGATGAGGGCCTTGGTCTTGGTGCCGATGCCGTTGAGGAACTTTGCGTCGGTCAGGTGGGAAATGTCGTGCGTGACCTCAAACTCCCCCCACGCGCCGGCCGCTCGGGCGTGGACGACGCGCTCGGGGATCCTCTCGCGGTTGAAGTGCGCGAGCGTCTCGATGAGCTGCGTGTCTTGTAGGAGCATGAGGCCCTTGACGGGGGTTCCGTCGCTGAAGCGCTGAGATGTCGTTGGGTCTGCGTAGGGGCATCCTGTGGGTGTTAGGGATGAGGTTGAGGATATGCGGTGACCAGCGATCACTCACCTTCTGACAGCGTGTAGACAGGCGCTGAGGAGTTTGAGGTGTCGTTTGCGATGGCCATGACGGAGGGTCCTGCTTGTGATGAATGAGGATTTGTAGGATAGTTCTTGGTATGGAAGGCGATGTGGAGGTAGATGGGCGGTTGCGGTTTGCTCTATAATCTGGGCATTCTGACCGCACTTATATAGCATTATGATGGACGTATGATCGGAATGCTCCAAGTAATGCGCTGGCACTGTTCTCAATATGACGTGAATGAGGCATTCGGCCCCCCGGCATCGAGGATGCGGCGGTAGGTGCCGAGCCAAGTCGGAGGAATCTCATCTTCACAATTGATTCTCGGTTCCTATGCTAGATCTCAGTCTCGACGGCAGCGCCCAGGCGGAAGATCGGCTGCTAGCGAGTGGAACGGTCGGCATTGAGAGATGCATGTTCGCCGTGAAGCGCCGCATTTGCGTCCCTTTTCGAATTGGGCGTTTGACTTGACGTCAGGGCCAGCACTGTCTTGCAAGTACGAATTGGAATTGCGAGTCCAGTCTGACATCATCTTCTTTCAGAGCGGGAAAATGGGCGTTTCGAGCGCAGACGATGAATGCCGAGAATCCGGGCATGCTCCGGGAATGACGGGCTGGATGAATATTCGGCAACCCCGAGGACAATGACAATTGCTCGGCGTCAATTGGCTCATCTGTGGATGCTCTCGCCGGCTGTGGGGAGTTCGCCCAAGTTCGCCGAGCCTTCTAGATGGAGTGCAAAGCAGTTGTGTTGTTGCTAAAGACTCACCTTGGACAGCAGAGTTCATTCGTCAATTGAACTGCATTGGCATTCAGGTCGCAAGGAAGCAGAGACATATCAGTACTTAGGAAACACCAGACTTCAAGATAGCCTCAATCTCGACTTGTATCTACACCTACAGATTATATCTGAAGGACTTGTTCTCCCTGTCCGTCATGTCCTCCAAACCGTGGCTCACGTCAGGCTGCCCGTATTCTCGATCGCGAGCCTCATTTTCCCTCACCAACTTCCAGCGCAGCCAGGTCGACAGGAACATACAGACGACGAAGCAGATCATGATGCCCATAAAGGACCGGTCGTATCGGGGGGCGTATTTGCTGTGCCTGAATCAATACACACGCGCCTCAAGCATGCTCAGCTCACTTACGCATCAAACATCAAGGGTCCGACAATGTTCCCCAGCGAATACCCGATAAAGGTGCCGGCGGCGTACACGGCCTTTTTGGTGTAGCCGGCCACGTTGGACGTGCCCAAGCCGATGCACTGGACCCAAGCCGAGGAGAAGAAGTTGAGGAGGTAGAAGCCGGCGATGCGCCCTGCCGTGTTTGAGCTCGGGAGCTTCCAACTGGGAGAGGTCAGCATGGAACAGAGAGGCAGCACGGAACAGAGAAGTAAAGGACAAACTGACAGCAGCGCGCAGCCCAGAATGACGGGGATGCATGCGCCCGTAATGATGTAGAGACGCGAGTTGGGCACGTTGCGGCCCAGATATCCGGATCCAACCACGCAGATGATGGCCATGGCGCCAATGGGCATGTTGAGCAGCAGCGACGTGTACGCGCTGAAGCCCATGCCCTTGAAGACGATGGAGCCAAAGGCGCTGATGGCCCCCGAGCCCGTCGTGGACACGGTGGACATGGCCACGATGCACCAGAGCTGGTAGTCGAGCAGCGCCTCGCGGACCTGGTACCGCTTGAACTGCTTGTTCTCCATGCCGGCGTTGTTCTGCCGCACCCTCTCGAGAAGGAGCTCGTGCTCCTCCTCGCTGAAGCCCTTTGCGTGCTGAGGGCTGTCGGGGAACAACCACCACAGGGCGATGCCCCAGATAAACGTCACGCCCCCCGCGAGCAGGTACATGTACTGCCAGGGGCTCATGGGGCCGCTCGAGATGTGCCCCAGGCCGAAGTTGATGGGCGGCGAGACCATGAGCGAGCCGCCGCTGAACGAGTACCACCAGCTCGAGCGCGCCACCTGCTCCGAGTGCGTGTACCACAGGCCGACGACGAGCATGAAGATGGGCGACACGCCGGCCTCGACGAGGCCCAGGGCGAAGCGGTTGGCCAGCAGGCCGCCGTAGGACGTGCAGGCCGCCGTGGTCAGCGTGATGACGGCCCAGAGCACGCAGATGACGGTGATGACGACGCGCGGGGGGTACCGCTGCCCCAGGAGGGAGATGGGGTACGTGCCGGCGATGTAGCCAAAGGAGAAGATGAGCGTGGCCCACGAGTACTTGAGGCCGTCTTCGAGGTCGAGGTCCGTCCGGAGGCCGAAGATGGCCGCTTGGCTCATGGTGGCCTTGTCGTAGTATTGCAGGGCGTAGGTGAAGCAGAGCTGGTTGACTTAGTGAGAGTCGACAATACGGGCCGAGGTGCTTACAATGGGCATCAGTCTCCAATCAATCTTGCGCAGCAGTCGCTTGTTGGTCGCCTCATCAATGGTGATGCCAATGTCCGCCTTTGACGTGTCGTCAATGGCAATGACGACGGGCTTGACGTCGCCGAGGTCTGCCTTGGACTCGACAGTCGACATGTTGGTGGATGTCGCAGGACAATGAGAGAAGTTGAGAAGGTATAACGAGTACGCAGACGTACAAGACTATTGTCAAGCGACGGGAATGAGCAGGCAATTATACTCGTCAACATCTCCAACTTCCCCACGATCCTTGCAGCGACCTTGCCCGTCTTCCCCAGATTCCCCCGCAAACCGAGTGCCCTTTCGAGTGTGGAGTATTCGTAGATCGACCCATCCTCCCGCCCTCGCATTTTTCCACTATTTCCGAGGCACAGGGCGGCGTGGTTTCCGAGTTTCCGCTGCTGGGCTGAGAGGGCTGCGGGAGATGGAGCTAGACGAACATGTTTATGCATGTTTGCAAGCCACTGGGGAGATTGTGGGATGCTAACACGTGGTTGTGTGGGAGCGTGTGTCTACTGCGGTTGCGAGGCGTGATGGAGTTCACGTTGTGATCTTGACGATATACATAGGTTGACGGAAGGAAACCGTAAGAACCAGCAACCAGTCTCATATTATGAAGAAATTAGCAACGAAATAAGAGTGCACGGGCTATTGCACTCGCCTCAAGGACGATAACATGACGTGTTGGTAGAATGAGTCTTCCCCACGTGGCTGTTGGTCCTCATCTGATGGTCTTCCTTCGCTCGAGCATTTCCGACATGTAACGGAATCGGAATGTATTCCGTCACAAGGCTGTGACCTTGCTGCAGCTACGTAGTCACCACCCTATTGTCACCCTTATCCCAGCCACTCATGGATGGAAGGAATGGCAACGACCAACCATAACTGCCGTTAGGAATCTGAGTTCTTCGCCTCCAGCCTCCTTCACCGAGGCAACGAAGCCGAGATTCCGACATCTCTCCCAGACGCGGATCCATCCCTTGGCGAGTGTCTATTTGCAGAAAATATCTCAACCGCACGATGGTAGCATGATGCCACGGTCCACTGCCGTCTGGAGAACCCCCGTTCCCCCGTGGGGTGAGCGCACCGGCCGTATCGTCCCTGATCTATCAGGCCATGGATATCGTCCTCGGAGCCCCGCATCCGATGGTGATCAAAAGCTTGGACGAGAGGATTGCCTCGGCATGTGGCGGAAAAGAGCCCCGGCTTGGTGCTCACGCAGTGGTTTACTTCAGGTTTGTACGTACATGGTCATTGGACAAGTTGCATTCGCTCGTTCAATCTTGGAGGGCCTAGGTGAGTAGACTGTTGGTTGTAGGATAAGGGTAGTTGTCTTGGAAGATTTAACCAGAGGTACTCATTCGGTGGGAAGACAGGTCTCACCACGTCAGTCATCAGTGGGTTGCGCCAGCCCTAGAACCTATCACCACCTCCCTAAGCGTAAGATGGATTGAAGCTTTAGCTGAGGTACCAAGAATAGAGACTGACTCCTGCGTAGACTAAAAGAGGCGAAGGGGCAGAATTACACGAGATCAATTCGCCGCCGCGACCACTTTCGAGCCTCAGCGGCATGGACCAAATATCTGCGAGGGGCATGTTTCAAGGTGATACAGTGTAGGGACGGAGCACATGCAATTCCAAGACTTTGAAACCACCACCTTGACTGCCATTAGTGGAGTGGAATAATATTACTTACGGTATCGCCCTTCTCAAAATCGCCTCAATTCACTTCTCCGCCGAACATTGAACGTGTCCTGTGAACTTGCAATTTTGTCTATATAAGGAGTGAGTCTTGAGCCGCTCCTTCAACTATTGAAGTGATTTTCGCTGGGCTCGACCCTCGTGACGACTCTAACTACTCGGTTGGTCAGACGAATACAGCCTTCACTACATGTAGACCATGCAGTCTACTTTTGCTGACAGTAGACTACTAACGGACTGGAACACGTGTACGTAAGGCAGATCAGGCAGTCTTCTGCATGCGTGACCTGCAGCCTCAAAAGGGAGGCAAATCTCAACGTCTACGCCATCTACTTTGATCCTCTCGCAACCTCTCTCCCACCCACAAGGCATTGCCATTCGAAAGTCTCAAGCAACCTACCCAGCATGGACAACCCTCAAGTCCAGGAGGAGTCGACAGCCACAATGCGCCCCCCCGTCGTGTCGTCTCTCCAGGACCTGACCATCATCGAGGCTTGGGATCCGGAAACAAACACGCCCAAATACGTCACCTTTTACCTAGTCACTCCCGATGAAAAGGTCTTCTTCGGTCAGTCGACCAAAAATAAGAGGGACATTAGTTTTTCAGAGTTCACCGAGGCATTGCAACCCGTCGAAGATGAAGAAATCTACCCCGAGGTCCCCAAGGATGTCTCCTTGAAGATTGCACCAGGCCATCTCGACGACACATCGGCGTACATCAAAAGACCCGGTCTCAACTCGTACGAGACTATGAAGGGCACCGAATTCATCCCGAACGAACTATTAAACGAGACCCTCACCATGGAAACAGTATCTCAATCCCAGCATCCAAATATCATCGGTTATCATGGATGTCGCGTGAGGCGCGGTCGCATCACGGCAATCGTTTTGGAACGGCTCGACCAGACCCTGCAGCAGATTTCCACGACGCCGGAATTCGAGAAGCTAGACAAGCCGAAATTCCTCGACGCCCTCGATTCGGCCGTGGACTACATCCACTCGCTGGGACTTGCGCACAACGACATCAACCCGCACAACATCATGGTCAAGGATGGAGAGCCGGTGCTGATCGACTTTGGTTCTTGTCAACCAGTTGGGAAGACGCTTCAATCCCTCGGCACGGAGGGTTGGTATGAGGAAATCTTCTTTACATCCGAGAAGAAGCACGACATCTACTCTCTCAAGAAACTTCGAGAGTGGATTGAAAAGCCAGAATAATGTTTGGTTGGGCAATCGTGGTGACGACAAGGTGGGACTTGAAGAAGTCAACGAGCGAGGGAAGAGCGCAGCGGCCTGCAAGAAATGCCTCCAACCCCCTGCCTCATTATGTAATCCACTCCAGCCTATTTTAGGTCGGGCGTGTTCCAACTTGACACCTCTCGTCTCTATGTCTTCACACCTCCGGTTCTGTGTACACAAGCCGCACCCTTGTTGCAGTCTTGCTCTCTAAACATGGAGCCAAATCGACTTTAGCACGATCCCGTGGTAGAGATCTACCACAACCTCGTTACCCGAGGTGTTCGCTGCGCCGCCGGAGCCTACGACCTGGCTAATCGCCGCTGGTACCGCCTCGACGTTGAGGCAGAGGTTCGCGACGAGCAATGGCTCTCCTCGACAGTTGCGCGACACGTCAAGGAATACCACGACGCCAAAAACGAGGTGCTGCCTTGGAACGTCATCAAAACGACAGCCACCGGCAGTCCGGTTTCTTTTGCGACCGAGCCCGATGATCGCGTTGACAGGCTCATCACCAAGTCGTTGTCCTACGGCTCGGAACCATCCGACACGTTGCCAACCACTACCTTTGATCAGCTGGAGAAATTGACTTATATAAGTCGAGCAGCGGATCGATGCGTGTGGCGTGGCAAAGAATGCGTCTTCAAACGCATCGAGTTCGACGTCGACATCGCGACCATCAAGGACGAGATTCGCGCTCGAGAGAAGCTCATCGCATCCATCAAGGCAGTTCCCGATGTCGATGCCGAGATGATTCGCCGCTTTATGATCGCCCCGGTTCTGGCTGTTGTCATCGGAAACTCGAAGCCGTGGAAACTGGGCACCGTGGCGGGCGTCTTGATGCCCTTTGTCGGCAAGGACCTTGAAGTTCTGGCTCGGGATGGCGATGGGCTTCCCATCACGACAGCTCAGCTGCAGGAATTGGTGAGGGGAGTCCACGAGCTCGGAAAGTGCGGTGTCCAGCATGGCGACATTGAGTACTGGAATACGGTTCTTGAACCGACGGATGGCGGCACGGCGAGGCTGATGTTGATCGATGTTGGCTCGGAAGCGCCCGAGTATCCCGGGGACTCCAAGGCCCTGGATAAGCTGTTACTGTGGTGCCTGGAGCATTCTCCGTCGCTGAAGGACAACGAGGCAGCAAAGTCCAGCGTACAGGCAGCGGCGGCAGCGCTTGCCGAGGATGATTTTGGTGCGGCCTTGGTGGCTTTATCGACTCGAGATAGCTAGATGAGGCGACTGTTTCGTACGAAGAGTAGGCTCGTACATTTATCTATTCTGGTCCGTTAGGAATTTGTTACCTCGAAGCGGTGTCGTGTCTGTGTGCGGTGTGATGTGCTGCCATGTCCAGTCTGTAGCAGTCCCTCAATTGTGTGATTGAGTGACAGCGAGCAAGACGGGCTGGAACACGTCCATCACATGGGGAGCGGGAATGAGGCGACGGGATGATGGTCAACTACACGAATCAACTCTCAGAGCGGCGGCAATGCCCTTCCTGACCAGCCGTCTTTACAGATCGCCGACTTTCTCGCCAAAATTGCCGTCGAAAAGCGGCTGGACGATGCCCATCCGAATGCCCTCTATGTGATGTGTGTCGGTGGAGCCTACGGAAATGCGTGGTGAGGATGCGGGTTCGACATCGGCAACGCGGCATTGAGGCCACTCATGTCTTCTTCAAGACTTGGGCGACTCTCTTTGCCATTCCGACAGTGCCGACCGCTTTAAAAATGCGTCTACTCCCTCGGGAGAAGTGGTCTATTAGATCTGAGCCTAGTACCTAATCCTTCACACAAAGATGCCTCGTTTGGTGACTGATCTGTCCAGTACATATCGAAATCCTTGACCTGCCTACTCGGTAACTCGGTGACCCGTCGAATCAAGGACGGGATGGGATCAGCTGCGATGATGCCAGAGGGACCAGCTATCAGGTCTGCCTGAGCGCCAAAAAGCACGCGCTTCCTACGCGCAAACGCACCGAAAGAGACGACGCAACAGCTATAGCCTGTGGCCGCGTAGACAAGAGTCAAGGAGTAGCTGGTACAGCCATCGCTCGCTTCCACTGCCGTCATTCCCGCCATGAGCCCGTCAATATATCTTCTACGCCGCCTTCATGATGGAATTGGCCATGTGGTCCTTGTACGATCCCACGATAACGAACGATTCGAGCCTGAGGTACCCTTTAGCGAATCCTTCTCAAACGACCCAGTACTGAGGACAAAGGCAAGGCGTGTTGCCTACGGTTCGCGTGACTCGTCATCTATCGGATGGAGTGCCAAAATGAAGTGCAAAACAATAGCGAGAAGGTGGGCTGAGAATTTGTGTGTACTGAGCGGGAGAATATGGATTGCTTCAATGACTAGGTAACCAGAAAGAGTTAGCTTTCGTTCCGGAAACACAAAGGAAATCAGAGGGATCACCAAGATACGGACACAAAAGCGACAGATCAAACCAAGCAGCCCTTCAAAGAGCGACCGACAGGTGCAAGAGGCCAGCAGGCTTCCATCGCCGATTGCCGAAATATACCAGGGGAAGTGCCGGCCAAGCGAGATGTTTGTATCTCTTTGACGATGGAGGTTACCTACATAATTGATCGGTGAATCGTTGACGGTCGGAGCTTGATGGCAGATGCCATGACTCACTGCGTAAGTTTGCCTGATGTGCTCCGAGCGGAGGACGCGATGACTCCCACGGCGACAAGCTGGAGGGAAATGACGCGTCTCTTTGAAAAGCTTGTTGTTGTTCGTTTTCCTTCCTTCCGATTCCACAGGCGACGTGTCCTACGTTACACGTTACACTCACTCGCAAACACCACAGTCATAAGTACGGCGGCCAGGTAACACGGTGGCCAGGTAAACAAAGGACGCGTAACGCGCTCGTGCGCGCAAGCGAATCGCATGGAAGCCCGTAGAAATCAGGTTGAGACTTGTTCATTCTTGCTAGAGGTCGTGATGCGTCGGAGCCAGGCGAAGCCGCGCAGAGACCCATCTACAGACCAAGACTACCACTACCGTAGCGACTCATCACCCAAGTGGTGCCCAAAATATCCCGTCCTTGCCCATCTAGTGTTGCACTGGTCTGCCCATGCTGGCCTCATCGAGGACGTCGTTTGGGATGACCATCTGCGAAGGTCCCGCCAACTTGGTCCGCATCAAGCTATACCGATCCTTGCGTACAATGTCAAAATTGATCTTTGCTCCCTCGTCAAGCTCCGAGAGGTTGTCGGCCATCTTTGCGAGGAAAAACTGTGTGTCGCATCCCGGGTAGAGGCGGCGGATGTGCTCCAGCTCGTTGCCCTGGGCATCCTTCCATTCCATTTCGCCCGACTCTGGATAATCGAGTATGCCTCGTTCCTCGTCGGGCTCCTGGTGATAGTTGTAGACGGCGAAGACTGGACCGGTGGGATGACCGAGCCGGTCGAGCTTGATGATGACGGCATAGCCGGTGACTTGCCAGTCGGCTTCGTTGAGGTCCTCCAGCTCGCTTCTTTCTCCCACCCTCGCGGCCATATCTGCTGCCTCCTCGATGGCCTTTAGATCTCTGTCGCGGAAGCGGACCCAAGCGTCGCCGGAGCAGGCCATCAAATAACCCAGCTGAAAGAAGCAAAAGGGTTGCTTGTCGGCGAAGTCGTCGCTGTTGGCGCTTCGCATCGACACGTTCGATTCCTCGCTCGAGTTCTCCTTGCTCCGGCGCCTCCGGTCCATGGCGGTCCCCAGCGGGTGCTGCGCGGGAGCTGCCGAATTGTAATCGATGTCCAGGGCCATGACGGCGGCATCGACCAAGTACTCGCTGTCGGGGTTGCTCATCTCGTCTCTGGAGAAGTCGGGACGCAAGTAGCGATAGTCAACCACGACGCAATACGCGGCCGAAACACCTCCAAATTCGCTCGTGCCAAGGAAGAGATCCGGCACGCCGACAATGGTCATTTTGCAGAGTGTCTGGCCGAGATGGTCATTGTTCCTGCAAGACGTGTTCTTGAGAAGAGAGAGGAGTTCTTTGCGAGGCATTTCGTGCCAAAAGCGGCGAGAAGACTTTCCGAACCATTTGGTGACGAAGTTGTGCCAGTGAAACTCGATATCGGCTTCATTGGGGAATTGCGTCTGAAGCCTGGCTTGATAATACTCAGGTCCAAGGTGGAGGTCGTACCAATCACGCGTCCATTGAAACAACTGTTGCTCGATGGGGGTAAAGCTCTGTTGAATCTCATCATCGGTGAGTTCAGGGTTCATGGTGGTGATTTGACCCTTGGAATCCGTCTCGATGCCGAAATTGATCTTCTTGGGCTCCATCTGGCCTTGACTGTTAGAAATCGAAGCATGCATGGGCCGTAGTATGGGACGGACCTTGAAGAATTTTCGCGATGGCGATTGAGCGGGGAATGGAAGTAGGAAGACTGGACGAAGAAAGAAGATTCTCGTTCTGTGGTGAAGCAATAATGGCTCGGGAGCTGGACAAAGGAGAGGAAATTGGGTGAGGGTGAGGGAGAGGTGGCGGAAGGTAACAAACAAATACCTGTGGTATATGGCCAGGTGTCTAAATCTAGTCTCCTAAAGGTGATTCAGGTACAAAGGTAAGTACTAAGGTGCTAGTAGGTACCTTATGTACTGATACTTGCGTAATAGGAACTTAATATTAAGTAGAGTACCTGGTAGGTAAGTAGGAGGTAATAAATATTAGTTTTTAGAAATTAAGTACTAATACTACCTGCCTAAGGTAGTAGTGACTTTCCGTACTACCTGTAGATAGGTATTAATTAGTATAAGTACGGATACCTTCCATAAGTAGGTTTCCGTTGCACGTGACCACCTGGCAACTGCATCAACAAACGCGGTCCCGCGCCTCGAGATTCACTTCTTCCTCCGTCAGCGCTCTTCCGTTCTCGACGTTTTATTGTTCGCTCCCGATTTCTCCCTCCGCTCTCCTCGTGTCTGAATTTCATTTCTTCTTCGTTTGTGCCCCCCCACCGTCTTCATCTCCTTGAATGCAATATCTCGCTAACCTTCTTCCAGTCTTCTTCACCCATCGCTCAGATTTCGAAATGGCAGCGACTCCTCGCGACAACTTCCCGTTGGCCGGACCCGCGAACCCAGGCCTCTCGGGGACCGCAGAAGACACGAAGACCCTGACGGAAGCACTCCTGGTTCTCTACTACCTTTTCCAGAGTGTGAATGACGACCTGAAAGCGATTCTGCGTTCAGAGTGCTAGAAGCACCTAAACACCACCTTACCGTACAGGCCCGTCGACTTTTACCACCTTGCTGACCGGTTGCTGCACGTTATCGGCCGTAACAGGCTAGACTGGGTCGAGGCCTCAGTTCAGCATCGGCGGGAGTTTAAGGCTTCCCGAAGGGGCGCTCACCAGGGCCGTACCGTGCTGTGGTTACATACGGAAGCTTCCAAGGTGTTCTTCAAAGCCCGCGATGACCTTCTCATCCTCAAAGCGGAACTCTCAGCCCACTATGGGAACCAACCACTTGAGATTGGACCCGACGACCCAGTGGCGAATGTGTCGCTGCGAGAAGTCAGACTGTGGTGCGAACTCAACACCCCAGACTTCCGCCGGAAGCTACAGCAGAGCCTGGCGGAGTCTCGCGCCTCCCTCGCTGCCATCATGGGTAAGATGATCCGCTTCAGTTCCATTATATCACTAACGCTCTCTCACGACTAGCCAACGACGTTGCTCGGACGATAACGCCAGACTTCATCAAAAAGCCCCTTGTTTTCCGAGTCGCTCACAAGCCAAAGCCAATCTCGTCCCCGAACATCCCCCATCCGTGGGTGATTTTCGTGTGTACCGGCCTAGGGAAGGAAGGCGAGAAAAGACACGGTTTGGTCCATGTTGGCGCTACACGTGAGCGATGGGAATGGTGGCCCGAACTCCATGCCCAACGTATCGATGCTCGGAGCGACCTCATCGGGCACGCTGCCAGGACCGCTTGGCAAACCCGATTGGAGAAGGTCGTGGATCTCGAAAAGAATGCGTTGGATGACGAGGCCAAGGAGGCGCTGAGGAAGTCCATCATGCTCCGAGAATACGAAAGCCTCCCGCCGGCAGTCGCCGAAGACGCCGAACGACTTGTTCGGAACCCACTTCGGCGATGCGCCGAGCATGTCGGGCAGGCGTTCAGCTCGTCGAGCTGGGTTATGACCAAGCCCGTCGGCTGTTGCTACCTGTGCAAAATGAGCACCCGGTACGCCGAGGTCATCGACGACGACATCGACAAGGCCAAGAAGATCGACTGGAGACAGCGGGCGCAAGTCCCGCACTCTTGCGCGGAGGTCGCCGCGAGTGGCAGGTGCCAACCAGATTTGGGGGCCTAGACGAGGAGGTACTAAGGTGTCCTCAAGGGATACGTACGTACTAGTGTTGATGTCTAGGGCTGAGTCGGACGGAAGGACAAAAGTTTAATAGAGCGGAACGAAAGGAATAGAGAATTACATTTCTCTCGCATCTGATGTGGCCAAGGCTGCTTCATCAGGCCCCAAGACCAAGTGATTTCTCGGGCTGTATATGGACCACCCAATGCTCTTGGTGAGAAATCCAGACACGCCCAGGTTACCAAGCCCACCGCGAGTCCTGACCATTTGAATAATCCCACTGCCGTGAGTGTAGAAAGTCTCGACATCTCCTTCCATGTACTGCATGCATCTTGCGGTTAGACATGGATATGGAAATCAACCAAGATGGTAAAAACCTCCATTCTTAAGGGAGATACGTACCGATTCCGACGCCATGAGCAACGCGAGGGCGATAGTTGTATCGCTGGCAACCGCTTCAGACGAGATGGCATCCTTGGCCATCCTTAGGCACGCCAGTCGATACTGCAGCTTCTTGACAGCAAACTTGCCCGTCCTGTCGTTGCTCGTGGCGGCGACGTAGTTGCGGCAGGCGACCTGGAAGATGGCAGCCATCAGGCTGGGCCGGGCCATGGCGAAGGGCACCCAGACGTCTCTCATGGAGGCCTGGAATGCCGCCTCGTCTTCCTTGTGGTGGCACTGCTTGTAGCCGTTTAGAATGACGTGGCTCAAATCTGGAGAAGCGTCAGTGTCAGCCGCGCGAGGAGCGCAAGGATTGCACATACAAAAGTCGAAAAGGTACTGCTCATCTTTCGAGAGCGGCCGTGCAAATCCCTGATAGGCGTCCCCGGGAGCCCCTCCGATAAATTGTATTGGACTTGGCGCGCCATCATGCGACAAGCTTCCGGCGTGTCTCGGGGGCAACGGTGGTTGTTTGGGCTTGGGAAGCAGTCTGCGAAGTCCCGGTCTTGACTTGGGGTGGTTCTTGAGCGAGCGTTGCGAACCCCGCCAATTCGTATGAGTGGCGGCGTCCTCTTCCTCCTCTTCTTGATCCCCACGATGGATTATCGTCTCGTTAGGAAAGCGTGTGGCGTGTGTTGTCGACGGATCCTGGGGGAGAGTGATGGCTTGAATCTGCTGCCGTTGCACGGCTCTCGAATGCTTCGCCGCGTGAGATCTGATGAGGCTGAGGGTGTGTGAGCTGGTCGGGTCTGTCGGACAAGTGGTATTGATGAACTGGACCATGCTCGTGATACTCTGCTCCTTTCTGCTCATTTTTATCGCTTTCCGTGCTGAGACTAGGAAGGGATGAGGTAGGTAATCGGAGGGAGAGAAAGGTCAGCGAAGGGGAGACAATTTGTCGTGGAGCTGGCAGAGCATTAGTAAAGCTGACAGTCTGACTTGGCCCATCAGTCCATGACCAAGGGGCATGAAATCGACTAAATCGTCCACATAGAATCTAGCGTAATTGGAACACAGCGAATCTGCAAATAGGCGGAATCGTAGGCATGTTTTTGCTTTGCTGTGGCAGCTATCCGTACCAAGTACGTTCTTGCTATCGCAAAGGGCACCAACCAAGTCACTCAACACTTCAATTTACTCGCAAGATACATAGCCTTCGCCCACTCCAACCCGCACCCCTCAACACGCTGCGGGCTCGTGCTGATTACCCAAGATGTGACTTCATTAAGTCTGTCAGCAGGTGAGTTCCAGCGGAAGCTACAGTATTCTCTGCCGCGACTTTTGGCTTCGTGCATTGGATCGACGGGGCACGTGCCAGACGCCTCTTTCGGCAAAGCGCGGTCTCGATTTTTGTCCAATTAAAACTTAGAGTTATCCGACCAGACCTTATCGATAACCCCAATCCAACCAGCGGTTTTTCGTCTTTTAGCAGCCTGACATTTTTCTCTTCTGGAGCGTTACGGACGCCGCCTACCAGTGCTTTCCTTCCTCTTCCCATGATCCAATCGCTGTTTCCCTAGGTCCTCCAACACGCCATTATTTCCCTCCTACAATAGCTCTTCTAACCACCGATTTTCCTCTTGCAACAGCCCTTTGAATAGCTCATTTCCCTCTCTTGCGATAGCTTTTGTGATGACTGGCGTTTCCCTCTCCGAACACGCCCACCTGGCCAGCTCAGATGGCAGGCTGGCGAGCACATGTTGAGGGGAAAGGGGGCTGTTGAAGAGGTTATAGAGTCGTTTTTGCTAACACTGATGAAGGACCTAAAATACTGACTATTGCAGACAAGGGCTTTTCCCTTCGCCACAACCCTCGCCGCCCGAGATCCCCTCGAGGCCCGACTTGACCAAGACCGAAGGAAGGAATGGCTTGGACTTGTGTTGCGTCGGACCCAGAGGCTGGCGGGAGAAAGACGGACAGGTGATGGAGTTGACCATGCTTCGGAAATCTACCAGACCATACTGGGTCAAGACTCCAAGAGGTAGATCGTTGGAGTGAAAATGCCCACTCTGCGACATCTGCGACTGTCTCGCGACACTTGTCTCTGCCGTGACAGCCATGACTGGGCTGTTGCAAGATGGTTCATTTGTTTTGACCAAACATCTCTCGGACAACCGAACTTCAACACACGGCCTCCCGGCAAGGTAGATCCAGTCACTCACGTGGTAATAGCAATCGCCGGAGCAACGAGGGCGATATAACATATATCATCGTGCAGAGAATCTTCATTGCTTTATCACTTCACCACCATCGATATGGTTCTCGCCAGTCGCTACTCCAGCTGCTTTTGCTTCACAATGAAATCAATCGTCTCTACCACACTCGTCTCCAAGCTAATCCAGTCGCGCCCTGCCCACTTCTTCAGTAGGCCGGGAGCAATGTCGTTGTCGATTTTATACGCCAATGTTGGGTTACCAGAAAGGAAA
Organism: Thelonectria rubi; assembly: GCA_013420875.1. Classification (NCBI taxonomy): domain Eukaryota; kingdom Fungi; phylum Ascomycota; class Sordariomycetes; order Hypocreales; family Nectriaceae; genus Thelonectria; species Thelonectria rubi. Next base: position 133,518 of record WMHX01000132.1, read on the forward strand.
TCGTCGGCAAACGCACGGTTTGGGTACGCTTTGCGAAGCACCTCGAGACAGTCGTCCCAGTTGAACGATGCTGCGAGGACCTGGATGCGTCGGCCCTGTACGTCTTGATCGAGCGCGGCGGCAACATGGATCACGGCCACATCGGTGACGTGCGAGTAGTACACTATTCGGACGGAGACGGTTAGCACTTCCTTGCTTCAAGTTGGGAATGGGGGGTTTAGGAGAGCACCCACTCGCCGGGGTTGCCTGGAGAGCAGCCGTGTTGCCCAGGTACAGCTGTTCCATCAGCTGCGGCGGCACCGACCGTAGATGTTTGTCGGTCCGCATATCCCCCAGAATGACACACGGGCTGACCGAGTTGACGGCCCACCGCGGCTTCTCTTCCTCGACAAACTTCCATACCGCCTTTTCCGCCTCGGCCTTTGCAGCGCAGTAGACGGGCATGATCCGATCGACCCCGTACGGCGGCGGCGCCCAGGCGAGCCGCAGCGCCGCCTCGTTCCACGTGTCGAGGTTGGTGATGGTGTCCGTCGCCCCCGGCGTGGGGAACGCGGCCGCCCAGAAGGTGGACGTGAAGACGAAGCGCTTGACCGACGGCTCGCGGGCGGCCGATCGACAGACGGTCAGGGCCGACTCGACGGTCGCGGGGATGGCCACGTTGGGGTCCGCCACCAGGTCGCTGATGATGGCGACGTGGATGATGGCCGAGACCCCCTTGACGACGTCGTCAAAGGCCCCCGGCACGCTGGTGTCGGCCACGACGAGCTCGACGTCGCCGCGTTTGGCGTGCGGGGAGACAAGGGCGTCGTCCAGCAGCCACTGGCCGGAAGACAAGTCGCGGACGGTGCCACGGACCTTGAAGCCTCTCTTCAGGAGCTCCATCACGATGTGGCTTCCGGTGTAGCCGTTGGCGGCTGTCACCAGGACCCACGAGCCCTTGGGAATTGCGGTGGCGATTTCGGCCATGGTGGAATCTGCTATTCGAGGAGTTGAGGTATGATGATGGTGGAAAGAGAAATACGGAGCAAGATTGTGTTATTGAAGAGCGGTCGTTTGAGCGTCCTTTTATACCTAATTACATGCTTTGAGTCCAGCGAAAGACAAATGGGAGTCAGGAGAGGAGGCAAATCCCAAGGCCCTGCATCATCATAGTTCACCAATGACTGTCGATTTGGAGGCTTGGAGCAAATTCCCGTTTTGGACGACACCACCTCAACGTCCCAATTGTAGACTACGGATATCGTCTCTTACAAGGCAATGGCAACAGTCAGATGCTTGTCTCAGTCCCGCTGTGGCTGCGGAACTCGGCATCTCGGAACTAAGAGATTGGCCAATTGGTGAGCGAGGTGGCAGCTGAGCAAATTCCCATTCGGATCTAGTGCTGACAGGTGCGCTGAAAATAAGTTGAGTCCATGTTTATTAGATGCTGTGGTCAGCCTGTCAGCCTATCTGCACCGTCACTAATGACGATGTTCCATCACAGACCATTCGTACAGTACGTAACTGGAACGAGATTGGAGAATTCAAACAAGTCCATGAAGATGAATAAGGAGATGGAGTCAGCCTACGATCCAATAGTGAAGCCCACCTCATGGAATTGTGAAGTTCGTTTCAGCCTGGAGATGCGGCCCTTGCGGGGTTCCCCGCTCAGCACTTCTGCCCGCCAGCTTAATTGACCTCCGTCACCAAGATGCGCCTTGGAGGGGAGGTTTTGAGCCATCTACCTATTCGTCGTATAGCCCGCTGTTTCGTGATTGCGCACGAGAAGTAGAGGAGCTGAAGCTCACGAGAAACTCTTGAAATAGCAGACGCCAAAGATGCGCAGCGACAAATAAGACCAAAATACACTGCTACGGACCACGGTTCTACCTGAGGTCGCCCACCTTCAAAACTGCCTTGGCGTTCTCGACCTTCACAAACATTAGCTCAGGGCAATAGTCTGCACGCTCCGCCACACTGACAGCAATGCTGGGCGAAACACCCCCTGTCGTCGACTCGAGATGCAAGCTACATAACTCTTCATCCCGCTCACCGATTAGCTGCTGTTCCTCACGAATTTCCTGTCAGTGGTTTGTCCGTTTCTTGACTGTCTTGACCCGGAACCTGACCGAAATATCGCTCCCGGCCACCTGTGGACTTTGCACTCTCGTTCAACGGCAACATGAAATCTCCAAACGATCTTCATGTATTTGAATTCTCAGTAGAAGAGCTCAAGAATCCCCCGTACTGCGACGACTGTCGGGACATGGTCAAATCATGGCCGTGGGAGCAATTTCAGCACCAGGCCGTGGCGGCCATGGAGAAGGAGACCTGTCTGCTCTGCAAAATCATCTTCAGGACGCACGCGCTTAAAGAAAGAACCTATGCCCATACCCAGCACCAACTGGTCACCTTCCATTCCTGGGCAGACGAGGGAGATTCGCACGCCGACATCACGCCGCTCCGTCGGCCCATCACGGACCTCGCCGATCCCGACACCATCAAGGCGGCGAGGGGCTGGCTCGATTCGTGCGCGACACAGCACACCAACTGTTGCAGCCAGTTTGGCAATTTCCTGTCGGACCCTGGGTGCCTGCCGAGACGCGTTCTGAAACTCGACGACAAGGACGGCCATGTTCGGCTTCACCAGAGCAAGCCCGACGAGAGGGGCGTCTACGCGACGCTGAGCTATCGTTGGGGGGTGGAGGAGCAGGAGTTCCAAGTCACGAGCCGGACGCTGAGGGAGTCCAAAAGGAACAACGACGGAGGGCCGTGGATCGAAGTGGCCGCCCTCGAGCAGTGCCACCAAGACGCAATCGAACTCGCGCGTGGGCTCGGCATCAACTTCCTCTGGATCGACGTCCTCTGCACGCTCCAGGACGACGCCGCTGATCGGCAGAGGGCAATGAGCGACGTTCTGAGCATCTACCAAAATGCGGCCGTGTGCATCAGGCCGGGAAACATCACCGCCGTCGACGGGAACTTTCTTCGCAACGAGAGGTACGAGCCGTATCCTGCCTGCGTCTTGAACATGACCAAGGCTGGGGAGAGCCACGGCACACTCAAGTTCACGACGTTGACGAATTCCGTCACGGATGGAATGAGGCGCTTCGAAGGTTCTCTGCTCACCCGTTCCTGGGCGATAGCAGAGGCCTTCGCGTCCCCGAGGCGGATAACCATGACGAGCCACAACGAAATGACATACACTTGCCTCGAGCTGCAAATGGGAGCTGCTCTGCCACGATGGGCCATGGCCATCAACAACAGCTTCACCCAGCGGCAATATCAAGGGCGGGTAGGCTTGTCGTGGCTCCGACATCACTCTCGCGCGACGCCAGACCTGCGGCAGAATATCTGGCAATCGCTCGTGTATGATGTTCAGAACAACCGAGGACTATGGCCAGAGGATCGCGCGGCCATGCTCGACAGCATTGCTCGAGACCCCGTCTGGGGGGGCGAGTACATGCATGGCCTATGGAAAGAGCACGCTCGAGAACTGTTGGCCTGGCAAACGCAGTATCGAACCCGCCAGGACCAAGGCCCTCGAAGGCTGCCCAATGCCCCGACGTGGTCCTTTGCGTCTACGTCGGCAGACGGGCACTATCTCTATGTCATGTACACGACCAATTGGCAAATCCGCTTCGTCAACTGGGTGCGCGGCTCGCCCATCGGCCTCCTCTCCCTTTCCCCAACCACGGCCTCGACTCTTACCCTGGAGGGGAAGGTTACTTCGCGAGCAGGCATGATCAGAGCATGCGGTCCAGCGGGGTTGCATCTGAACGATTTCGAGGTGGATGTCATGGAGGGTTGGTCAAAATCCAACGTGGACGGCTTGTTCGTTCTTGTGGTTGGGCAGGTTGACTTTGGAGTGTGCGACAACATGCAAGCGGTAGCCGGCCAAGGGGCAACGACCAAGGAGCCCTCGAAGCAGCCCTCGACTACGTTTGAGGAAAAGGTCCATGTCTCGGTGGATTCTCAAACACGCACACCGGAGACACCATTGGCAAGCAGTCAGCACGCCACCGAGGAAAGCGAGTCGCAGCCCGGTCAACAGGCCAACAAAGGCTCGACTCAAGATACCGCCGCTCACGCGCAAGCCGACTCCGCCCCAGAGCCAACCTTCCAAGGCGAGCCGCACCGGCCTACCCCAAGCTCCAAGAAGGGGCGGTTCTCGACGTTTGTCGAGGAATTTCCCCGAGACTTTGGCACTCGAAGAAACCCCGTCCGAGCCCTGATGCAGCGGTTTCCGCGAGGGAGCTCGATATGGGGCCGAGGCAATTCGCTGCGGGTAGACTCTTTGGTGCCGGAGATGAGAACGCAGCTGATGTTTTTGAGACGTTCTGGTGTCTCAAATAAGACCTTTGAGAGGGTGGCTTTGGTTTCGAGGCCCTGCGAGGCGAGTTGGGTTGGTTTCTGGGATGACATTAGGGTAGAGGAGATCCATCTAGTATAGGGGGGTCAGGGTTTTAGTTTGCCGTCCGTCTTAATAATACGCTCTATTGGTTTATATAATAACGATGAGTTGAACCTGTTTATAAACGCTAACATGGCATCTAAGATGCAATGTAGAACATTTTGAGGGATGTTCTCGTACCGCGTATCACTTACTGAAATGGAATATGCATGGTTTGGCGGGGTCAGTTCCTGCTCGGTAGCGCCGGCCTTCGCCTGGTTAGATCGATGTGCGGGCATGCTGCATCGTTCTCGTGATTGACTGAATATCACAGGGGTGTCGTTCACCCGAAGCCCCTGCTGCTGGCCAGGGTTCTGTGTGGATTATGAGACCATGGCCTGTCGGAAGCATTGGAAGATAGACCAGGGCATAGAGGCAATCCGCCTTTCCCCATCTCAGCATAGTTTGCCCTTCCCCTCAATACGGCATCCTGCTGGGCTGGGAGGGGTCACGGGTGTTCCGACGTGATTGAAGACCTCGGCGGACCAGCAGTGGAAGTTGATACAGCAATTCCTATCTATCCGGAGTAGGGCATTTCTACGCGGTTCGGACTAGCACAGCGGCCTATCCACAGACATCACGAGTTGAGGAAGTGTAGGAGTATCGAGCGCTGCACGCCGAGATTTGACATAATGAAAACCAACGAACCGACCACGTCCATGACGTGACACGTCCAATCTGTCGAATGCGGGTCGTTGCAAGTCGGCAAAAGCTTGAGAGATATGCCGCAGCTTGCTACTGCCCCCCCTGGCTATGGCACGGAACTAGGGGCTAAGCTTGACATTCGATCCTTCGTACTCGGATACTAATGGCACTTATGCAGCGTTAACACTCACCCACGTCATCAGCCATGAAGCTTATGACCTGTGAATTGAAGGTCGCTTAGAGAGTCGCTTAACGAGTCAACCATCCACATCCGGCTATAAGTATAGGCCCATGCTCCATGATGCAGTCCCTGTTGTGACTACCTACCGTGCTCTACTTCGCCTGCTTCTTGCTTCATCTGCCAAGACACAGCGGCCGGAATGTCTGCATCAGAGCCTACCCTCATCAGCTTGGCAGCCTCCATCTCGGAGGCAGCGCAGGCTATTACGGCGTACCTGGAGGAACATGGGCACCCCGCCCCCTCGTTTAACGAAAGTGGCCTGGACACGTATCCCAAGGATCCCAAGTTGACGAGCCTGCGATTTCAGTTGATGGATGCTGCTTCGGATTTGCGTCACTTGGCTCTTGGGCCGGCCGACTTCAACTTCCTGCAACCACTCTTTGTGCGTATCTCCGGTGCTCCCGGACAGCAAAGAGTCTTGCCATGCTGACTGGGCAGTGGAACCACGACACTATGACGGTCGATATCCTGAACCAATTCGACTTCTTCACTGCCGTCCCGATCGGCGAATCTGCCACATACAGCGAGATCGCTCGAAAGACCACCCTTCCGGAGTCCATCGTGCGCCGCGTTATTCGCCATGCCACGACAATGAGGTTGTTTGAAGAGAAGCCTCCCGGGGCAGGAAACGTGGTCCACACGTCCACGACGGCCTTTCTCGCCAAGCATCCAGAGGCACGCCACTGGATCGGCCACGCCTTTGAAGACGCTCGTCCCGGGACCGTCTACGTTCCCCAGAGCCTCCGACAGTTCAGCGCTGGGAGGGAAAAGGCCAGCGAGGAAATCATGCATTCAGGCCTGGCCATTTCCGACTTTGACCGGACTGGCCGTCCCACACCTCTGTGGGAGTTCCTCAGCACAACCCCCGAGGGAAAGCCCGAGGGCTATCGAGCCCACCGGTTCTCGGACGCGATGAAGGTAGCTGCCCAGCACTCGGCCTACAAGACCGAAGAGATCCTGGCTGCGTTTGACTGGCGGAGCTTGGGGGCGGCAACCGTGGTTGATGTGAGTCTGGACAAGTTGAAGGACGAAACTCGAGAATGCTGACTCGGAGACGTTAGGTTGGCGGCTCGGCAGGCCACGACGCCGTGATCCTGGCAAGGATGTACCCCGAACTCGAGTTTGTCGTGCAAGATGGTCCGGAAAACAAGACCAAGTTCCAATCCAGCTTACCCCCTGATCTGGCGTCGCGCATCTCGTTCCAGGTGCACGACTTCTTCACTCCGCAGCCGACATCCGCCGACGTGTATTTCCTCAAGTTCATCCTCCACGACTGGCCGAACAAGGACGCCATCAAGATCCTGCAGAGCCTGCTGCACAATTTCAAGGCGGGCGCTCGCATTCTGCTCTGTGAAAACGTCCTTCCGCCGCAGTTTGATGAGCAGGGCAAGTTCCTGCATCCTGCGACCGTCCGTCGCATGCATTCGGTCCTCGACTTGCAAATGCTGACAGAGTTCAACTCGCTTGAGCGCTCGAGACAGGACTGGGAGGCTTTGATAAAGGAGGCGGATGAGCGGTACGTGGTTCGTACCGTGCTGACACGCCCGGGGGCGCTCCAGAGCGTTATCGAAATTGTTGTCAAGGACTAGATTCTGTCATATCATGCGTAATGAGGATAGACGCGAGCTTGGTTGAAACACAGACTTGAACGCCGCATCATTCTCTATTCATGTTCCTTTCTTCGTCTTGAAACCCTGGCCGTGAGTGTTGACTGACAGAACGTCTTCTGGACTACAGCTACTCTTATGCACCCCTTTGACAGGCTGTGTTCTGTTTGACTTCATCCAGGGATCGACAAAGACGATCAAGTCCCTCTCGTAAGGCCCTCTTCTCCACCGTAAATGTCAATCGAACCCAGCCATACTCTTCTGCCATGTAAACATGACCGGGTGCAATCATTACTCCATTTTTGATGCAGATATCGGCAACCCTAGTCTCATATTTCTCATATTTGCTTGCGCCGAGTGACAGCGCCTTCAGAATACTGTAGTCTGCGTGCGGCGAACCCGAGAGAGTCAGAAGCAGACGCCGAAGATCTATCCAGACGAACAAGCCAGCAGTCCTGACACATGATTAGCAACCATTAAAAATCAATCCTCGAGCAGATGTTACTGACATTTCAGAGAAACCGATGCAGTGATTGCGTAAGATCGATGTGGCAATTTCGTAATTTTCTTGCATGAGCGTCTTCTTCCTGCGTAAGAACGAGCTCAGCCACTGCTTATTCTCCAACATGGCGGCCCAGACGTCTTGAAGAATATGCGGCGACCATGAAAACATGCTGAGCGTCCCATTAGCAGACCCTCCGACGAAATACTCTTCCGCACAAACCTGATGCTCGACAGTGCGCCCATGATACCCTCGTTCCTGGCACAGACCAACCCTAGGCGCAATCCGTTGGCGCAGAAGTCCTTGCTCGCGCCATAAAGGACGTGGTGAAGCGTTGGGTCAAGAACGTCGTCGAGGTTTAGAGCGAGGCTGGACACAAAGCTCGTCGCATCGCGGATTGCAGGGTTGTTAAAGACGGATTTCGCGTAGATCTCGTCAGAGATAAAATGCATACGAGGTGACAGACTTAGAAATTCGGTCGCCGACGTCGGACCCATTGCCGATGTCTTATGGAGCGATGCCGCACCAAAAACGCATCGCGTTCCTGCTGCCAACATTTCCGCCATTTCGGTCACGTACGACGGCCTGTCGATAGGATGCGGCCTCCCGGCGTCCTGCGCTGCACAGCGGCGCTGCTGCAAATCCTCTTCTTCTGCGCCGGCTTCGAAGGTCGCCCTTTGGATATCCGATATCACCTTCCTGTCGCCAAGGGGCCAACCCCGGTCAAGTCCGCCTTCCTCGTACTCACCCCGCCGTTGACGACACCGCCCGTCGCCAATGCGACCACCTACGCCAAGGCAACGCCGACGACGCCATGCCTGCAGCAAGAGCCCGTGATCCTTCCCACCTTCAAGTTCGACGGGACCTATTTCCGTAATTGGATCGCCGGTCTCTGCCCGCTGGGGACGGATGTCCGCGCTCTTGTCCAGGAGGTTGCGGGCTCCTCCTTCCTGCGCGACTTTCGACCGGGCCGCCAATATGTCATGGCTCATCGCGGTTTTCAGGGCGCCTTCCCCGGCAGGGGCGTGCTACCGGAACAATCCTATCCCGGACTGGATGCCGCCTATGACTGCGGCATGCAAACCCTCGAACTTGATCCGACATACACCGCCGGCACGGCGGAGACGCGCGGTGAGATAGCCGCCCACGACTTCAGTCTGAACCGCCTGTTCGCCACGATAACGGGTGGCTTCCGTGAACAGAGTTTCGAGCAGTTCCGCCGCCTGCGGATCGTCTTCAAGCCGGTGAACGATGATGCGAAGGAAACGGGCGAGGTTTTCGAAACGACCGAACGCCCCATCCTCATGAGCGACTTTCGAAACGAGGTGTTCTTCTGTCACAGGGATCGCGACGTCTTCTACGACACCCGCGATCGCGATCCGGGAGACAAGATCGCCGACCATAGTCGCCTGATCGCCTCGGAACCTATAGCGGCGAAACGCAGGATGCTAATCGAGAATTCCGCCTTTCAGGTCTATCCTCACGGCTATCCGGGGGGCGCCCGCGAATTGTACGACGACGTCATCGCGAAAGGCGGCCATCCCGACTTCATGCAATGGACAAAGATCGTGCCCGTCATGCCCCACAACGGGCTGAAAAGGGCGGTCGTCGACGGCAACGTCTCCGACCCACGGGTGCGCGAGAAGGCGGGCCGCGAATTCCTCCAGAGCTTTCACGATTTCGGGTTTTGGGTCGCCGCGCACAGTATCGGTATCCGCGCCGACGACGAATGGCTGTCCGGCGAGAACTTCACGCTCGACGAGACCAAGTTTCAGGCGAAGTTCGGGCGCGCCCCCAATCGGCGGGACATGGCCGACCTTCAGAACGATCATATCTTGCATGGATATTTAAAAGACTTCAAGTCGCGATATCCTCTAATTCCTATTGTTGTATCCAACAAGGCACTCAGCACCACGAAGGGTGATATTCCCATGCGGCATTTATTTCGCGATCATACCAGCCGTGTTCTACGACCTATGCTCAAGATGGAGGATTATCTGTATATGGAGCACGCAATTCCCGGCGTGTCTTTTCTCAGAGGTGCCGATGTCGTAATGACAGATCGAGTAGTCCATGAACTCGCCATTATAGCACATGGCCGCGTGGGAAGCGCACTCCCCGGCGAACTGGTGAGCGTTAGTTATTATCCCTTCAGTCAGGAGGCCTTGAGAAGCACCGTCGATAGTCTCGGCGATTAGAGCACGTCCTTTTTTTGCGCCCGTGATACAAGGGCCAGACCCTGAGTGCCATGCAGGTCCTGCGACTATCATGCGGCTTTCCCGCCATAGCTCCCGATGCGGGGTCCTTGCTTTGGCTGGAGCGCCTATAATATGGCCGCTCCCCCGCCCTTCCGTTGCCCTGCTGTGCAGAGACCTATTCCGAGTTTTTACCAAAATGGCATCGCGCAACAAGGTTACCATTTTAGGCTGTGGCAGCGGCGGCCTCGCCAATGCGTTCTACCTCGCACTCAAGCACGCGGAGGAATTCGACATCACCATCTGGTCGCATAAAGACCATAGCATTATCTTCGACGCCTGCCGGAACGACGGATTTATCGAAGCTTTCGGTCCATCTATAAAGGCAAGGCCAAAGCCACGTTCGAACGGATCTCGGGCTTGCATTGGAGAATGCCCACAGGGCTATGATAATCCTCATTTCGATGGTATTTCTCGTGCCTGAAACCTTCCATCCTATTTTATTACAGGCCAAGGCCCGAAGCATACGTCGCCAAACAGGAGACGACCGCTATTGGGCGTCGACGGACGGGACAGCCAGACTTGACCTGAAAAGCACAAGGCTTTTGCTTTTGCGACCTTTCCAACTCCTCTTTCTCGAGCCCATGTGCTTCTGTTTGGACCTCTATTCTGCTGTCTTGTTGGGAATCCTGTACTTGTTTTTTGGAACCCTCCCGAGGTCTTCCGTACAAACCACGGCATGAACCTCTGGCAAGGCGGACTCACATTCCTTGGCATCATATCTGGCATGGTGGTCGCCTCGTCGACTAATTGTATATGGATTAGTCTTCGCCATCGACTATTGCGAAGTCGCGAGAAGACAACCGGAGAAGTTGGGGTCAGCGAGCCAGAGTACCAATTACCTTCTGCTATCCTCGGTGGCGTTCTGATCCCCATTGGTCTATTCTGGTTTGCTTGGACAACACAGCCTAGCATACATTGGTTCGTACCTGTTCTTGGATCCTCGCTGTTCGGCTGTGGGTGAGTCTTGGGATTTTGCTCCCCCTACTTTCCTCGTTTCACTGTCCGAACGTGCCCAAGCTAACTACTAAACACTCCACGGTTAGTGTCATTTTAGTATTTAATAGAGTATTTACCTTTCTGGTAAGTGGAATAGAACATGAAGGGCGCCTCGTCGTAGCCCAAGAGAGCCTCCCTCCCTTGGTTGATATCTCATTAACGTTAAACATAGGTTGAAGCCTACACCCCCTACGCAGCCTCGGCACTTGCTGCGAATAGCTTTGCCAGGGCATTCATTGCAGGTTAGCTCTTCCTGGCTTGGTTTTGTTTCCGGTAACAATACCAAGATTGCTAAAATATTCTTGTAGCTGCATTCCCGTTATTACAGATTCCAATGTATAAAAAGCTTGGTTATCATTGGGCTTCGAGCGTCCTGGCGATTCTTACTGTGGTAATGATGCCACTTCCATGGCTCTTCTTCAGATATGGTAGAGTGCTTCGTGGAAAGAGTAAATTCGCAACAAGCTCTTATCGTTTCCCAGCGAGCACAGGGGGCTGAGCCCGAGCACCTGACTTTCATAGGATGGCATCGTTTGCATCTAGTGGCAATAGCTTAGCCGGGGGTGGAATCACGCAGATGGACCGAGTCCCTTACTCGCGCACGCATCTCTTGGCGATCCTCTCGAGGGTTCTAAGGGCTTCTGACATGATGTCGGCGAGACCGGCCGAAGACGTCTCGGGGCGAGATGCCGGGAGAGGATGCCGGTGGTGAGAGAGGGAAATGCTGTGCCTCGAGGACTCGCGCAGAAGGGTCGGTGAGGATGGTAAGGGGGCGTGAGGTTGGAGGATGGGTAAAGTTCCCTGCTAGGAAGTTAAGATGTTCATCGGTGAATCGAACTTCCTTGACTAATACCCTCCCGATAAACGACTACCCCCTACCTGGGAACGAGAATACGGTCCCGAAAACGTCTGGAGAAGTAAAAGAAGCCACGGGGAATGAAACAGGCATACAAACCGGGATACGCCCCCTTAATTGCGCCCGAGAGCGATCAAACGATTATCTTGACTTCTTTGCAAGATGTTCAAAGCAAATTATAACCTAAGCAGGTTGAAATTCATTCAAAATTCGATAAAGTGCCGCCGTTCGTCCACCGCAATATCTCCGATGGCCGGTCATCTCTTTCCCCAAGGCCACCATGTCCACGGCCGAGAAGAAGCTGCTTCCTGCGGCCGAGATTTGGTTCCTTCATTCTCGTATAACAACCACCCCGACAAAGGTTGAATCATGGTCAAGGTGCCCGGGGGTGCTCCGTCCTCTACCTCCAATTCGCTCAATTCCTCTAATTCCACCTCCAATTCATCCAATTCATCCAATTCATCCTTTCCATCCGCTCCACCCTCCTGAACGTCGATGTGAGTCTCGCCACCGGCCTGTCCCTGTGGTAAATCTTCCTCGTTGAATGGCACAGCTTGGATGGCCAAAGATCCCGCCAGAAAAGTACAATGGTAAATGGTGCCATTGTCGTCGACTTTGACTGGCACAGAGGCAGTACCGATGGGCACTTCATCCAGTTCGAGCCTGGAGTATGCTACTCCGTCGAGCAAGGTATTATCCGCGCGAATAGCCTTGGCACGCCCATCCTGGTCCCAGAAGCAGAATGCCCCAATCCAGCCGGACGTATAGTGCATTCCGCTGCCCCGGACAGTTCTAGAAGCAATGGTATTCCAGAATCGAGTTACGTCTGGGCTGGTCGGTTGATCAAAGGATAGAATCATACGTCGCAAGATGGGCCTCAGCAGCCTGGCAAACTGAGCCGCCTCTGCGCCGAGCCGCTCAATCTTGTCCATTCTGGCGAGCATGTCCTCCCAATCCGAGATGTTGCCGAGCAAAGTCACCGAAGGGATGCCACAGTCCAGCATGATTTCGTAGGTAAAGTACTTCTGCATCGCGCCCATGAACAAGACCGAGGCGGTAACCCGGTCTGTGTCGGTCGTGGTCGAGAACGAGGGCATGATCCAAGAGCGCAACTTGGGATCTTTGGTGTTCTTGGCAATCTCGCCCGTCATGACCTCGGCGAGATAGCCAAAGTCGACCGTGGTCAAACTCCCATAGGTTTTCACCACCAACTCCTTCTGACCCGAGTGCGAGACGAAGAAGGAGCGCAGGCTCTCTGCTTTTGCCTTGATGTGGAAGTTGAGTTGTGTGAGAATGGCGAACCACACGTCTTCGGGTCGGATTGTGAGATGGTGGTGGTCGCTGTAGGCGTGGTAGGCAGCCCAAACGAAGCCATTCCTCGATGGTGAGGTGTGGCGGTCCTGGAGGGTGCAGCCACCAAGAGAGCTTTGGATGATCCTTTGGCTGCGTTGGAATTCTTCTCGGGATGCGTCCTTGAAGATGTCCTCCGGCGATGTAGCTCTCGCCTGCTTCCAGTTCCTGGCTGGATGCTTGACCACGGTAAAGGTCACCGGCATGATTCCTGATTGACCAGATTGAGAAGAATAGAATGAGGCAGAAGAGTTTAATGAGTTTGGGGAAGGGAATTGACGCGAATTGTTGGCATTTCTTACGGCACGAAGTTTGACGGCTGCCTTGAGTCTTGATGTTGATCATGTTGGTTCTCGAGGCGCGAGGGGAAAAGAACGGTTGCCTAAAGTTAAGCTTTCGGTCTTGTGGTCTGATAATAGCCCGCACAATAGTTCGTATTCTCTCGCATATTGATTGTGCAGAAACCCACATTTCAACAAGTTTTATCCTATTTAACTCCGGTATCAGGGTTGATCTGGGTCGATTCTTGTCTTGGCTCGACCTCAGTTGGCCGGCTTATTTACTTGGCCCGATCGCCAAGTCCGCTATTGCGTGGAAGGTGTGGAACTGCTGTTGCCTGATTTTGGGAGAGAAGCCGTTTATATGTACCAGCTGTGCTTGGGTAATGCCAAGACAACCAAAGCACCTAGACGTAGGATCCGGTATTCCCCGAATTCCACCATTCAACGGTCTAGATACTCGCGGAACCGCATTGCTTGGCAGAGGTTCTGGAGCTGACTCCGGCTTGGTCTCGTCATCTAATTAAAGGCATCTTATCACCTAGATAATTTATAAGATCACAGGCCCGAGCCTCCCATGTGGAAGATGTCGCGCGAGACGATGCCTTTCTAACGCTTTCTAAATAGCAGCCTACATATCTCAATACCTGCTACTACGCAGACCGGAGAAGTAACTCCGCCCTAAACCATAGTATAAACCCAGTTTCCGTCTGAGGAGAAACCTTCGCTTGTTCTTCGTCCTTGCCACTCAGGTCGCCAGGCTAACTTTCATCTTGACGGGGCCGGCTGGACCGGCCGTGTATGACCACGTCTGGAATGCATGCTTGCCAATCTTTGTATCCAAATCCGTGAACGAAACGGCCGGCTTCTCGGCCACCTGCTGGTCTCTGAGCTCAAAGTCGAACCATCGCGCAACCAAGACGAGCAGCACCCTCATCTCGTCCATGGCCAAGGACTGGCCGAGGCACGAGCGCAGGCCCCTCTCGAACGGGCGGAAGGCGTTGCGGGCAAAGGCCGGCTCGTCCGCCAGGAAGCGCTCCGGCTTGAACTCGGTGGGCTCGGGGAAGTGCTCGGGGTCGTAGTGCACCGTGTGGGTTGCAATGGCGAACATGTGGCCGTCGGTGGGATATGCTCGCCCCTTGTAGGTAAAGCTCGTGCTAGAGCAGCGTTAGTACATAACGGAAACGACCCATGGTTGGGAACTTTGATGCGTACGTATCCGATGGGGGGTCGCGTACGCCCATGGCAATGGGGAACATCCGCAGTGTCTCGTTGATGACAGCGGTGGTATATTTGAGCTCCTTGATTATGCCCGGGTTCGCCCGCAACGTCTTGACCGTCTTGTCAAAGTCTTTGTCGAAGAATCGATCGTGTTCCTCACGCAACTTCTTGAGGGCCTCAGGGAATGCTCCCAGCAGCATCAACATGTACTAAAGCCAAGCAGTTAGACTCTTGTTCGCACTAGATAAGACGAGGAATCATGCGTACACTTGATGTATCAGTAGTGGTGCCGTAGCCGGCGACGACGGAGCCCTTTGCACTGCGAAGTCTGTCAGTAATCATGCGCTTGTGTGGTAGCTCGACTCGACAACCCTCATACTTTTCCAAAACTATCTGGGCGAGAGTGTTGTCCAAGGGCTTCCCGCTCTCTAGTTGGGCCATGAGCATCCTGTCCAACAGGTTGGTCGCGGTGGCCTTGGTGGGAATGACCGTTTGCTGTTGAAGACTTGCGTATCGGGCGTTGATTTTCGGTTCAAAGGCTGCTTCTATCCGCCTCCACGATTGTGCCATGGCTTTGCGCAGCTGCCTCTTCGCTAACGGATTGTTTGTGACATTGATCTCCAACTGCATCTCGACCGTGTTCTTGAAATCTTCGTAGAGCCTCGGGCTCAATGGTTCACCAAAGAAGGCCGTACCGATGACCTGGTAAGCATATAAGCCTAGCTGGTGGCGCATGTCCACGACCTGATCCGACTGGGACATGTCTCGGAGACGGTTGTGGAGGGTCGCTGCCTGCTCGATCATCGAGGCACTATAACCCTTCACGGAATTGGGCGTCAATCCGGGGGCCAGCATATGATGCAGGTGCTTCCAGAGGGACCCATTCGTTCCCTCAATGAAGCTGCTCCCGATGGTACCCTTGAAAAAGTCACCGACAAGGCTGGGCATCGGGAAAGCGTTTGCAGTAGTCGGGATGGCGCAGGCGTCAGGCGACGTGCAGACAATAAACCTCGGGCCAAAAGGCCAAAGATCGAGATAGAAGATGTCAGGAAGATCGTAATCTATCTTCATCTGCGTCAGGACATTGTGCGTGTAGGAGGCACGCGGCAGTTTCTCCATGTACTCCCCCATGAGCTTCAGATGGCCCCAGAACATCGAGTGCGGCGGGCATGGCTTGGGCGGACGTCTGGTGTCAGCAATTCCGATCTGTTGAAGCGGTTGGAAAATGTCGGTGGAGTGGAATGTACCAGGCCATGATAAAATGAACGTTTCTGAATGAAGAACACGACAAAGTATGATGCCGTCCCGATCAGTGCCGCAACGACAAGCCATAGCTTATTGACATCGTCGAGCAGGAACATTGTGGTGAGCTCTATTTTGGCGCGGAGAACGCAATTGAAAGGGAAAGAGCGAGGGGAGGCATGCGTTTTGAGATAAATGATGAGTTGGTACCGAGGACTCCAACACCAAAGTTCTCTCCGTAGCTAGGGCTGACTCGACTGCATCGCGTCAGGGGCCAAGTAAGCATGGCGGAACTCGCTAGACCTAACTAGGGTGGTTCACGCGCACACGATTGGTATCGGGCCCTCTGAGTCTTCCAAGAAAACGGCGTAGAGGGCTTTTGAACGAATAGAATGATTGTGGTAGGTACTTTGGCGTAGTTGGGAAACGTGCCTAATTGAAGAGCGCCTGTGATAGGCCAGAGGTGTTCTCTCGCCCTGTCAGCGCCTTCCAGCGTTCTACCCACTGTCCACGGACACTCCCTGTCACTTTGCAGTGGAGTGGGTGGAAGAACACAGTAATGCGCTTTGCGCTATTGGGTAGAAGGCCAAGGTCAGCATGGGTACGAAGAGGGAAGCCGAAGTGAGGGGGCCCGGAAGGGAGTCACCTTACATAGGTGGTGCTTATCCAAACAATAATAATGCCGTCAGTTGGTGTTGGATGAGTCTAACTCGGTTTTAATCGCAAGGTTGCCTTGGTTCATCAAGCAATATTAAAGGCTCAGATAGCTGGAGGGGATGCTCTACGGTGGGAGGATAACTGGGCGTTTTGCGAACATGATGGGTGTTTAGCTCATATATCCTTAGCTTTGTCACCAGTTGCGAGAAGTAATACAGAGTAATGATCGTGACTCGGAGAAGTAGGGTAGACTTGGCCACGAAACCACCCCCGGCAAAGTTACTACTAATGCTCTTGCCTTACTGAATCTTTATAACTACCAAAAGTAGGAATGTGGGATCTAAGAGCTCGCTACAAGTTGACTTGCCACAACTTCGCCCGTAAGCACGACGGGCTCTGCAGAAGTAAAATTCTTAATGTCACCAAAGACGGTCTTGGCGGCGTCTGAATCTGCTGCCGCCTTGAACTCCTCCACACTCTTCCACTTCAGAGTTGCCTGCACCTGGTATGGCGAGCCGGCGGGAAATGTGATAATGTCCCAGCTGATCAAGCCGGCAGGGCCCCAGGATCTATGCACGCATTCAGTCAGTTCCATGGGAAGTGGGAAGCGTCTGGTGAGAGGAGGAGCCCGTGGTAGACGTACGCACTGACGAGGGGCATATGACTCTTCAAGTAGTAGTCCATGTCAAAGGCCGGACCAGAAGGGTAGAGAACGAAGACTTGAGCCATTGTGAGGATTGCGTGGCAAGGTGCGCGATTTGAGGATGCGATTAATGGCTAGATGCAAAGCAGCTGAAGGGGTAATGTCTGAAGAAGGTTCTCCAAGAAGTGGTTATATAGCCACGATATAACGCGAATGCGGGGAGAGAGGAGAAGTGGAACAAGTTTAAGCGTCATCGGGTGAAGGGATAACTCCGACTGCGGAACCCAATGCAGCCAATTACTCAGCACATGGAAACAATTCCGCTGGCTTGATCTCGTGACTTGGCATCCCCGCTCCCGTCAATTTCATACCGAATATCAGAGAATCTACTGGTGAAGGTCGTAGCCCCGCTTCGCTTACATGTTCATGCCGATCCGCCATTGTGTTCCGCGAAAAATGAAGCTATGATGATCGTTTCGATTGCGGGCGCGACTAAGCCGCGTGGTGTTGGGTTCAAACTATAGTGTGGCGTGGTGTGGCGTGTGTGGCGGGAGTTACGAAGGACTCATTGGAATGGAAAACTGTCATGTTTTACATGCCAGCTAAGCGTAGGTACGCAGTAGAGCAATTATACGCAAACTACTACCAATTGATAATCTCGAATGAACCCTTCTATCGCTCTTCTTAAAAATCTTCTGTCCCATCTCTTCCGAAAACCCGTCGCGTCTTATTACGGACCCGTACCAGAATTTCATTTTGGTGAAGAAACGATTGATGTTGCTTATGGCGACTACTTGTTTCTTAATGGAAAAGAGATCTAGAAATAAGCTTGCTTCTAATGGCACAATTTTGCTTATCCCCAGCTGAATAGCTCTATATCCTCTTGCAAGCGGGATCCCTTTCATTGTCCGGTAGCTGTAGGGTAGTTAAATCTCAACGAGAGGAGCGGGATCCCTGTTTGCTGTCAGGTGATCGTGATCCTTCTTCACCTTGGTACCTTGTCTCTCATCTTGACTGTTGGTCGTCAACTCATTTCTTTCCACGTTTCATCATCATTCGAAATCCAAGACAAATCACTCTTTCCTGATGGTGTCCAAGATGCATCTGGCGGTAGGAGACTGCGATGCATGTGGTTTCAACCTTGAAACGGGGGACCTTTTCGTTCAGAGTAAGTAAGCAGTCTATAATAACCTCGCTTAGAACACCCCTTTGAATTAGTGTACTGACATATCGGTATCTCATTTCATAGTCGAACACGACCAAACGTCGAACCCGGCTTCGTTCAAAGTGTACGGCTCATTCAAATTGCGGAGTGGCTCATATGAGCAACGTCAAGTTTACACACGGTGGCATCTCTGCCAGGGGAGCTTTTGCGAGCGATGCGCCGAGGGTCCCGCCATGGCAACAATGCACGCCCTCTGCTTCGACGTGTACATGCAAAAGTGTCCTGTCCTGGAAATCCACGCCGAGTCCTTTGACGAGTTTATGCAGAAGTGCGCCGTTGCAAACAACATGAAGCTTGAGCGTCTGGCTTTCCAGACGCCTTGGAAACAACCATGGCACCGGATCCCGTTGCTTGAACGGCGCCGGCCGCGACCGGATCTCGCGGGGGCGCTTCCACTTGCTGCCCATCTGTGTAACCTTCCTGGGCTTCTATCCCTCCCAGTTGAGATTGCAGAAATGGTTCGGGGTCTCTCGGAATCTGCTCTTATCTGGCGTTATGCCTTGGTATTGGAGCTCGCTGAGAGCTGGCCGGCAATCAATACTGAGGGGACAGAAGAGACAGAAGAGCCGGCCGCATATTCTATTTCTAGGGTTCGCTCATGGCAACGTGGTTGCCCTCCAACTCTTACCTCTGGTCTCATGGACGGCTCGATACTTTCCATCGAGATAGATTGGCGCGGGATCAACCGCATCGAGAGACTGCCCGAGAGGCCCCCAGAAACAAGCGAACATTCGGATACATTCACTTATGTCATGGAGACTCAGGCCGCTCTCAGGGAGAGCACGTTTACCTTTCGGGTATGTGCTACTCGCGAAACATCCCGAGTCATGCTAACGTTTACAGTTTGGATGCTGTTGCCTCGTTCCGGACCCAGGTATCCGTTTTCACGTCTGGGCTATGCCACGTCCACCAAGAATCGAAGATTGTTATGTTTTTGGTGCAGTGATACTATACAAGGGGAAGTTGATAGCCGCCCCTGTTAAGATTGGAAGCAACGGAAGGTGGAACGGGTCGGCTGGTGAACCTGGTGTTGACATGCCCGTGATACGGCCAATGTGCAGTTACCCCGGGCCTATACCCCGCTGGTAAACTGCAAGATGCAGGTAGCAGTGAGCTATATATAGCGTTAAACAAATCGTTGTCAGCTAAGCCTTTTGAACACCCTCGAGGCTCTAGAACACTGTTAGAACGTGGTGAGAGGGGTAGACTATGGTAATTAATAACGAATGCATGCTGCGGTTAAAACCTATGATGTTGCAGCTTTGTGCTCGGTCAGATATGAATCATCTAGGTCGCATAAAAAATCGTGGGTTTTTATTGGAAATGTTACCTACCTTACTCAGTGGACCCTCGATCAGAGGTGAACGGCCAACTCGAAGCGGAACTTGAGGCGGATTGGTCCCTCATAGTGATACAAGGCAGTGAATACATCCTTTCGTTGTGAGGTGATGAGTGTATCACTGATCCCGAATAAGGTTGTCCAGACCGTGAGCTCTACGATAGTAGCTTCATATCCATAGAGGAGCGTGATAAACATCACAGCTACCAAATCAATATAAATAGATAACAGTTTGCCCCGTAAGTTGATCCAGTCGCATCAGTCTCAAGACGCCACTTTCTTAAGAAAATTGCCAAATAGAAGGAATACCCGTCATGAAGCCCAATTCCAGTGCGGCATTACTTGCCTTGATCATTGCCACGACGTCCAGGTGCGCACCATTACAGCCAACTCTGCTACGAAGCGAGCCTCCAAACTCCAGCGAAGCAATGAACCTCATTAAGCGAGGAAATAAATGTGGCGATTCCTCATTTGAAAATCAGACTTCGGCGGCGTCCCCAAAGACAAAAGACTGCGAAAAGATATGTGCGAACTTCAAGGGTGGCGGAACCTGGACAATCTCTGATAATGACGGACAGAGGGAGCTCGTGAGTTCCGACACGTGTGCTTTTGGAGTTTCTGCCAAGGCGTACCCTCCTGATGCTCTTTGCGAGATTGGGAACCAAGATATTATAGACCTCATTGGGTTCTCAATTGATCAGTTTGAGAGTAAGAAGAAGGTTGGTGCGAGGGGTTTTATGTGGTGTGGTAATTGCTGGACTGAATGGGGACTCTATTAAGTTCGACACTGTACCTGTAGAGTACCATGTCCCGGTAAAAGAGAGTCATATTTCCTTAAGCCTTCCTGGACCCATCCCAGCCACTTCAAGCAACCCGCCTCGAGAGAGCACTTGCTGCAATGTCATTACCTCGACTGCTGACACGACCTTTCTTCAACGGCCTTGTACTACTAAACCTTCTACCATAATAAGAGAGGAATCAAAAGTGAGATTAGCCAAGGTCAACGTTGTTTACTGTGTACCCGTCACTTGGGCGGTTCAGAGTCGTTTCATTCCTTTCTTTTTCGTTCAACTTAATAGCCTAGACTAGCCTACTGTTTGATAGCCGTGACAGCAAATGGGTTTGCGGTAAAGGTCCCATTGGGGTCATTCTTGCCCCTCGCCTTGCCCAGCCTCTGATACTTGGCGTCATCCTCATAATACGCCTTCCAAACCTCGGGCTTCGACATGTCCCAGTCACCCCAGGAGCCCCAGAGCACGCGTCTGTCCTGCTTGCTGAAGGGGCTCTTGGGACCGATCATGAGGGCGTCATTGGTCTTCTGCCACTCCAGGGCGTACTTGCGGTACTGGGCGCCCTCGTCGTGGAAGCAATCCAGGGTCTGCACCACCGTCGAGTCTCTCCAGCTGTAGGAAGTGCCGTTGTTCCCGTTGACGTAGAACTGCGAGTTGTCACCCCCAAAGCCTTGGATCTGTACCGAAAGCTTGCAGTGGTCATAGACCTCGCTTTCCTTGTCGGTCTTGCTGTCGTCAAGCTTTTGCTGCGGATCGTAGATCAGGTTGAGACGCTTCACAACAGCGTCGACCCAGCCGTCCTTGTACAGGGTCTTGGAGTTTGTGGCGTAGGTACGCTTGACGTAGGGGAGATTGAATTCTCTTTTCTTGGGGAAGATCCATTTCGCTGTGATCGCGGCCATGTTATCGTCGCCCTCGGGGAGAAGAAGGAAGTGGTCCGTCTTCTTGAGATCCCGGATTTGTTGGAACCAAGCATCGACGCTCTTGTCATATTTGTCAGCCGAGGTGATGGGGCACCACTGCGCGTAAACCACAATGATGGCAGGAAACTGCCCGTTGAGCATGTCGAGGACCTCATTTGCAAGGGCTGACTGGATCTTGTCCTTGATCTTTTGCCAAAGGGTCTCATCCTCCAACGAGGGGAACAGGACCGTGACCGGGAAGTCGGTGCTTAGAACGCTGACGCAAAGGTCGAAGCCGCGGGGAACCTTTGAATCGTCGGACATTTTGGCGACGATGTTGAGCAGCTGCTTCAGGACGTCGGCGTTGTAGAGGAAGAGCCCCTTCATCCAATGGGGCCCCTTGAATCCGTTGGGACCGGCAACGGTGCCCATGTAGCTCTTGGCCTGGTACACCTCAACCACGTAGTGTGTGATGATGCCGAAGTTGCCAGGACTGCCTCCCAGGATAGAGTAGAAGAGTTCGGAATTGTTCTCCTTGGTGACCTCCTGAATCTTACCATCATAGTCCACCAGGCGAATGGCCCTGATGTGGTCGCCGAAAAGGCCGAAGCTGCGGCCAAGCTGACCGTAGCCACCAGTCTGACCATGTCCACCGGTGCAAACATAGGCACATTGCCCGTGAGGAACAAAGAGCCCATTGTGTCCGAGATAGGCGTTGAAGTCCTGCAGTTGGTTGCTGACGCCGGCATAGACCAGCGCCCTGTCGGACGGGACGTTGGAAGAGGGCAGGACCATCATGTCCTTGTAGGTGTTGGTGAGGTCGATCTGGATGTTTTTGCCGCCAGTCGACGAGGCACCACTGTACTGGTGGCCGCCGCTCTTAACAGCCACGGAGACTTTGTTGTCTCGAGCCCATTGTACAGTCTTGACGACATCATCGTCACCCTTGGGTTGAACAATGAGAGCGGGGTTCATGTCATGCTCGACTTGGTAGGATGAAGTTGCATACTGCTGGTTGAAGTAGGTGTAATCTGATTCCTCGAACTGGGAGCCCTTGCGGGAGTATTGCATCCCCTGGAGTCCTTCGATTCGGAGAGCCATGACTGTGGTTTCAAAGATGGGAGATGGATGATGGAGCAGGTATTTGATGATGACAGATCAAGATGCGAGAGACGCTCCTCTTGCAGGTATTTATCTGGGCAGTCCCTCTCAGCATGATCGAGTTCTGGAATTCCCAGACGTCAGCGTGATCGAGTTCTGGAATTCCCAGACGTCAGCATGATACACATTCACATGCAATTCAATGCGGAATGTAAGACAACCCCACAGGAGCATTCCGAAGCTGGAGACTTGCAGCCAAGTCTTGCCTATCAGCTCGTATTCGACAGTGGAAAGCTCACATCGCTGCCGCTAGCTAGCTCCCTCAGCCAGCCACAAGTGCGGCGTGGACAATATGGAACGCTCCAGAGCCATCTGCGCATTCTCCACAACCTCAGCAGCCACATACGTTATGAAGATCATTACCTACCGGCAGCTGATCTCTCGGGGATGCCCGAAAGCCGAGAAGGAGCAGGGTTATGCATGTCCGCACACGGCACGGCCCGCCCCAGCCAGTGAGAGGCTTTCAATAGTCCCAAGCCACTTGCGGGGAAATAACTGGCACTGCAGCCTTCAGCGAAGATCCCCGCTTGGCACTGGATAAGACGGCACGGGATCTTTTATGCGTTAATGTGCGGATGAAAATGCTTTCCCGTAAGAGCTTGGTCGGGTTAGGCACCGATCTCGGCGCTGAGCCTGTGTCCTTGTTTGCAGTTGTCGGACGTTGCGAAGCAACAGGAGGAGACGTCATGTGAAAAAGGAACAAGGCCTCTCACTCAATAGTTAGTAGATACCTAGGTAGGTCTCATCGACTCTACTTCGTACATAGCGTGCCGCCAAGTCCAAGCACCTCACCGAACACCATCTCACCATTGGCACCCGAAAGGCGTCCATGGTCCCCCCCACTCCGGAAACGACAACTGTGCGGCTCTCTATATCACAGCTGTTCTCGCTTGCCGCAGCGTATTTGCCATAGGTCCTTCTCCAGGGCACTTGCTGCTGGTTGCCAAACATGGCCGTGTTGCCTGGTGGGGTCTATTCCGTGGCGTTCGCTCTAATTGAGAGAGTAGGCTTCGATGCCATATTTTCAGGTGTCCTTTGGCCCTCGGAGGCGGAGGAGGAGGAGACGCCTAGAGGGTCTGCCACACACTTTCCTTATTCGCTATGGGAAGAATACCCGAGCCACGTCTCGTCGCCCACTCACTCCTGAAATTCATCATTTTTTGCTTACGATTATTGCAACCACCCGCGGCCTTTCTCTCTTGGCCTGGCGGTATGATATGTTGAGGAGACAATTATATGCTACCGGCTCTCAGCATTGTTCAACTTTGGTATTAGTGTAGCATCCTCTCTGGCTGTTCGCCTATAGAATAGATGAAATATTAAAACAGAAGAATACAGTTAGCAGAGAACAGCAACATCCGCCCACGGGGATCCTCAATCTACCTATATAAGCAGCTGTACGTCGATTTGGTGCGCTCATCAGCTCTGCACCACATGGTATACTTCAATGATTTATGGATATCTTCCATATAATGTTGGAATCGTGGCCTCATTCAGAACTTATGATGGCCGTCGAATTCTGGCGAGGTGTAGTCCAGAAACGGCCAGCATGAGATGCAGAACACAGCCATGTTGGAAGACAAGGACTCGAACCTTTTCTCGGCACATCGAGCCGGGCCCGAGAGTGGCTTCAAGGGTCTAGTGGTGGACGAGTTCGAAGTCGCCGAGATTTGAGGCGAAGGCGAAAGGAAGAAGTGAGGACACCGAGGATGGCCTACTAGTCTGGGTTTGACCGTAGACTCGTCGATCTTAGCCGAGTTTGTGGGCATTCGGATTTCACGCAGGTATAGCGTTACTCGCGGTCTATTCATGCTCCATTGACATAGGTAGCAGACGGACATGGTTCCAGCATATGTATTGGGGCCGGATAACATTCTGGCTATGTTCTAATCCCCGGACGCTGCTCGTATTCCCACAAAGCTCACACAAGATAAGATCTAGCAAGCTTGCGGTTCCCAACCTTCTTGTTCAAGCACCTGACCACTTACCTCAAACCCTGGAGCCACTACGGACGCAATAGTTAGCGCATGAAACCCTCTGAAGACGAAATATTGATGCTGATTACCTGTGGTACCAACAAGTGTATACTCCCCGAGACTCCTACTGCGTTGCCATTCCCCTCGCCCTACTACTACTTGCGGTCTCTGCCCGTTGAATAGATCTGACCCCATGACGTGATCTGTCACGCAGCTGCCGTCGTCGCGGGATATAGATAGAATTAATGGCGCCCCGGCATAGTAGTGCCACACCTCGGCAGCGTCGAGCTTATGCCAGAGTGAGTGACCGGCAGCCCCTTCGAGGAGGTAATAGATGGCCGTGCTCGCCGATCGATTGCCGTTACCGCTTGTTGCTGGGTCCTGAAAAGTTTGGACGAAGTAGCCCTTCTCGGAGGACGGCTGAAGGTCGAGCTCCCGGATGACACTCTTTGCCGAAGGATACTTATGTCCTCCCGCATGATGATTCTCGGGGAGGCGTAGAGCCGCGCAGAGCGGCAACAAGAAGAGTGAGAAATGCATGGGCCAAGAACGTTGATGTGCAAAGAGGCAGCTTCGATCATGCCGATCTTACTTAGTCTATTTATGTGTAGCAACTCAAGCCCCCCCTACTCGGCAACGCAAGTCGAGTCGCCGGAAGTGTCGGATAATTGAGAGCAATGATGACGTGGAAGTTGCTAAAGTCCTTTGGAAAAGGAACGACAAGTAAGCACTTAACTCGATTGCCTATGTAAGATGACGTAGATCGGTATAAAGGAGAATTGCATTGTTACACGTGATTATTAGAGCTAGGGGAATTTATTGACATGCGGTATTACGATTTTACTGCGTTGAGCATTCTCGATCCTCCATAAAATGTGACTTGATGTGCTTCCTCATCTTACCAGGTGATTGAGATTTGCAGAATCGGCACCGCCTGCAATTCAATCCTTTTCTTTCCAAAGGTAATAAGAATAATAAATAAAAATTCCCCATCAGAGTTAACAAGACCGGTAGAGTGTTTCACGTAATCTGGTGGTCTAAATGTTTTGGTACATGTCTACTGACACCATCTTCTAGCTGTACTTACAGTCTTACATGCACACATGGAGCATCAGCTGTACTGAGGAAGCCAATCCGACTTCGATTGATGAACATTTTCACCTTTCAAGAATGGCCACTTTGCACTTTGAGGTCCAAATGACTGGGCTTTGGTTGGGGACAACAGCTACGAGTTTTGACAGGGCTCTTCTCGGGCTTGTTGCCAGCTAGGCTTCGTTGCTTCAGCACACATTGAGACCCTTTGAGGTTTGGGAAGAGGAAGCAACGCGTGTGCTCTCGGGAGCATACGGAATTAAGATGGAAAAAGCCTTGATTTTCACTGTGACTCTAGGAGCGCTGTTATTCTAGGAGCGGAAAGCTTGGAACGGTCACAATTGAGTAGACGAAATAGGGGCTGAGATATTGATTGAAAGAGCGGTGAGGCCTCTTGACATTACTTTAATCGGATTAGAAAGAAGAAATCCCCGTCAACAAAGAGGCCGCTGATAAGAAATGTCGCTCAATGAGACATTTCGTAGTAAATTAAGAGGGTTTATTTCATCGAATAACTAACTACATCCCCGGAAAATACTCATCATGGAGCCAGACTCTCATCTCATGTTTCCTTGCCCTCCACAGTAAATAAAGGACGGAAACGAGAAGCGTTCATTCATCTATGAACGTTGTTGGGGGCCGTGTCGCAAGGACTCGTCTCTACTCTTGCGAGAGAATAAAGATTTTCCGCCAGTGTGGCCCTGATGGCCAATAGTTTCATCGTCAGGTGGCTCTTGAGCACGAGCATCAGCCTCGCGGAGGGCCGCCTCTGCGGCGTCTGATCCTGCGGAACGTGGTTTGCCGTACATCTCTTTTGAAGGGGAAGAGTCAGTTATCTTCACACACTTAAGGACGAAAATAGACATACTGATAAAGTTTGGATCGGGACGCTGGCGCAATGCCTGTTCAAATGGAGAACTCATTGTGGAGGATTCAACAGACGTTGAGGGGGCCGGGGGAAACGTAAGCGGAGTGATTTGAGACAACGGTGATAGATGTTCCCTGGCCTGGAAGTTGTTTGCATCAATTTTGTACACCGTATGCTTAGGTGGGACTCGCTGGCCGTATTTATGGATATTCGCTCGGGCTCATTATGAGTCACTGAAGACTGTAGGATTTACCATTAATCACAGTGGAGTGGAGGCGTCTTTGTTGGCTCGAGGTTGGTCGATACGGCGGCCGTCCACAGTCTCGCGACTCATGAATTACTGTCATGTATGAAATACCCATGTCAAGATCAATGAAGAAACGGGTGAGCGCTTATCAGATGGGTTCAGAGATATCCCCGATTGGAGGCGAAGGATCAGGCGCCACCCTCAACTTCGGACCACATTAACAGGTCGGTGACCAGGCAGCAGCCGCAGTCACGCGCTGAGCCAGACTCACACCAACACCGGATTAGATCCATTGGATTTCCTCACGTCCCCCCGACGATCCTCCTCCACCTCCGTACTCTATGCCACCGTGCAGCGAGGTTGACACAAACTTCGTAGAGAGCAATAATGAGCCCGACATTGTTTTCCTGCATCGTGTGCGGGTTCTCAGTCGGCGATTACGATGAAACGCCACGCTGGATGAATCAGTTTCGAGCCGGTAAGATCAAGTCCCAGCTGCTGCGTCAGCTTCTAACTCGTCCCAGTATACTCGGGCCCCGAAGGACTTGTACTCACTGGTATTGGACTTTACACCAATCCTCGCGAAGGCATCTACATTGCTCCCCCGGATCCCTCCCGTTCGTGGAACCACCCAGACTATATCAGACACGAAAGCGACGCGTTTGGTGTCATGCGACAATCCACCATTAATGAGCGCTATGGCTACATCTTCCACGATGCCTGCTAGTCCTTGTTGAAACGGGCCCATGATCCATCTCCAGTCCCCCTTGACAGACTGTTTGACATTTGTCGGTCCCTCCCGATACCAATTCAGGGAACCTTTAGCAGCTGGGGCCACGACTATGGCGGTGTGATCGCCGTCAACGAGCAGATTCGATACCCGTGGGAAGATCAAGTTGTTGTGAGCGAGGCTTTCGGTGAGGGTGCTGACCTTCCGGACTCCAACCCTTACGACATTCCTGAAGTTCAGCATCTTCTGAACGAGGTGCCCGAAACGCCCCCGGGTAATACTCTCGACTTTCGAGCTGGAATAGCTCAAGATTGCTTCCTCCGGCTTCCAGAGGAGATTCGCATATCAATCTCCTGTTACCTCCCTACTGCGGATGCTCTCAACTCCCGCCTGGCTTCCTGCGCATTTTGGTGTCTCTTCTCCGGTCACCAGTTCTGGGCCTCGAGGTTTCTAGGCGACTCTGCCGAGCGCTCGTGGCTTTTCGAAGTCCAGGGCAACATCAAGTCCTACGACTGGAGATTTCTATACCGCCGGACTACTGATTCCCGCCTTTCTCTCTCGCTACAGAATAGGAAGAGGGTTTGGTCCTTGATTGCCAGAATGATGCCTATTCTCAATCTATGCTTCGACCATTTTGCCCACACTCTTTCTCCTCGAGCGGATGATGATGGTCTTCATTGGGAAGACGTTGCGGGGGATATCAGAGCGACGCCAACTACTACCAAAACGTGCGTTGACGAAGGCTGTCGCCTCATGTATCAGCGGCGTGTGCGAATTCCGGAGAATATCAGCGAACTGACCCTATTCTTTGTTGATGTGGGAGACGCATCATACGTCGCCGGGTTGAAGCTCGTCGGTACAAGCGAAGGACCTATTCAGATCGGGTACGAGTCAGGGAAAGCCATTCATATCAATGACTTATCGACGATACATGGGTTCAACCTAGGCACGGGGTCAAGAGGCTTCGAGGCTATTCAGGTATGCCTGGAAGATGGGAAAACTTCTGACTGGTATGGGAACCTGCAGTCATGTCCAGTCACCTCAAGACTGTCCAAGGCTGGCGCAGCTGTCGCCATCGAAGCTGGATTTTATGTACGCCTGTGTCCCTTCCGTTCGTCGTTGTTTAGTGGCTGACTTCTCATCAGGGGTGCAAAATGGTCTCGTTGGCACTGGCGCAACGGTCTGAATCTATTCGGCCAGAGCCGGCGGAACGAAACGAGTCCCTGAGACACTGGGCTTTGGTTTCCCAGTATCCCAAGCCGGGAGCTCGTTCTGAATGAGGGATGCTTCCCACAGACAAGATACTTCGCCCGTGGTTACCGACCGTTGTTCTGGACTCGGTTCGGCGGGCCTGGTGGCTGCTATTTGCGGCAACTCACGAAGCTCTCTGTGTTCGTTACCAGCAACACGTACGATGTCCAATTTGGGTATACTACAGACGATGTTCCGATGGAGTATCGTCAATTCGCTCGATTCCCATTTGAAAGTCGTTCGTCTGATAGTGAGATGGTATTCGACATTGACGGACCAGGTGGAGAAGTCATCGATGCCATCGAGGTCTATCTCAGATACTTACATACTCCCAGGGCCTACGACTTCATGCAACATGGCGCTGTGGCTCACTTCAAGGTAAGTGCACGTCATTTCTGACTAGTACATGGGAAATCCTTTTACTGGCACCATGGATACGCCTCCGTTGCAGGTTTTCACAAATCGTGGCCGTTCCTGTCGCTTCTTTCGACCGTCAGAGAGAGGATCAAGTTTTAAGTTGGCCGTAAAGCGATTAGAGAGTGCCCCAGGGACAGTCATCACTGGGCTGTACGGAAGTCAGGTAAGATGTCTCTTCGCCGGTCTTTTCTATTGCTAACAAGCGACACTGGCAGCATTCGGGATCTGGAGCTGGTATTATTGCAATTGGGGTAATGTCGGAAAGGATATAAGAGATAGTAAAGCTATATATAACTTTTATAAAGATATATTTTATTAAATATATTATATAAAGCTAGAATATTCTAAAGATAAATATTAAAAATAAAATTTTAATAAATATTTAAAATATAAATTTAAGAAAATAAATAAAATAATAATTAAAAAATAATAATTAAAAAATAATAATTAAAAAATAATAATTAAAAAATAATAATTAAAAAATAATAATTAAAAAATAATAATTAAAAAATAATAATTAAAAAATAATAATTAAAAAATAATAATTAAAAAATAATAATTAAAAAATAATAATTAAAAAATAATAATTAAAAAATAAAATAAAATAGCTTAAATTAATATATATATAAATATTAAAAATAATAAGATTTATATTTTTTCTTTTAAGATCTTTATATTCTTCCCTTAAGGCTAAAATAGAACCCCCTTTTTTTAATGTAATATTTAGCAGAATTGTGCACTTTCGCGCCTAAGAGTGGACATAAAAAAATATTTTAACTCCCAATCTGAAAGCATTAACACAGCCCGCTCTCCCCAGCATAAGCTGCCCTGCGCCTTTCTCTGCTGCCCGATTTATTAATAAGACAAGTGTGCTAGTACTAAAGACTCCGTAGTTCCCGCTCTTTACTTAGGTCCTTTAATCATCTTTCCTTTCTCCGCATCTCTAGCACAGATTCTATTACACTGCCTTTCGGACTGGGAGAAAAAATTAAGAAGGTTTTCATACACCCTTTGCCTGAACTTACGCATCTTTGGATTCCCTTCTGCGTCCTTTATCCTAGTCATCAAACCTGACCTGGACAACAGTGCGTTACAGAGGATCTCAATATCCTATCCATTCGTTCCATTCGCAAACAACGTGGAAATGGTCTTCTGGAACTTCTTGGCCCCGAAGGACGAAAGACGGACCCCTCAACCAATCGTCAACGAGGAGTTGGCATCCTATCCCTCCGACACGGGCACTCTTGATCTCTTCCGGGCACTTTTCCCTCTCGATGGCGATGCACAACTCAGTCCCGAAGGCGAAATGCAGGGCAACGAGTATTTCCAGTGGCTTGCTAAGCACCTCGATGGGGAGTTTAGAGCCACCGTTCGCAAATATTTCGACCACCGCGGCCTGCCCCCCGGCGCCATCTTTCCAAGAGCTGCCGCCATGTTCGGCCACATTGCCAATTCCATCTCAACCACGGCCTTTGTCCGCCTAGACGACCTGGCTTCTAGGCTACAACCATTTCTACCCGCCGGACACTCCGAGCCGGAGACTCCCCAGTTGACGCAGCTGGCCTTTTGCCTCCTTGGCACTCTCTCCCGGCTTTACGCGCCTGTCGTTAACTTTGAACACACTTCCCTCGAGATTGAGGCCATCGGAACAACTGGCAGGAGAAACCTCCGAAATCATACCTGGAAGGTTTGTCGTCATTCGACGTCCGTCTCGTCGGAATGGGTCGGAGATATCCTGTGTCACTTCGGAGGAGGCAGACGTCCCATTCCCCAACCCATCGACACCGGCGAGGCTAGGCGGTACGGCTATTCAGAACATGGACGGCTCACATGTATGAACCTATGTTATTACACACTCTCCGCACTAGTCGGCATCAAGATCATCTGGGTCGACTCCGTTTGCGAACATCTCGACTTTGACCCGAAGCAGAAGACCATCAAGTTCTTTCGCTATCCCTCATTTTGCGCGGCCATGGGGACTGGCAAGTCAGGAAGGACATTTCTCTGCCGGTAACGTCACGAAACTCGTCCTTGAGAAATAATGAATCTGACTTTGGTCCTAGCTTCTTCAACGACTTACTCCAGGCCGAGTCTGGAGCTGAGGGGGGCACCTTGCAACCGCCCATCGTTTCAGGCGACTTCTTTGTCGAGCTTCTTTGTACATTTCGCCTCATTTTCGGACAGAATAGAAAGTCATGGACTGCGTACGCGAAAAGAAACGACAAGGGTTGGTTTGGCTGGGTAGCCGGTATCCGACACTTCGGAGCCAAGACCCCTGAAACGAGTCCCGTAGCTGAGACGGCTTCCGAACCGGATTGGCAAGAAGATCCTTTGCTCACACTCGTCTGCAGCCAAGATTGGTCACACCAGGATGTCTATGAAGATATCGACGCGCCAAACGTGCAGTTTGTCTACTCAGCCACCGAGGATTTCCCTTATTTTGGCGCAAAGCTGTTGGTAATTCAGCAGTTTGTGCAAACTCAGGAAGCCGTTAATTGGAAAAGTCTCTGGGTAGATAGAAGAGACACACACCGATACTATACCCTCTGGCTGGTCGCAATTCTGGGCATTTTTGCGGCATTCTTGCAAGGAATCTCAATCGCGATAGGTGTAGTACAAATTCTAGGGACTTTCAAGTGACTTTGGTTAGTAGACTAGACAGGACTCACAGGAGATGGATCATGGAGGAGGTGAATAAATGATGGCTGGCTGGAGATGGAGATACTGCATTCCAATCAATCTCTTTAGCGCATCTCTAATGATCCAGTGCCAACTTGTTTGACTCGAGTAAGAGGGAAGAGCGGTGGCGATCGTCATCCAGCCTTCGTTCAGATGACCTCCCAGGCTCCCAATGCCCCCTACATGCATGACCCGGTTCCGACGTGCTCATCCCAACCCGCCAAAATGGGAGGGGGTTTTCTCGCCTCCGGAAATGTCGCTTCCCAGGCGCTCATTATCCTCAGAATGGTAGATTCGCTGCCTTCAGGACCGAGGACATGCATTCCAAAAGGACGCCCATTAAAGTCGGCGTATCCCAACGGTATAGCGGCAACTGGAGCCCCGGCCGCGGCAGCAATTCCCGACAGGTGGGAGTCGGCAGGGCCCATAATGACGTCGATCCCATGGTCTTTCAGAGCAACTTGAATGCTCTCTGAAGTCACGGACCTGGTATGATTCAGTCCGGACGTAAATTCCTCCTCTGTCATGGTGTTTTTGGCCGCGTTGACAATGACCTGTTGTCCGGGGTGCTCTGCACTGAGTTAGCACCTTATTTTCATGACCTTGGAAGCTACCAACCTAGGGGAAGTTCGAGAAAGGAATTAGCCTTGTTGAACTCGATGAGGTCCTGCAAGGTTTTTACAGAAGTTCCGTCGAATGACGATAGGAACTTGGCCATCGTCACTCGAACTCCATACCCTGTCGAAGGGTCAGCTTTGATAAAGTGCAAATGTGCTTCTGACGCAATATACCCATGAGATCATCCCACTGCTTCAGCTTAGAGCCCTTGACAGCTTCTTCCAACGTAATAAGAGGGACACGTTCCACCACCTTGCCCCCTTTTGCCGAAATCTTGGCAATGGCATTGCTCATGGCTGCATTCTGGAGAATCCTGAGCATTTATTAAACATCTCTTTAATCTCTCAAACGTACCATTTGCTTCCGAAGCTCGTCGTTCTGTTCAATAACGGGACTGTCGGGCGGCCAGAACCAGATTTCGGGGTCAACAAAGCCAACTCGGAGACCGTGCCAGGAGTCAGTCGAGGAGAGCGAGAAACTTCCCACATTCATGAGAGGTGCCATGATATCGGCAAGGTCTCGGACAGACTTTGCCAGTCCTCCGCTCGAGGCGAATGCGGCTAGGTTTGCTTGACAACCATCGGTAGGTATAGCGCCGACAGTAGCTTTCAGCGCATATAAACCAGCTCTTGTTGCTGGTTGGACAAGTGAGCCATCGGATTCGGTGCCGAACGCAATAGGTACAAAGCCAGATGCCACTGACACAGCAGAGCCCGAAGAAGAACCGCAAGGAGTCTATGAGTGATCGATTAGCTACACGCTCATACCTTCGCTGCCGAGATGCTCGCAGGGAGTTAATAGGAAATGGATAGAAAAATAAAGAACGGCATTGGGTTGGGAGGTTCATACACTATGCCCCAGAAAGGCTGCATCTGGCCGAAGTCCACCACGTACATAAGGGCTTTGCGTCTGCCAAATTGGTAAGCGTGAAGTTTCCTTGTCATATGGTGTCAACAGCCTACCTGGCCGCCGACGGCACTCCAACCCGAGGTCATGTTCAGCTCCTTGAAGTTTGACCATTCCTACCAAAGTTAGCCAGAGAGATCAGAAAATGACCAGAGGCAGGTCTTGGACATACGGACATATTTGCTTTGCCGAGGATGATGGCTCCCGCAGCAAGAAGACGCTGGGTAACAACAGCATCTTGGGCGGCCGTGGTGCCAACAAGAGCGAACGAGCCGCAAGTCGTCTGCATGCCGAGGGATGGTGTGGAGGTATTGTCCTGGAGCCTTCATTAGCCAGCAATATGAATTTGGGACGACGGCGTACCTTGACGACTATCGGGATACCGTGGAGCGGTCCACGCTTGCCAGATGCCAGGCGTTCTTTGTCCAATGCCCGGGCCCAGGTCCTTGCCGTGTCTTCCGATGCGACAGTGATGAGTGCATTAAGCCTCATGCCGTAGTGGTTGTGCTTGTTGATCTGCCTTAGATATAGCTGGACAAGCTGTTCGCTGGAGAGTGCGCCATCATCCAGTAGCTTCTGAAGCTGGGTGACGGTTGTAGTCAAAGGGTCGACCAATTCCACCTTCTCCTCGGTCCAGAAGAGGCGGAGGATATCAGACGCGAGGGCGGGCATCATGGCTGCGGTTCCAGAGAGGCAGCTCATTGTCAGAGCGAAAGATGAGATCTGATGGTGTGATAACGAGTATGAACGACGCACACGGTCATCAAGCAGGCGAAGGGTAGTATGTACCTTCCTCGGTAGGTGGGTGGGAAAATACGAAAAGGAAGAGCGGGCAGCGGCTGCGTCACGGGGAAGGAGTACACGTGTGTGATGAGTGGCTGGGGAGTACCTTACAAGGGTTTAGTAGCAGGTACCTGCCAGCAGCCTCCCGTCACAACTTGCAGCCACAAGGGTTTACCCGAGACAACCCCGCAAAGGCGTTTGTGGCCGTGGGAGCCCGAAGGATTCCTTTAAAGCTCGCCTGTAAAGAAGACTCCAATTGCCTATAGTACCCAGGTACCCAAGTCCGCGCCTCTTTCACACTGCTGATTCTGGAGATACATTTGCTAGCGCTTTTGCTCTCCAAGTGCACGACGTCCGTGACACAGAAGACTCATCGCGAAACCCTCGGTCGACCTCCGCACGACCAGTCTACAACCACCGAGTTACCGACCTCCATCACGATGCCAAACTTGACGGCAAGCCTCGATTTTCTCGCACATAAACCAGCCTATGCCTCCGAGAAGCCATACCAGGCCTTCCCCTCGATACACCAAGACCTGTCGGACGAACTCATCCAGACCCTTACAAATTTGGAATGGGAGACGGTGTCGGTTGAGATGCGAGACGCCAGGTCGTCTTCTCTGACCTTTGAGGAGTGCGGCTTCGAGATTGTGCCGCACGGAGCGACACAGACTTCTGTCGACCTTGATAGTCGAGATTCGAGGTCCGCATATGTGGATGGTGTTCACAGCCTTCTCAGAGACCGCTTCACGCCGGAATTGATCCTTCCTCTCGACTGCCGGGTGAGAGATCAACCACTTTAAAAAATGGAACCGAACTAAGCAGCCGCTCAGGTTCGAAAAAACGTCCATGTTCAAGATGACGCTTATAACGTCAATGACACTTTCTTAGTCGAAGGTCCCCCGAAAGGAGTTCACGGTAAGATTCATCAAGTCTTGACGGCGAGAGATCCTTCCGCACAAACGCTAACAATACCAACGATGCGTAGTTGGTAGTCGTCTTTGCCAACCTCAATCGTCTCTTCCTCTTTAACACAACGTTGCAGACTACTCAGCCGACGAGGCGCCGACTGCCATTATGCGACTACTCAGCCTCGAGCAGAAGAAGAAATATCTCAGTGGTGGCTATCGATTTCGCATCATCAAGTACGGCCAACCCTGATATTTGAAGCTTGGGCGACCGCCCGACATGCTGACGGTTTCCTCCCAGCACATGGAAGCCTTTGCTTCCCGAGATCCAAGACCGCCCCCTGACATACTGCGACTTCCGGACTGTCGCACGAGGGGACCTCGTCGCCGTCGATAAGGTGTACCCGCATTGTGTCATTGAGATGTACTATCTGCACTACAATCCAGAGCAGCACTGGTATTGGACACCTCAACAGAAGAAGGACGAATTGCTTATGATGGCAATGTATGACAGTCATCCTGGGGAAAACGCTTGCTGTCAGACTTCCTCTACTCCGAGAGATTACAAGCGAGGGACTGTGATACTAACTTCTTAGTCTGCCCTCACGTATCGTTCGATGACCCGCGCAGCACCAGTGGCGCACCACCTAGAGAGAGTGTGGAGACGAGAACGATTATCGTTCAACGGAAAGAGTCGTCGGAATGGCCGTCGGAATGACTGACATCATCCAGTTGGGCCGAATAGTATGGACCGTACAAATATCTGCTAGATAGAACCAAGGAACCCTTTTGCTTGAGCCATCCTATACCCGTACCAATGCAAGCTATCAACCCAACAACCCCCATCCTCTTTTCTCTTGGCGGAATGGTCACAAGATGCGGACACAGGGATTCATGTAGGTGGTCATGCGGACCGGGTAACTCGGTCAAGACGTAACACCGCACGAAAACGGAGATAATGCATCAATGCGCTGCCTTACAAGAATGATAGGCTCAGCCAAGTGGTGGAGGATTTGCACTTTGATGTGCGTCGTATATGCCACGTCAGAAGATCAGCCCAGCGCTACCCGGGTGGTCGCAAACTCGTGATGGGAGTTTCAACTCCACGGCCGAGACTATCCGAGAGGGTGGCACAGAACACGTCAGGGAGGGCGGACGCCGCCGCATTGCGGCCTGAAGGGCTCGTATTCCATTCATCCGGGGGCTTGAGGCTGGAGCAAGGTTTCATTTGCACTTTCATTGCAGACGCCAAGTCGGATATCGGCGCGGGTGCCTTGCGCTGTGGCTGCGGCTCATCCCAAGAAGAGAAGCGAAACGGGATGCGAGCAATGGGAAGGCGAGATAGGGCAAGCAGAAAGACAGCCATTTCCTCCTTATTTTTCCTTGAAGTGCCTCCTTTCCTTCACAATCATCCCAGGCCCGACCTTTCAGCAGCAATAAAGTCTTTCTTTCGAATCAACCACAAGTTTCAACATAACTCTCCCATTTTCATCCCATCCTCACCAAATATGGATCACTACTGTTACCATTTCAGCACTGAGAACGAGCACGCCTTCCCACAGCGCACCAAAGCATCTCAGACCTGGAGGACCATTGGCTTGTTGACCCATGGAAATGTTAATGGAAGCACCGAATCCAGCCACGAGCATCGGATGACTGGTGGTTCCTGGGGCTCAGGCAATGCTGGTCCCGTTATGGTTCACGGAGGGGTTAGAGTGTTCGCTTTTGGCACTGGTTCGGGAGTTTAGTAAGTAATAAAGATTGTAAAGTTTAATATATAAAGCTTTTACTAATACTTATTAGAGACTTTTTTTTATTAAATATTTAATTTGGAGATTAATTAAATTATATATTTAAATATTAAATTTTTTAAAAAGACTTTTAAAGAAATTAAAAGAATAAAATAAAATACTTAATTAGTTAAATAATTTAATAAATTTTAAATAAAATATATTATAAATAAATTATAAATAAGTTTTTTATTATTCTTTATTGTAATATATACTTGATTTTTCTTCTTTTTAGCTCCTATATAATATTTATATTTTATTAATTAAATTTATAAATTAAATTTATAAAGATTTTATTTAATTAATTTAATAAGTTTTTAAAATAGTAAGGAATTATATTTTTAAGGTAAAAAATTTTAAGCTTAAAAATATATTATTTTAATAATAATATAGCTAAAAAAAAAAAATTTCAATATCTTAAGGTTTTATAACTATTCTAGGATTTTATGCCCCTACTTAATGAAGGAGGTACTCAGTCAGTTAAACGGAAGCCCCGCAGACTTAAGCTACCAGTATATTCTCCTTAAAATCTCATCCGTCTCTCTGACTTATGCAATATTTCCGCAAGTTCACATTCCAGCCGCTTCTTTCCCCTGCCATTTATCAACATCTCATAACGTTTCAATGGAAGAACTACGAAGGCATTCCAGCTCCTCTGTCGCGTTGACGCCGGACGAGAGCGAGATGGGAGAATCGGATGTTTTTGTCGATGAGTGGGAATCGGCGCCCTGTCCAAAACGAGACGTGCACTCAATGCTAATCCCATTCTCTAGTGATGACCATGTCGAGCGGAGAGCCCTCAGCTTTCGATGGCGAGAGGCCATCCGAGAGGCTCAAGACATGTTGCGCCCACACGAAAAGGAGAGACTATCTCAGTTCAGCACGCCAGAAGAACTGATGGATGAACTCGACAAGATGCTTGCGGAAAAGTCAGACGAGTCTCTACATCGATTCATTGCGCAGGTGCGACCTTATCTCACTACCCTCAAGGAATTGTCTGCAGTGCTTCTGGCCTACATGAGACCTTTCGCTATCAAGACAGCACTTCTGTGGCTATCTCTTCATCTCAGCATCAATGTCAGTTTCTCCCTCCAGCTAGTTATGCCGATGCCAATAACTTTCCCGTCATTAGTTTGCTACCCGCAACGAAGATATTCGAGCCAGAATCATTGACGTACAGAGCAAGATCAAGATGATTTTGGGGCGATTCGAGCACTGCAGGGGCCTCGTTGAGAATGACAGTATGATTAGACGGGCCCTCGTGGAAATGTTTGTCGCCATGATTCGACTTTGGGTAGCCATGGCCAACTCACTTCGCAATTGCATCACTAGAGGTATTGCATCAGCTTCTAAGTTCTCGCCGGTGCTAACGATAATAGATGGAGTCAAAGAGTTTCTCATGCTCAAGAAGACCACTTTCGAAGAAATCATCAAGGACATTGAGCAGGCAGTAGACCACGTCAAAGACTTGGCGTCCATCGATGTCGGTAAGATCCGCCTCCAGGATGATGGCATGGCAAGACAGCTCCCAGACTATGAGTCACCGCATTATCGCTGCTACACTTCCATTTTCCCCGTTTCTCATTTTACGGGACGTTCGAAATACTTCGAACTGATCGACCAGCACTTCCAAAAAGAGGGGGGACTCGAAGGCAACCCGGGCCTGAGGACCGTGGTCACCTACGGGCTCGGCGGGATCGGAAAGACGTCGCTCGCTCGACAATATGCCGCTAAATGCAAAGAGAATCAATCGTTTGATCTCATCTTTATTCTGGAATGCGACATGGAGCTGTCTCTGCAACAAGCTTTCAGTAACATTGCGTTGGAGATCGGCCTCCCCAATGCGATGCAGGCGACCATTAACGAGAATGTCATCCGAGTCAAGAGCTGGCTAGTGAAACAGTGTAAGTTCTCCTTGGATTGCGTGAAGGGACAAATCTGGACGACACGGCTAATCTCCCACGGGTATATTCATCAGCGGCCGAGGGGAAGAACTGGCTGTTGATAGCGGACAACCTAGAGACGGCCAATCTCTTGCGCCCGTACCTACCATCGACCAGGGGCTGTGTTATCATCACGACGCGATATTCCAAGATTGCGACCAAGGACTTTGGAGACACCATCGGTATGGAAATTGAACCACTGGACCAAGACGAGAGTATACAGTTGTTCTGGTCGTTGTATGCCAAATCCGTGGGACCCCGCGACAAACATGCCAATGCCGAGGCTGGGGCTTTGTTGGAGAGCTTCGGGGGGCACCCACTGGCTATCGAGCTGCTAGCTGCCTACATTGTAGACAGTGGGAGGAGACTTTCGGATATTGCCAAGAAGCTTCCCTCTCGGATGAGGCAAATTCGATCAAACGATACCGGACGGCATACACGCCACAACATGAACACGCTTTGGGAAGCCCAATTCGGCCAGATATCGGGGAAAGTATCTTCCACTCTATTGGGTATCATGTCGCTGCTATCATCTGCTGGCGTCCCCGAAAGAGTACTTGACTTTGAAGGTCGTGAGGAGCTTTTAAACGCTGTCAAGTTTGCCGAACACCAGGAAGAGTAAGTTGACGTGGAGATTTGTAGAGAAAATTGTGCTAATCAAGACACAGTGTCGAAGATGGACTCGAAGTTCTCATGGACTTGAATTTGATCAAGAGATTGAGAACGGACGACGCGAGCGACACCGACAGCGCCGATGATGGTGTCTTCGTTCTCCACCGCGTCGTTGCGGATGCTTACCGACACACCGAATACGGTCTTGATGGAATGCTTCAGGAGTCCTTTGAATCTGCGGCAGTCCTCATTCTTGACTTGTACCCCAAGACGCCTGGCTCGACGGCCCATTTCGGGCGTTTTGACGAGGCCCGTCTGGCGCTTCCGCACGCCCTCTCCATCATCCAACACTACTCCAGTCTTCGCAGAACTAGAATCCCCCTCAAACCAACGCCAGACTTCATGGACCTGCTCCAGCATACCACGTGGTTCTTGTGGGAGCTGGGGGAGCACAAGCAGTCCCTGAAGCATCTCGAGATTGCAAAGACTGCATGCGCAAGCGACTCGGACTACTACTACGGCAAGTATTGCCTCACCGAAGGCCTGATCTGGTACGAACGAAACCATCTACAGAAGTGCAGGGTAAGCTTTCAGCATACGCAGCGTGTGTACTGTGGAAGCCTCGAGCCGAACGACATCAATTTCTCGCACTTGTATAACAACATAGCCCTCTTGGAGTACTCTGAGGGGAACTTTGGCGATGCCATCAAGCACTTTGAGCAAGCAAATCAGATCCGACAAAGTCACGCCGTTGATCACGTCTTCAGCGGACTCGTCCATATGAACGTGGGCAATGTGCATTCGGCCATGGGTGCGTATGAAGATGCCGAACGCTACTACGCAGAGACACAGAGGTTCCTCCAACTTTCCAACAACCAAAGCAGCTACTGGTCTGCATTGTAAGTATCCTAAACGGCTGGCGACTCCCTAGTATTCTAACCCTCTAGTCTATTCCATCAACTTGGCAATCTCGAACTCAAGAAGGGCAATCTCACCGAAGCGATGGAGCTCCTGGGCAATGCGCTGTCAATCGCCGAGCCAACAACCCCAACACACGATATTATCACCACAATCTATTACAAAATGGGGCTCGTCGAGATGGCAAGGCAGGGGTTCGGCGACGCGCTGTACGTATTCTCAAACCGCTGACAGTATGGCGGGTGACTGAATGGTCCAGGATATATTTTCGCAAGAGTCTCACTATCGCAACTTTCAAGAATTCCGACCGAGATGCGGCTAGGATCTGCAGAAAGATGGCCATGGCGCACCTAGAACAAGACAATTCAGCGAGTGCTAGGGTTAAGGCACAAGAACTCGCGGCTCGGGCGGTGGCATTAAAGGTGACCGCAGTGGAAGAGCAAGGTGTAATGGAGTCTATTATGGCACTGGGGGAGTCAGATCAGGCTTATAATAGCTTAGTTTGCGGCTACTACCGCTAAGGAGTTACGATATGTTGAATTGGATTATGTACGTAGCCTTAAGCTGGAACGGTCAGGTGACCGTTCAGCCTAATCGGGTGACCAGACAGCCTGGTCAGGTGACCGTTCAGCCTAATCGGGTGACCAGACAGCCTGGTCAGGTGACTTTCGGCGAAGGGGCGCCGAGGGCCCGGCGAGCCTAGCCCGAGACGAGAAGGAAGGAGAAAGTGGTTTTTGGGCACAAAGGGGCAATTTTGAGTCAGACACGCAGAGCACAACAGACAAGCGGAATTAAGGTCATATTGAAATGCACACTAAGCTTTTGACAACTTAAGTATACGCTTAAGTAAGTAAAAGGACTTTCCTAAGAATAACCTTTCCCTAATAAAATAAAATGTACGGATATATAAGTCTCTGTTGCAAGGAGCAGGACCCTGATTGGCCCCCGGCTAAACCCCGGCCGGGTGAACCTCGGTCCACGTGGAACAAAACACAACTCTCGCGACTTACCTTTGTAGAAAAATAAGGCACTTTCAATCAATCTCTCAGCCCCTATATCCTATGCTCGATAGTGACCGTTCCAAGCGTTCCGCTCCTAGATTGACTGCGCTGCACGCGTCAGTCTCCCTATTTGCGTTGCCTTGCAGCCTTTATTAACTCCCAGTTCACGTCTGCCAAAAACCCTTCACTATTGTAGGGTGTAATGTAACTATCGCCACCGGCCGCAATCCAGGCTTCATGTCCACGCTTGCGTTTGCGCGGCCATTGAAGCTCGGGAGAAGTCGTCGAGTCGTCGGTTGAGAAATCGGTAGGAGATGCCACTGTAGAGCCTGTGCAATCGCCGGTCAAGCCAGGAAGATGTAGCCCTTCATTCTGCTGAGCCCGCTTGGACGGGTCACCGTCGGCACGTGGTCCATCTTGTCCACCTTGGTTCAACTCAGAGGGCAACTCCGATATCCTCGGGCTCGCAATTCCGGCCAGCCTAGGTCGCACCTCAAGCGGAGTATTGATACCGGATGTCGAAGCCGCACTCGCCGCCCACGGCACCTGCTCCACGAACGGCATGTTGGCGGCCATGTTCTCGATGCAGCACATATCGTAGTGATGGCGCAGTGCAGCCCGGTCCACGTGTCGCGGCACCTTGGCCTTTTTGCCATGGTAGGCGAGAAGGATGTCGTAGGGCATGAAGACGCGGATCTGGAGCGTTGTCGGGTGTATCGAAAAGAGCCTTTGGTCAAACATCTCGTGAAGGTGGCTGAAGAGGAGGATGCCGTTCCCCCGCGCCCACGTGCGTTCCCAGGCTTGCTCCAAACGGCGCGGGCTCACTGTGTCGCCGGCATCAGCTTCGGGGCCCGGGTATGTGTGGTACTGCAGCTGAGACACAATGTGGCACGCCTGCAGCGCTGGGCCGATAGTCGGGTTGTCGCACCACGACCGTCCCATGCCGGTGACGGCACACTGCTTCGCTCCTGCAAGGCAAGAAGTCCGAAACGACGACATGGTTGATTTGGCTCTTTCGTCAGAGATGTTGCATTCCGGGGGGGCGACCAGATTGGCAAAGTCCTCGTCAGCCTGGTCCATATCCGGGCCCTTACGCGGTGACACGGAACCAGACGCTGATCGCTTCGAAGGTGACAGAGGTTTTCTTCCCCGGGCTGTTTTTCGCAGTGGGTAGGCGGCATAGCGATGGTCGGTTGAGGCCTTGTTGCAAGGAAGGTAGCGTGGCTCTAGTCGGCGGACAGGCGTAGAAATGTGTTGCGCGCATCCGGCTGGAAAGGATCAGCTAGAGTCGCCTTGACAAGACGGAGGTTCCAAACACACCTTCAAAGTGAGCCCCCACCGGCCGTTCAGCCGACAAACTACAATCGCGGTGCTTGAAGACGCGGTATTGGAGGATCGGTCGGTCTTCGGGGGCGTGAGATTCCAGCTCAGGAAGGGCGGGAACACGTTGATCAAGCCCACCACCATGCACGAACTTCGGAGCAGGGCATTCATGCTCGGAGATATTAAACATTTCGACGAGGCCAAAGCCAACATGGTCCCACACCTCCGGGCCCTCGCCCTGAAATTCGAAACTCAACCTCATCTCATTGACCATGTCGCGAAAGGTCCAGGAAACATCGTTCGCTGGCTGGAAGACGCCAGCGAAAGGGACGTCACCAGGCGCGGTGAGGAGCTCAATATTCCATCCGACAGACCGCATCACGGGGTTCACGATGGCACTGGTCATATTGGGCGATTGGGCGATGCTGCGCGAGAAGGGGTGAATGGCTGAATTGCATCGCCGTCGTGTTGACATTGCCAGAATCAATCCGACCTTCTTTGTGCTGTTGGTGAGCGCAAGGGTGGGTCCGCCTGGTTGACCCCGCAACGTGTCCGCACAGGCTTTTTTTCCGGTCGGAAGTGTAGGGTAATCCCACCACTTTGAGGAACGGCCACCAGGACATTCTTCCCAAATTCAAGCCCAGCTTTATCAACACTACCTTACCCAATCGACCTTTTTTACCCAGTGCTATTTGTGCTCCGTGGGTGCATAAGGCGCACAAGTCTCGCTAGAATCCCCGGCTTGAAAGGAGGTAGCTGGCTTCCTAGGATTAAGGTGTGTCCATACTCCTCCAGCAAGAATTTATCGCCAGACCCAACATCGCGGAAGCAACCAAAGTTAAAATATTCAAACACTTCTTCAGCGTACATACATTTACATCTGGATAGTATTTGCCTCTTGCTGCCCCAGATTTCACGTTCCACAGAAGCATCCAGTAGTTGACATTTCCGTCTTGGTCACCTGGAGACATCTCGGGTTGCCGTTGACCGAGCGAATAGTTAGCTGGAGGTTCTCGTTCGAATTGGCGGTGTCCCAAATGAATATTGCATTGACATTGATTCCCCCCGCGACAAAAAGATGGCCACCAGTTACTTGTCTGGCGAGAGAGTTACGCAAACACTGGCTCTCCGTGAAGCACTCAGCTACAAACTATATTGACGTAATCATTTGCACGGTATAATTCAACCTGACAGCCCGGATCAGCGAGTAGCCGTTCAATCACCTTCCAGAACTCCGTACTGCGAAGCTCAACAGTACCTACTTCAGCCAAAAGCCACCACCTTTTCATTCGGTGAAGGCCATCCTACGAGCGGTGAAGACGAGATCCGATCGAGATCTCTTTTCGATCTTCCACACGCTCATGCGCCCGTGATTCCCCGCTAATGCAATGGTCTTGCTATCCATGGCAAAGGCCAGGGCGACGGGATGTCCCGGCGGAACAGCGTATTCCAACAGGCGGGCATGTCCCTGCTATTCTCACCGGAAATGATATGCAAGCCCCTTTTGAAACTTCAGTATTCTCACATAAGCACCAGCAATGCATTCCATCCCGAAGCGAAAGGATTGTTGGTCAGCTCGGGTTCCCCCAACAATATCTTGCTAAGTTTGGTGATTTGGTTGCGAGAGATTTACACACAACAGCCCTACGTCCTCACCCAAACCCTTGTGTATTTCGTACAGTACCTACTCCATGGTGATCCGCACTAGCCGGCTGCAAGCGAGGATGTGGAGGCGCATCCCTTGATCGACATTGGCTGAGGGCGTTGAGAAGAAGCAAGTGCAGTGGGTTTCCGCATCTTACTGATGCCTTAAGAATGGGTGAATCCTCCCTTTGTTAAGGAGATTGGTTTTTAATTCTGGCATCACCGTGCAGTCAGAATCGACAGCGCTTCTCAAGAGAGCCTGGCCCTGTTGACGAATCAATTTGCTCAGCCACTTCAATTCCAGGAGCACCTTCCAACATGCCTGGACAAACCAAAGTTGAGGGCAAAGAATGGGACTTTATCGTCTGCGGGTAAGTCATGACTCGATTCCATCTCTCAACGACACCCTTCTTCTGTCCCCGCCATCCTAACCCCATCCAGTGGCGGCACCTCAGGCTGCGTCGTCGCCGCCCGACTTGCGGAAAACCCAAACTCCAAGGTTCTCGTTATTGAGGCCGGTCCTCATAGCGAGGGCATGGAAACTGTGGATATGCCGGGAGGGTAAGTCGGCATCTACCGCTCTCATCCGTGCTGAACTAAGCAGCTGTCTGCATCGATAGGTGGGCGAAAAACCTCGACAAGGAAACGGATTGGAATATCGTCACTGTGCCGGGAACCAGGGTTAATGATCGCAAAGTCAAATTGAGTCGAGGCAAGTTCCTCGGTGGCTGCTCCGGACTGAACGGCACCCTGTGCATCCGAGGGACAAGACAAGATTACGATGATTGGGGAGTGCCAGGCTGGAGCGGTGAAGAATTCTTCCATTATATGAAGAAGGTAATACAATTGCAAGTCAAAAGTAGAAGAGAAAGTTATTGACCTGTTCCCCAGTCAGAGTCATTCCAGGGAAAGTCCTGG
The DNA here is from genome assembly GCA_013420875.1 of Thelonectria rubi. NCBI lineage: Eukaryota > Fungi > Ascomycota > Sordariomycetes > Hypocreales > Nectriaceae > Thelonectria > Thelonectria rubi. Next base: position 178,488 of record WMHX01000132.1, read on the forward strand.
TTCAACGCCTCCAAGGAGTCCCACGGGTCTGATGGGCTATTGAAGACGGCGCCCCACGAGCTCGCTCCCATCTCTGACCTGATCATCGAATCATTCGTCGATAAAGGGGTGCCCCTCGATCATGACATCTTTTCCCATGGACAAAGCCCCCACGGCGTCGGCCACGCTGTTCGGACTGTCGTGGGCGGCGTTCGCACGACGAGCGCCGACTTCGTCTCCAAGGCCAATGCGAGGGACAACGTGACCATCCTGACGGGGGCTCACGTTGAAAAGGTGTTGATTGAGGAGGATGCCACGGGCGAGCTCAAGGCGGTGGGCGTGAGGAGTATCCTGGCCGACGGTACCCCCTTCGAAGCCAAGGCGACCAAGGAGGTCATTGTCAGTGCCGGAAGCTATTGCAGCCCCGTCATTTTGAACCGCTCTGGTATCGGAGCCAAGGCCGAGCTTGAACTACACGGCATCGAGACGCTCGTCGACCTTCCCGGCGTGGGAAAGAACCTGATGGATCACTTGGTATGCACTGCCCCCTAATCAAACTGGTGTGAGGCGTAACTAACCACCCACCCCGACAGATCGTCTACATGTACTACGAGACCGACAAGCCGGGCATCACAAACGATGCTCTCGTCCACCACGAAGGTGCTCTTCTCAAGACGTATAAACTGTGGAAAGAAGAGAAGAAGGGCTTCCTCTCCGCGTTCCCCTTTGGATGCTTTGCCTACGCCCGTCTCGACTCCCGCCTCGGAGACTCGGAGCTGTGGAACAAGGCGCCGCGTCTCGAGGGCCGGGATCCCATGGGCCTCCTGCCTACGCAGCCCAACGTCGAGTTCTTCAACCTCGAGTGCTACGGAGGGCCCAGGCACTACACCGACGTGCCCAAGGGCGGCCAGCACGTCTTCTGCATGATTGCCGAGCTGTTCTCGGCGCGCTCGCGAGGTTCCGTTACCTTGAAGAACACCGATGCCGCGGAGCCACCAGTCGTCGACTGCGGTTACCTGACGGATCCGCTCGACACCGAAGTGCTGGCCGAGGCCTGTCGGTTCGGAAACGAAGTCATCATGAGCGGCAAGGGCACCAAGGACATTGTCAAGGGGTCGTGGCCCGCGGGGGCGTCGCACCACAAGTTCTCGACGCGAGAGGACTGGGTTCCGTTCGTCAAGGAGCACGCCACGACGTGCTACCACCCGGCGGGCACCTGTGCCATGGGAAAGGCGTCTGACGCCAAGTCCGTCTTGGACGATAGACTTCGGGTCAAGGGCGTGAAGAATCTCCGAGTTGCGGACTGCAGCATCATTCCCGTTCTCGGAGCGGCTCATACGCAGATGCCGGCGTATGGAATTGGTGAGAAGGCGGCGGATATGATCAAGGAGGACTGGGGAATGGGTAACATGGTCCATAAGCTGTAGTGTGATATCTTGGTAAAACGGGTAGGCCTATCCATGGTATTTGATTAAATATTTATCCCAGATCGATCGGCATGTTCTTGATGACTTTCTTACTTTCAGGGCCTCACCAGGGCTGAGTCTTGCTACCTTTAGGAGTTTCTAACTATCCCCCAAGGTGTGACTTGCCTGTTGACTTTGCCTTCGTTCGTAGACTGCTGCTGCCCTCATCTTCAGGTTTTTGGAGCCCACTTTCCGGAATATATCAATGGCGCTGTCCTCACCCACGCACCCGTTACCTCAGACTGCGTCTTCGTCCTTGAAAGCCGGGCTCTTCGACTCCTCGAGGCCTCCAGCCCTAGGTATGGATATTACAAGCACGTCTATTCTGGTTACGTTTATTGTAGATATACCTATTATGTCTAGGTCTATCCCAGATATCTGTGCTTGGTATCTCTCTCTTAGGTATCTCTGTCCTGGTATGTCTATCCTGGGTTATCTATTCTGAGTATAGCTATTCTAAGTAGGTATGCGTACTCATTATGTCTACGCTAAGCGTAGTTTAGAGACGTATAATGAGACTAATGTGCCTATAATGGAAAGGTATGTTTGCATAGGCAAGCTTGAGGGATGATATACGTCTAATATATTTTCTGAATAAGGCGAAAAGACGTCACTACTGGCTGCTACTTCTCATGTAACATGTAAAAACCAGAAGCAACACCTTAACTAAGTCTTGTCCTTATTAAGCTGTCAGCTATTTAATATAGCTAGGTTTCTATTAACTTGCTCTTAATAAGCTTTAAGTAGAGAATATGTAAGGCTTAATTAAGCTTAATAAATACTATTTTAAGGCCCTTTAATAAACCGCTCAAGATAGCACAATAAAATGACAGTTTGGCCACGATTATTCATATTAGGAAAAGGGAGGAACTTCCTTATTTGCGATGCAAAGTGTCTCACTACCTATAGCCTTTATATAAGCCTTCCATCTCAAGATCGGTACGATTTAAGTGACGATGCTGTTTTCTTTGTAGTCCACTTGTCCGAATGCTCATATTCTCGCCATCTCTCCACTCTCAATGCCATCTCTATTTTTGGACCATCCTCCAAAGACGGGCCAAGCAATGTAATTCGTCAAAGCGGCACTTGGACGACAGAGATGGGCGCACACTTGCATGCACTATCACCAAGCCTGGCTTAGTACTAGCTTGTCGGCACTTCAGACCCGGTATAGCTTCACGTCTTTGCCGGCTATTGGTGGCTTCTGTCCCAAGGACGTTGCCGATCTTCCGGTGGCTGAATTGCAAACACCAACCAGGTGCAGTCATTGAGAGCGAGCGACGAGATTGCCTGGGATCCCCCAACTGCTGCGCGTTCAGGAGAACATCTGTGCGCTGTGGCTTGAGACATCAAGTCAAATTCCCCAAAGTCGGCCGCTATTGGAGAAGCGATGAGGAGGTGCCAGAGATTGCAAGCCCCATACTGGCACCTCGCCTTGGCGGTTGGCGTGCTGGACTTGTTTCAGCCCTCCATCGTCATCTCCGCACTGCCACCCTCCAGCTCCAGCCGCATTAGCATGGAGTCTGGACTGAAGCTGTCTAGGCTAAGGTGGCATTAAACTAGCTCTAGGCAGCACCCTCCGACCCTCGAAGCGTTCTTTGACTCTTTATCAACGCACTCTCGCCATCGGTCCAGTTGCTTGGAAAGGCGTCGACGAAATCCCCCGAGCCACAGAGTGCCGCATCCATATCTGCAAACCGACCGCCTTCCAGACGACCATCGCCAAGACTGAAAACATCACTGTTCCTCGATGTCATCTGCGGATTGGCCGTCTCAGGGGGCCCCCCTTAGAGCTGCTGCCCCCGCCTTGCCTGCTGGCTGGTTGGCGAACTGGAGCCCCGAGCACAACGCATGGTAAGTAAACAAGTCTCAAATGGATGCCTTTTCCACGGATTGACTGGTATTGAACCCCCCAGGTACTACGTCTTTACGGCCACAGGCGCGACGCAATGGGAGTACCCAACTCCTCCGCCCGATCAACTGCCATGCTCCCCTGCACCGGGCCACCAGAACCCCCTCTCCGATCAAGTTCCGCACGCATCCACCCCGGATGGAACCGATGTACACACTCCTCAAGACGGAGATCGCGGCCTGGGAAAGGCGGCACTTGCCATAGGAAGCGGCTTCCTGGCCGGAACTGCTTTTGGGAAGAAGACTGAAGGGCACGACAACAACCACGGGTTTGGCAAGGTGTCGCAGTCCATTGCCATGGCTGGTGCGGGTGCAATCGGATCAAAGATATTTGGCCTCTTTGGGAACAAACCGCAGAACCACCAGCCGCCACCCGCACCTCAGACGCAAGTGCACGTGTACCCAGTATACGTGCCTGGACCCCAAGGACCCCCCCATCCGGTGCCCCAAGGACCCCCCCATCCGGTGCCCCAAGGACCCTCGCTGCCCGGACCGTCGCCGTTGTACCACGGACAGCCTCCTCCTGTTGGCCAAAACATGGGTTCCATGGCCGCCGGTGGTGGCCTCGGGGCCGCTCCTGGCATGCCTGCGTCTCCCATGCCATATTATCCGGAAGGACGGCCTCCAGATGTTGGTTGGACGAGTCCGTCTGCGTCTCTAGGTGGACCGCCATTGTACATACACGGCGCCGTATTTGCCGACAAGGACGTCACGCAGACAGTCAGAAGTCTGGTTACGCCACAGCAAACACTGATACTGCAGGGCGAAAAACTGGTTGACCAACTTGGCGACCCGTGGCCCGAGGCGGGACGAAAGATGTTTAACGTCTTGTATTCGTATGGCGATCGGCCAATGGAACTCGTGGCAGCTGAGTTGGTCGCCCCTATTGACCGAATGCGAAGCAATACTAAGAGCTCTCTTGCAGCACAGAAACAACCAACATCGAGATTAAGCACGAGGCCATCTCGAAAAAGCGCATGGAGTTTTGTCAGCCTCCGCCATCCCGAATTGTTGCCTGCGTGTGGGGTTTCGAGAATGCTTTAACGTGAGTTGTCATCTCTATGACCGCAAACACTGACATTCTCGTGGCATTGGTGCCTAACCCCCTTATAGGAAACAGCGGCTTGAACAGCTGGAGAAAGATGGTGAGATGGAGGGCTCAGGGCAGGCATTGGGAGCAGGCGGCTTTTGGGGTTGGGAGCCAAAGACACTCGTCTGCTACTATCGAACAGAGATGGGAAGCATTGGGATTGTGTATTGTAGAGACGGAGGCACAGTTCGACTGCCGTGGAACCCTCTCGCCAAGTGGTCTTAATAGCTCTAAGGTACATGCCCCCTATTCACCGTTACCTATGGCAGTAGTCAGGGGATTGTCTTGATTGCAAATGTCATTGTTGTTCGAGCCACCATCCTGACAATGGTTGCAATGGCTGACCCAAATAAAACCCCCATTTTCGTCAATGCATCGAAAGAAGTTATTATTGATAGTATTGGGATCGTCCTTGTAAGACGGATTGTTCACGCGCATCGCATCGTAGATGGCCTTGGAATCAACTCCTATGATATTATTAGCACATCACTACAAGGACCTGCACTTAATTCGTGCTATGAAGGGCTTGCCTCGCAAGAGAAGGTTGAATCCGCAGTAGTTCAGGCCGTTTTGGCAATTGTATCCTGCAGCAAGAGGCAATACAGCAGCCAAGGCGGTGACAGAGAGGGAGGTGAATGTAACCATGTTGACAGAATATTTGAATGAGTGGTGAAAGAGGGCCAAGTTAACTTTATAGGGTCAATTGGAAGGGAATTTAAGAGTGATTTTCCTACAGTATTAGCAGTGCTGCCCGGTTTATATAGATGAGCGAGCCTATACACTCATAACTGGAGCAAAGATTAAAATAGCAGGAGACCCGTAAGTAGATTTGCCGCCGGATCCATCGCCCTTGCTCTACAGTGAAGTGTAAGTAGGTCGTTGAGCGGTACGTGCCAGATGGCTGTGCCAAGTGCTGCTCCTTCACGTAAGACTTTGGACACAACAAATCGTTACACCGCCCCGAGACGGCTGTTTCTGCATCAGGAAGTCCCGAGAACCAATCCATCATTATATCGTGGAAATGACATCATGGTATTCTTTCTTTCTTCCAATATGTCCGATAAGTTCCTGTCGTACGCTGTTACTTTCATAGACATGGAGTTCGGCACGGCCATGAGATATTAGACCAAGGAATGTATCCGAGAAGCATCAATGCGATGAAGGATGGGGAATTATGGGTACATGTTTCCTCCATGTTGGACCATGTGCGTAATGACGTCTGTCACGAAGATACTGGATATATCTTGACACTCATCAAGTGAAGGAAGCCCCGTCCCAACTCAATCTTTACCAGTCGAGCTGACCAGACCGTCGTCGGAAGCCAGTCACGCACGTTCAATCACCTCCTTCACCCATGTACCCCTCGGCTTGAGTCTGAATCCGAACGGCTTCGGCAGCGTCATGAAGTTTACGACGAACATATCCATCGGATCAATCTCGTCGACGGGCTCAAAGTCAAAGGCCCAGATCATGGTGGCAATCTGCATGAAGCCGCCGTCCAAAGCCACCCGCTTCCCCATGCACATGCGTCGTCCTTGGCCAAACAAGGGCAGTGGCAACGCCGTCTTAAACTCGCCCTGGGAGAGGGGGTTCGTCTCCATGTCGCAGTCGTGCAGCCAGCGCTCGGGGACGAAGTCGTCCAGGTCACCCAGTTCGGGGTCGAAGACGGCTGGGTCGCGGCCAATGGCCCAGGCGTTGGCAAAAATGGCGGCGTTCTTCACGATGCGAGTTCCCTTGTAATCATCCTCCCTCTCGGCTCGACGGGGGATGCTGCCCGGGGCGATGGGTCGCCAGCGCATCAGCTCGGAGACGACGGCATCGAGATAAGGAAGCGCCGCTCGGTCGGAGAAGCGTGGGAGACGGTCACGGCCAACAACGGCATCGAGAGCGGCATGGGCGCGGGCCATGAAGTCCTTGTTCACAACAATGGCAGCGACAAACAGCCAAAGAAAGGCGCGAGGGCTCGTGTCCATGCCGCCCTGGACACTCGTCCCGATGGTATACGCCAAGTCGATTTCTGGAACGGGCTCCTTTGCATACTTGGCCGCCGCAGATCTCGCCTCCTTGGTGGCATTCCAGCCCGGGCTCGCGTCGCCCATCTTCAGGAGACGCAAGAAGAGCTCCGAGTGCTGGGCGTAAAGCTGGTCCGCAGCCTTCTTCCAGGGCGAGAGAAGGGCAGGCAGATGACGCAAAATGGGGATCAAGTCGGGCAGCCATGGAAAGGCAGCCATGTGTCCCAGCTGGATCTGCACGGCAAAGAGTTCCTGGCAGAGAGGATCGGCGAGTGTAGGCACTCGGATGCCGTAGTGAAGCGCTAAAATGATGCTTGCTTGAGTGCGCTCGAGGGAGGGCAGAACCTGATCGCTTGACACGATCCCCTGTTCTCGCGCAGCCAAGCCCATCAGGTCCTTTGCAAGATGCATCGACTCGAGCTCCATGATGGGCTGGTATCGCGGCGCAGCCAACGGGCCGAGACTGGGAGCGAGGATGCGATAATGGAGCTTCAAGTGCTGCTCAAGTCAGCACGGGCGAAGAAGCGGTTGCGATGGCCCTTACCTCATCAAAGTCGTGCATCAGAGTAAACTTGCACTTGCCAGGCCCCGATCCGGTCAGCATTTCGAGGCTCGGCGAGACCGGACGGTTGCTGTACCAAGCGCTACGCTTACTCAACAGCTCAGTCGCCGCCTCGGACGTATTGAGGACCACGATGGGGACCAAGCCGAAGAGCTTCGGCGTCGCAATGGCGCCTTGACGCTTGGCCCAGGCATTCCATCTGAGCAGCGGTTTCTCGATGGGCGAGTCATGCAGGTCGCCGATGATGGGCAGTTTCAGTAGCTTCTTTGTGCCCGCGCTGCTGGCGTCTCTCTTCTCGGGCCGCCAGATATTGATCATCAGCCAGCTGGCGACGGCAATAGCCCCAAAGGCGGCAATTGGCACCCAGTTCGGTGCAGCTAAGGGGAGCTCCATGACGCAAGCTGGGAATACGGGTTGTGCGGACAGTGCGGTACAGCCCGAGATGTGTTGCGAAGGGAGTCTTGACAAGATGCATGAACTCGACCGAACTTGACAGAGGGGAACTGATGACGGAACGGCCCGGTTAGACTACGTAAGGCTACTTACTGCATCAGGATCTCTTCAGGTGCAGCTGCATATTACACCAGCCAATCGCAGTCACAGAAGAGTGGATGAGGAAAGGCGAGGCGAATGCAGGGGAGATGATTGGATGCTGTACGGAGACCTCAAGCTTGGAATGCAGAACAGGCAAAGCCGACTTGCTGTTTCACGTTGCGTAAGCTATCATCTGCTGGTTCCCATTGGTACATGTCGGTAAGCTGCACATTATTTATTACGTATGCCGTGTCCCAAGCCACATTTCTTGACTGTAGACCATTCCACCGGCAGTTTTATACCTCTTTCTGACAGTCCGACCAGCATGTAGAGATACTGGGCAGTCTCAATCACAGAAACACATTGTTAATTTGTTCCTCCTCAGCTCGGGTAATGGTGCCGGGAGACTCCGAAGCCCCTCACCCGTTGGTTCTCACTTACTCAGTTCAGTAATTGCCGACGCAACCGACCAATCATCTTTGCACACATTGCGACCTGGCTGGGTCCGGCTTCACATCCATCCCTTCCGTTCAGTTGTGGCTTGGGACTTGGAACCCGTGTACGAATACAAGCCGCATAACTTGTTTGGTGCTTGAACTGAATCTGACGAGGGTCCGTGACTCCAACGGCGAAGCAACGGAAGAGGTTGCGGCTGCGTTACTTGCCGGCAGCAGAAGACGCCGTGAACGAACAGTATGTAATGTCCCCATCTATCCACCACGTTCCTCAATGCAGACACCTCGGGCCCGACATGTACAGAATGTCAAAACGAATGCACCACATCAACCAATACATCCCCGTACCTTGAACTCTATTGCCGAAATCTCCGTGTTGCTCGGCTCCTCAGGATGTGGGATGGGAAGAAACAGGCCTACCAGAAGCGCGTGAGCTCCAAACAAAGAGCTGGCCCTGGTTGGACGACAAGAACAGGAACAACCATCAAATTAACACACTCTCCCTCCCCATTATTCCCAATGTCCTTGTGCGCGGGAATCCCGCACCATATCACATAGGTAGTTGGGACAGAACTGCCAGCAGGGAGTCTACTCGCCTTCTCGAGAGCCGTCCTCGCCTCACGGACATCCCTTGGCAAGAAATCGCCGTATTTGTATTGCCAATGCTAGGTGGTTGGGCCGGGAATTCGCTGAATCAATAAAATAGACGGGTTGCTCTGGTCCATATCCTCTTGGAAGTGGGAAGCTCGGTTGCAAAAGCGTGCATCTCAGTACATGACCCTTCTCAATAAACTATAAGCCTACGGCCAAGGACGGGTGCATGAATTATAACGCACTGCACTCTATTATACACAAGCGTTGACCTACTGAGGACACAACGCTCTCCCTGCCATTTGATGATGGTTGCAAGTCCGGGACAAGGCTCATCTAGTGGGCGCTCGAGGCTATTCAATAACTGGACCCTTGGAGCGTTTTGGTTTGTCTTTTTCAATTTACAGCTAACTTATTGGCTACGTAGGACACTAAAAGGCCACTGGAAGCAAAAGTTTCACTCTTCACCTGAAGGAAGGGGACGATGAAGCCGGGAGATGAAGGGTTGGGCTCTAGGAGACGCGAGGTAACGGGGAATAGAAGAGGTAGGGTTAGACTAGAGCTTGAAAGGGAATCTACATCTATCTCCTGTCTCAGCTGCTTTCGAGGCCACGATATGACAAAGAAGCCCTGCATGTCAGCTGAAGGTCGGCAAGTTCATCGTATGCCGTTCCCTTTCTGAACCTGTCGTTGCGACTATCCGCAACGGGGTCAAAGACGCGAAGCTCGTGAGCCAGCCTGGACTATCTGGATGTCCAATATCCTCAAGACCGCACGGTTTACGAAAGACTCTGAAGAGGATCCCGTGGCCGAGCTGTCGATGACGACAATCGGTGACGCAAAGGTCGGGCTCCGCTGGCGGAGATTTGGTCAGACATGGTGACTGCCTCTGGTGTCAAGGGCTTCACGATTGTTACAGAGAGAAGTGCGAAAGACGGGAGTGAGAGTAACTGTGTTGGGTGTAGGCTGCCCGACCTCGGCGGTGAATGGTGATCGGATGTCCAGCCGATCGCTATCAGTGGGTTGCCCGCTGACAACTCCGCCTCAAGGCACGATTGCTGAGAAGCTTCCAACCTCCCGGGAGTCATTGAACTGCGCATCTTCAAGACTACACTCGAGAAAATGACTTCCACCTCTGTCGAACTGTCTTCGCGACCTGCATCTCCTGACCCGGTCATCGAGGCCGGAACCGACGGCGTCCCTGATGGCCACGCTCAATTCTCCTTGCCTGCAGTCGACGGCGGAAGAGGTGCCTATCTTTTCCTGGCGGCCGGTTTCGTCGTGGAGGCATTTGTTTGGGGTGAGAGCAACGTCCAACACTGGCTGAGGCATGACTGACCGAGATGCATCAATTTGATGCTCACCCAGGCTTCCCCTTCTCCTTTGGCGTCTTCCAGGATTATTATCAGACCCATGAGCCTTTCCAAGCCTCTTCGGGCATCACCGTCATCGGGACCTGCGCCTTGGTATGCACCGCTCGAAGCAACCCCGACTGCGAAAGCTGACGAGCCAATAGGGCATCATGTACCTCGACTTCCCCATCGTCGTAGCTCTCCAACGCCTTTACCCTCGCGCTCTTCGTTGGGGGCCCATGGTCGGCCTCATCACCATGTGTCTCGCCCTGGCAATGTCGTCCTTTTCGCAGACGACAGGCCATCTCATCCTCACTCAAGGGATTTTGTACGGGCTGGGGGGTTCCATCTGCTATTGCCCCTTGATGCTATACATCAACGACTGGTTTGTGCAGCGCAGGAGTATCGCCTATGCCATCATGTGGTCGGGCACGGGAACAGGAGGCTTTGCGATCCCCCTCGTGCTGCAATATCTGCTCGAAACCTATGGATTCAGAACCACCTTGAGGATTTGGGCCGTCGCCTTATTTATGCTCACGGCCCCTCTGGTCTACTTTATCAAGCCAAGAGTACAGACGAGCGTATCGGTTCGCGCCCATCCATCGCCCCAACTTGGTTTCGTCTTCAATCGCACCTTTATTCTCTACCAGCTGGCCAGTATCATACAGTCTTTGGGATTTTTTCTCCCGTCGATCCACCTCCCATCCTACGCCCGATCGACTCTCGGAACTGACTCCTTTCTCTCGGCTCTCACCGTTATGCTGATCAATGTTTCGACGGTCATTGGGACTTTGATCCTCGGAATGCTCGCTGGCAAGCTGCATCCGACGACCTGTATCATGATATGCACAGTGGGGGCTGCGCTGGGGACCTTTTTCTGCTGGGGATTCGCGAGCAACCTCGCCACATTGTACAGCTTCTGTATAATATACGGCCTCTTTGCCGGGTCGTACGTCGCTACGTGGGAAGGCATCATCAGACAGATCTCTTCGGAAGCTGCGTCGCGCGAGCCTTCGCCCGGCGTTGGCGGCACTGTGTTCGACCCTGCCATGATATTGGCCTTCTTGACAGCCGGTCGGGGAATCGGGAACATTAGCTCGGGGCCGTTGAGCGAGTTGCTCGTAAAGGGAGTGCCGTTGGATGGAGATGCGAGAGGGGTTTGGGGCAGCGGATATGGGACAGTCATGGCTTTCACTGGCGTCACGGCGGTTCTTGGGGGTTCGTCCTTTATTTGGAAGCGCTTCGGATGGGTTTGAGGTCAATACTCGATAAGTAGCATGCATTCTATTCAAGAGCAACTTATTTGATACAGGATCTTGTAGGCTCCCATTCTCTCGTATCGACTGCGCTTATATCTGGGACCATCCTACTTGCGCAAAATTGGCAATTCGGCAATCTCGTTCCACACCCCCAGAGAATCATCTATAAGAATTAGCATCAATCTTTCCATACGGTGGAGAGAATTGAATACCGGATTTCTTTCCCAGAGTAGTGACCGTGGGGAAGAAGTAACCAGGGTGAAGAACAGTCTGGGCCAGCGTAGCGACAAGCATCATACTGAGCATTTCAAGTCAATGTACTGTACTCGGTCATAAGGGAATGGATTCGCCAAAGACTTACCATCCTTCCAGGATAACAAATGCGACCTGATCCCTCATGAGAGGGTTCCCCCAACCGCCTCTCATTTCTGCGATTCGATACACGCAACGAACGAAGATGGTTGTGAATGCGGTGACGAGGCCAAACAAAAACAACCGAAACCGGGTGCTGCGGCATGCCTGCAATGCAGCCTCGGACAGCGGTTTGCAAGAAACTGCCCTCGAGCGTCTCACCACAAAGAGCGCGGCCAGAATGGCGAGAGTGGACAGGGTCACGACTTGGAAGGCGATTCCCGCCATCATGACGTTGTTGCCAAGCTCGAGCTGATCCTTGTCATCTCCCGCCATGACTGCGAGACCGCCACCCGTCGCCTGCAGCGCCAGCGAGACAATGTCTGCAGTAACGAAGACGACGGTGTACTGCTTGGGCTTCAGTACAGACCATTCTGGACCCAACAGCTCGACAACGTGCTTGAGAACGAGATAGATGGCTGCACTATTGAAGGCGGGAGCGATGATGAGGCAGCACACCTGCACTTGAAAAGGAATCGTGTTAAACGGCCAAAGGTAGAGGCCGACGCGTGCCAGGTATCCGAGGACGAGTGCCAGGCAGCCAATGGCGAGGACGATAGCGTAGCCTTTGATGCGGAAACGAAGGCCCAGCCAGATATGGGCAATGAAGCAAATTGCAAAGAAGATGGCAAAGAAACCATTGACGAAGAGGTTAGGGCGATAGCCGTAAATGGTGAGTTTGATGCATTCGCGGGTGATTTCAGTGCAAAGAGCCATTTTTTCGGGAATAAGAGCGGTTTGTTTTAGCGGAGGGAAGCACTTATAAATGGAGGGGTAAAGAGGGAGTGACTGATGAACAAGCAGCAGGACAAAGAACGGTGGCTTCTGATATAAAAAATACACATCTAGACGGCTGGAAATGGTTATATATACATGGAAGCATTCCAACCGTGTCTCTTCCTTCCCAAAATAGCACCAGCGGCCAAGTGTATCAAAGACCGAAGGGATAATTAAGAGAGAGAGTTGGCGTTGTGCATAAACCAACGAGGCAGCTGTGAGCATGTCGATCTACTGCTCGGTCTTTTCTCAAACTGATGCTATTGGACACGTTCCTTCTTGCCCCGCTACTTTCTCGGTCTTTGAGATTAGGCCCCACAAACACGAGCGTCGGTGCTTGCGACTTGGAATAAATCTCTGAGGCTCTCCTCGGTCTTGACGTCTCGGTCTTGCACGTTGCCTTGAAGCTTCTGGACCGTCCACAATGCTGCAGTCACCTCCCGGCGCCGTCAAGGCCAAGAGGACCCGGACCAATGTGAAGCAATCGAAATACGGTTGCCTCACTTGCAAGTACTCACCCCATCCCAGCCCAGTCCCGCCCGCCGCGTCAAGCTCACCGCGCTGACTGCACACGTATTGATTAGGGCTCGGCGAATCAAATGCGACGAGTTCAAGCCCACATGCCGCCGCTGCTTGACGGCCAAGCGGTCCTGTGACTACCCACTTGGAGCGCCTCCTGGGCCGTGGCTCGGGACTCTGGAGCCTTCGTCGACGGCGTCCCCCCTTCAAGCCTGCCTCGCACTCAATCCGGCCTCTCCGGGGAATCGCTTTGTCGATCTGATATGCAGAGTTCTCGTGCAAGGGCCCCGCAGGGCCAAAAACGACGTCGAGATGGCGTTTTGGACACACATGGTCCCCCAGCTCACGCAGTCGATCCCATCGGTGCGAGCAGCGGCGGAAGCGCTCGGCGCCTCGTACGACGCACACGTCCTCAGGGGCAGCGGCGCCTCAGAGGCCATTGAATGCTACAGCCGGGCCTTGCGCCTGGTGCAGCTCGAGCTTTCCACGCTGCAGCATGGGGCCATGCCGTGCCTCGTTGCTTGTCTCTTTCTCTCGTGCACCGAGGCCCTGGAGCGGCGCTTCGACAAGGGGCTTGTACACCTCCAGGGAGCTCTGTCCTTGATGTCTCACGCCGGCAGTAGTGCAAATCCCACCCAGGACGTCGAGGGAGTCTCGTTGCTCTTCCAGAAACTCGACCTCCATTCCGCAACGTATACGGCTGGCCGCGCGCCAGACCTTCCCCCGTTTCCCTCTCCGACGTCGGACGCCTTGCTGTCCCACTCTCCGGATCAGACACTCTTTGTCATGCTGCACTCGTGCTACCACTTCACATCAACCGCATTTCGATACAAGTACGTCAGTCATCGAATGGTTCCGCCGGAGCTCCTGATTGAACAAGGCCGCCAACTTGGCAATCTGAAACAGTGGCTGTCATGCCACCAAGCACCGGACGACGTCTTTCACACCGAGCAGCTCCTCGTCCTACGAGTCCAGTGTCTCGCCGCGTTGGTCTACGCTACCAACATTCTCGAACCCCGCGAGACCGCTTTCGATAGCTATGGTCCAGAATTCCAGGAAATAATCTCATCGACAGAGACACTTGTACGATTCCCGCTCAACAACGATCCGTCCTCCGGGGGGCAGTCAACCGACCTACCCTTCTTCACTCCGGAAATGGGAATCATTCATCCCTTATACTTTGCGGCGCTCAAGTACAGGGACGCGACCTGGCGTCGCAGAGCTGTTGATCTTCTGCGGGAGAGTGGCAGAGAAGGTCCGTGGTGTGGCGATGTTGAGGCTGCCGTGGTCTCGGCCGTGGTTCAAGCCGAAGAGCGGCTCGCAGCTTCGACAGACCCAAGACCCGGGGACGCTGCTGTCCACGGTTTGCACCTCGCCGAACCGCACAGGGTCAATTCCTGCTGGGTAGTTGAGCATCCGGATAACGAAGTAGACAATGCCATCACCAGGGGTTGTGTAGTAAACTCGGGACCAAAGAGTCTCAAGGTGGTCCTCGTTCGATGCTATGACATGGATAAGATGTTGCGCGAGGCAACCACAGGTCCTTGTCAAGATCCATGGCGGGATAAAAGACATTGGCATCGGTGGGAAGAATGTATACAAGTTCTCTGAGGCAATGCCCCTTGGGTATTATTTATTGTTCCTCGCGTCCGTGATGCGCATATGTAAACGACTTCTCCGGAAAGCAGGCCAATGTGACAGGGTCTTTACTCTTGAGCAGATTGAGAATCGGTTGGGACTTGCGCTCCGTATTGCCATCAATTTCCATCTCTCTGGCTGCCTCAACTTCTGCCCTCCGATGTCCTCTACTCATAAAGTCTCATATCCCCCTTCGGCTCCGTCTGCCTCTAGATGATTCATCCACCATTCACCGAAGTGCTACTCGGTCAAATGTAAGCTCGCCGATGGTTTGGATAACAGGCAAGACACAATAGTTACGTAGCGCGGATAATTGAAGCTGTCGGTAAAATGTTCATTGACCGAGTCGTATCATGAGACATAACGTGACCTCCGTTGCTTTCCAGTATATAAACCCCCATTCCCTCACCAACTCTCGACAATTCTTCTTCGACTACCATCTCGAAATCAACGCGACACGATGAGCGTACAGTCCGTTCCCCCCCGGGCATTGCCCCAGGCTTGGGAAATCGAAAATGTCGCAGCCGAAGACACGCCATATTACACCCCCGCCCAACAACCTGCTTCAGGTACCGCCACACGAGCACAGGATAGACTCCCCAAGCTCTTCACTCCCTTGACCGTCCGCGGCTTGACGTTCCAGAACCGCTTGTTCCTGGCCCCGTTGTGCCAGTACTCAGCGCAGGATGGCTACGCCACCGACTGGCATCTCACCCATCTCGGGGGCATTATCCAAAGAGGCCCCGGCCTGGCGCTCATGGAGTCAACCGCTGTTCTCGAGGAGGGCCGCATCACCCCCCAGGATCTCGGCCTCTGGCAGGACGGCCACGTTGAGCTGCTGAAGCGCATCGTCGACTTTGCCCACAGCCAAAACCAGAAGATTGGCATCCAACTCAGCCATGCGGGACGAAAGGCGAGCACCGTGGCACCATTCGTGCATATGAATGCCACGGCCACGGACGAGGTTGGCGGCTGGCCGGATGAGGTGTACGCGCCCTCGTCTCTTCCTTTCAACGACGTGTATCCCCATCCAAAGGAGATGACACTCGAGCAAATCGAGGCCGTCAAGGTGGCATTCGTGCAAGCCGCCAAGAGGGCCGTCAAGGCCGGCTTCGACGTGGTTGAGATCCATGCCGCCCACGGCTACCTCATCCACCAGTTCCTCAGTCCCATCAGCAACCGTCGAGCCGACAAGTACGGCGGAAGTTGGGAGAACCGGACCAGGCTGGTCCTGGAGATTGCGCAACTCGTTCGGGCCGTGATTCCCGAGGACATGCCTCTCTTCGCGAGAATCAGTGCGACGGATTGGTTCGACGACATGAAGGACGAGTTTCCCGAGAGTTGGACCGTCAGGGACTCGTGTGCACTGGCGCCGCTTCTGGCCGAACAAGGCGTCGACTTTCTCGACGTGAGCTCCGGCGGCATTCACCCCAGGCAGTCCACCAGCATCAAGTCCGGGCCTGGATACCAGGCACCGTTTGCGCTGGCGATCCAGGAGGCCGTCCGAGGCAAAATGGTCGTGTCCGCCGTGGGGGGCATAAGCACCGGAAGGCTGGCCGAAGATCTTCTCCAGCAGGGTCTCGACGTCGTCATGTGCGGCCGGTGGTTCCAAAAGAACCCGGGCCTCGTCTATGCGTATGCGGATGAGCTGGGGGTGCGTGTGAAGATGGCCAACCAGATTGGCTGGGGATTCGGAGGTTGAGGGCGGAGGGAGCTCTGAGGTTTGGGTAGGATAACGGGATCGTATCATGTAGGCTAGGGAGTCGACAGACAAATAAAAGCCCTTGCAAAATCTTGAGCCACGGCTCATAGGCGACTTCGGTTACAAGCCATGCTTCATAAAGGCGTCATCAGACTCGGCTTCTTCAACTTTTACCGAAATGTGGAGAAGGAGTTGTAGTGGCTATTACTAGCTAATAGTTAAGCCCTCTTCCAAGCCCAGCTATCTTGTGCTTCGGTCAAACGTTACTATGCCGCGATCATCGGAACGAAGGGGAGCGACTCGGCGAGAGGGCCTCCCACAGCTGTTCTATCGGCAGAAGTCGATTGCGTGAGTTTCACAGCCAACGTCTCTCGCTCGGATCAAACTCAGACGTCTCAGATGTCGCACATGCCATGCTCGCAAGGTCCGTTGCTCGGGCGGAAAGCCGTGCGACAACTGTGCCTGTGCTACCGATTGCGTTTACCCCTCGCGCGACAGGCAGATCAAGATAAACCAGAGGTACGTGAGCTGCGGGTTGGGGGGAGAGATGCTGATTAACAAGGCAGCTTCCTGGATCGGATCCTTGAAGAAAACGAAGCGCTCCGATCTCGCCAGCCCAAGCCTGTCTCGTCAGTGTCGTCACGCTCTCCTCCGCCAACAGCCGGGGGCAGCGAGACGGCTCGAAATCCGATCCTGGAAGAAAGCCCCTGGTTCGCTCACCTGAAGACTTCGGACACGCCCATCTGGATCGGCGAGGTGTCGGACGCTGCCTTTGCCACCCGCTTCCGCCAGTTTGCCTCGTCGCCCAAAACGTCCAGCCATCTGCCCCGCGTGCAATATGCGATGGATGAGATGCTGCTGAGCCTGTCGGCGTCGCCAATCGTGTGGCCGTCGCCGACGCGGGCCAGATTCTTGGCCGAGGCAGCGCTGCGATCGCTCTGTCGCTGCTATCACATCGTCCGGCGAAGCGAGGTTCTCAACGCCCTGGGGGCCATGACTGGCGACCGCTCGAGTCCCCCGAAGGAGCCCGCCTTTGTGTCCAAGATGTGGGCTCTCTTCGCCATTGGAGAACTGTACTCGAATCGTTCCGCCGCCTCGACTCCGGCATTCCCTGGGCTGGCCTACTTTGCCCACGCCAGCGAGATGCTTCGCGTGGTCAGCGAACGGCCGCAGGTACACGTCGTCGAAACCATGCTCCTCCTCGTACATTCCCCTCTCGTATCTGCTGTGCTCGTCTAACTGAGTCCAGTCGTTGTACTCGTTGGAGCTGAATCGACGACACTCGGCGTGCATCCTCGTCGGCTCCGCGATGCGCGTGGCGACCGTCATGGGGCTTCATCTCACCGTCGACCACAGTCACGTTCCCGATGCCGAGATTCGAGAGCATCGCAACCGCCTCTGGTGGACAGCATACAGCTTTGACCGCATGTGGTGTTCGAAGCTCGGGTTGCCCGTCTTGGTGTCCGACGACGACATCTCGGTTGACCTGCCCGCCCATGTCGCTGGACCAAATGCCGACGACTTTGTAGACCACGAGTACCTCAAGGCAAGTGTCAAGCTGGCAAGGATTGCCGGGACCATCCTAAAGTCCATCTACGACAGGAAGAATCGCCGCGAGCCCTTCTCCCAGCGCGTCCAGGAGGTCTTGGAGGCTCTTCGTCTCTGGTCGGAAGAGCTTCCGGCGCACCTCGAGATGAACCAGCCCACCAAACCAGAGGGGAGGGTGATTTCACAGCAACTCTCGTTCAACCAGGCAGGTTTCCGGCCTTCTCACACGCATGCGCTTGGCAACTGACCGTCTTAGCTGTTGATTTTGACAACGCGTCCGATCCTTCTTCTCGTGCTGCGCGATCATCTCGCCTCTCTACGAGCCTCGGCCCAAGAGTCATCAGGCATTCCCGACTCGGCGCGAGCAATTGCTCATGCGTGCACTCGGACTGCTCGCCACTCGTGTTCCCTCCTGACAGAGTGTTGGATCAGCGGCACCTTTCACGTGTTTGATTACTTTTACACCCAGTACCTCTTCTCGGCGGCTACTGTTCTTGCCGTCTCCAGCTTACTGGGTCAACAAGACTCTCGCAGTGACACCGAAGCGTTCGAGAACGCCATGCACTTCCTTGACCAGCTGAAGCAAAGCGGGAACTTTGCGGCGACCGAGTTCTGCTCTCATGGGGCTGGGATCAAGGCCCTCCTCCAATCTATCACTACACTGGAAGATCCGAGCCCGTCGGCATTTGCGGCGTTGAACGCTTCGGGAAACCTAGCTGCCTTTGATGTTGAAATCGCGCCTACCGTAGAGTCGGCTCTTTACGATCCAAGTCTGCAGCAATTCTTGGCGGATGACAGTTTGGATCTTTCATCATTTGACAGTTTCATCAACGACGAAGAGCTGCAGCAACTGGGCTGGCTTTTCGAGTAAATGGCCGCTTCCTGTCTGCCCGAGACTCTACATGCCCGTCCAATGGTAGAAACAAAGGGGACAGGAGAGACTCCTGGAGGCTTTGTACTGCTCGTTTAGTACTCCATGGAAGAAGTCCCTACAGCCACACACTCACGTCCGAGATTGCCTACACGCGGCATTGGCAGAGGCTAAAGTCGCAAAGCCATGAAGATAGTCATGCCCATTAGCAACGAATTGAAGGTATAACGATAGCTTTACCCATTCGTCGTGTACTGGGGAGATGACAGGATCAATGCAACAGGACAGTCAGCTCTGTTCGTGATCATCAAGATCATCATAACGACAGAAACCATAGGATAAGGCAGAGGCTTCATGGGCAGCATTGCCTCATGACACACGGAACAAGGTCCAGTTGTGGTCGTTGTCCGGGCATTCATCCCTTTGTTGTGATGACAGCTACGTGTGCGCTCTAACAATCTTATGCCCGACAATGGCTTTTGGTTTCTCATCTTTGTCTTCCTCTTGGTCCTAATTTTGAGTAACAAATCAACAACTTCACGTTAATAGCTATAAAGGGGTTCCTATTTACCGTCAAATCACATTACGATTACGAATTCAATCACCCTCCCAGTTCCCAAATTGCGCCCACTCCGTCCTCACAGTTGAACCATATTGGACATCACGCCTCGCATTCTTTTTAGACATTCAGACGCAAATCACGGAGTTGCATCACTCCTCTCGCGTCAGTTGTCATGGATGAAAACGGAGTCGAAAGCCAGGGCGGCAGCTCCAGTCCTCTTTTTGGTGAAGATGGAGTTTGGCGCACAAGGGCTGATAAAAGACCCCCTGGCTACTCAGAAACTGAGTCTAATGTTCAAGGGATCGAAGAGATACCCGCGCAGACTGAAGAAGTTGGAGAAGGGGTAGTGCTCGACGATGTCGAAGTGCTTGAAGAGGGTGAAGTGGTTGAAGAAGGTGAAGTGCTTGAAAAGATCGAAGAAGTCGAAGAAGTCGAAGAGGACAAAGAGTCCGTCGAAGTCGAAGACGAGGAGTCCGTTGAAGCCGAAGAGACTGAGACAAAGACTGACAGCGACCAGGACAGCATCTCAGAAGAACAAGATTACGACTTCGTTGACAGACGGTTCCGGGAAAAGACCAATGGGAGAAAGAAGCATTGGCGCCTACACGATGCCCTCAGGGACGCCAGGCTGGACTTTGAAACGCACGGCCTCACCACCCAAGACATCGAGTCTCAAAACCACACGCATCCCCTATACCAACTGTACGTCGACGTCGTGCAACACATAACGTACCACTATGAGTGCCCTCACAAGGTCTTGTCGGAAGTAACTTGGGTCAAGAACATGAGGAACAACTTGAAGGAAGGCTGCATTGCCCACCGCAACGGAGTATGGCTTGGCAAAGCAACCGATAAGAGAGACCCCAGCTCGTGCGCCCCGACGCACGCCGTCACCCTCTCCCTTAGATACGTGAGTCCTACGGGGACGATTCCCTGTGCCATTGCCGGCTACTTGACGTACCTGGGGTTGGCTCACCTCATGCAAGTGGCGCCCCTCGCCAACCTTGTAGGCTACAGAGCCTTGACCACGGACTATCGCCCCGAGCTGGGAGAGCAACTCCGGCGCGAGGTCGAGTTGCTGCACGCCAAGTCAACCAAATCCAACAGGAAGATCGAGTCCACGCAGGAGTCGGTCCAAGATCTCGAGAAGAAGCTAGATGGGAGGGAGAGGAAGTCTCGGGAGAAGATGAGAGAGTATGTGAAGAAGCACTGTTTCCTACGCTCCGAGATTGAGGGCCTCGAGGAAAGCAAGGACGTAACCATAACAGGAGGGCAACTCGCCAGGTCTACGTCTACGTCCCAACCCCAAGCCACTGAATCATCAGAAAGATCTCAGTCGTCTTCGCGGGGTCACAGACGTCCTTCGGGGAGGAAACCGCTGCCGATTTCGCGTCCGGGCGAAGGATCAAGGGACATGAATGCCAGAAGCTCTTCGTCTCGGGAAAACAACTCGGTGGGGGGGAAGCGGAAGTTTGTTGGTAGTGAAATGCCTGAAGGCGGTAAAAAGCTGAAAGAGAGACATGACCGTTAGGCCCTGGAACAGTATGATCTCAGCTGCAGTTTATAGAAATATGGCTTTTCTTTGTTCACGTTATTGTATTTATATGCCACCGAAATCTGCGTTCTTGTGAACCCGATTGTTTGATGGCTCTTATGGCATCGCATTGGCATCCTATAAGAGGTTCCTAATAATCATGTTCACCTCCGAGAAGGTTAGCAAACGAGGGTCTCGACAGAGGGTAGGATGTCAAGAACCACATCAATTCGTCCCCGACTCCCCAGTCCATCTTCTTCGAGAGAGTGCTGGCCAGAGTCTCCAAAGGCCTCAACTAGTCTTCTCAAACGCCTTACTAGCTGGGGCTTCCAGGGCTGGTTGCATCGACTCGGTATAAGCGCCTATCCTCGAGGGAGGAAAAGGATGATGACGCGGTTACGGGCTTGCAAGGGGGGGATGCAACAGCTGGACAGGAGCTTCGAAGAGATACCGTATCGGCTCTCGAAATCCGGACATGACGAACTCGAGTGGGATGTCACTTTTCCCCTATATTTCCTGCGGGCTGACTGGAGCAGGCCTCCTAATGAGGAATGGGCTTCAAGAACGTCCTTCGCATCAGCTTCGATTCCGTCGTGTCCAAGTTTCGCGAGCGGAGACGGGAGCGAGGCAAGTCGGGGAAGCCGTCCGCAACAAGAGCTTCGGGTTCGGGACATTCGAGGCAAGGGGCCTTCGAGGGGGTTCCGGGGGACAGGGAAGTCGTCGAGGCAGGCTGATTCATCCGATCAATAGGTCCGATAATTTTACTCAGTGCACCGACTTATTTTATCTCACGTGACAGCCTTGCACGTGATCTTGCGCGATGCCGCAACCCCGCGCCCCCTCCATCCCCACCAAACTGTCCTGAACGCGTCATCGCGTTCACTCAACACGCGCAAACAGCTCTCCATGCAAACCCAGCCACCGCGCTCTACAGCCACTCCGCCTGTCGACTGCCATGCGCCTCTTTCCCATAGGCCCTTCATGCCAAACACTGGAACCCTAGCGCCGGTACCCTCGACCCCAACTCCCGCTCTGTCGCAGCTGTGCATCGGACCCCTCCACCCTGCAGGCTCCCTCCGGCCCCGGGTCTTTGCAATTTCCAGTGCCCTTCTCAGCTCTGCCTTGTCTTGCGCCAAAACCCGGCTCGCCCTCCCAGTTGGACGCCGCTAAGTCCACCGACTTCAAAGCATTCGCAAGTGCCCTTCGTATTCCCTTTGAGGTGACCTGGCTGACTTTGGACTTGCGCAAGCCTAATACTTCCGCTAAACTCTCGTCGATCACGATCCTCCCTCGCGCGACCCTTCTCGCAGAGCCGACCCGGCCTCGTTCGCCCAACGGACAATATCTGGCCAGTCCCCGACCCGACCAACAACACCCTTGTCGTGACCAGGCTGCAGACCGAATTTCGCAAGGCTTAAACGCCGTACGGAATTGAATGAGGCACTAAACGCCGACTGGGGCGGCGTCGATGCCCGGTTCCCCAAGGACGTGCGGGATCGGCGATGCTTCAAGGACAAGCCCTTTTCACTCCACATCTTAAGCAACCTCCAATCCATCACACGGCGAGCTAAGGAGACTGTAGCTCCTCTCCCCTCTCTGTGGGAGAAACAGGGCATCCTAAGGATGGCCTGCTCGGAGCATGATCCGCCGCGGTTGTCCAAGCCTCCGAGGCGGCGACCTCGGGAGCACTGGCCGAGATGAAAGCCCGGCACGGTACTCAACGACGTAACCAGAGTCTCGCAGAATCGGACGACCAGCGACAAAGAACCCTGCCATCGCTGACCCGGGGATCACAGCGTGATCAGATGGACCTAACGACTTGGGAGAGCTGTCGGACCTAGATGAGCTCAGACTGGAAGCGATTTCGAGTGATTCTGACGACACTGGTTCCAAAGGAGAAACACGAACCGAAACACCTCTCGCAGCGAAGCGGAGCCATCGTTTGACAGCCATTTCCGAGGTCAGCGAGGTCGACGACATTGGCGATGCTTCTCCACCGGGCTCCATGGAAAGCGTGACCATACGTCGGGGGAGCACGAACATATCACACGAGCACCAACATCATCTGGACGCTTGCCCATAGGGCATAGGCGCATCAAGATCGAGGCCATCACCGTCCTCAATCCTCTACACTTACAAGTCGACCGAGTGGATACCTTTCCCAAGCTGGTCAGACTCCCGGCCCAGTTTGGACAGCTAGAACAACGCATCTTCTTGTCCTTGGCACGCGCCGCAGCCAACAATCCGTCGATGCTCCGTCTGAGACCAAGGATATCATGGCTGCTATATCTCAGTACGACAAGCAGCGATAGCATGACAGGTGGCGCACCATGGATGAGATGGGGCTTCCCGCCCTGAAACGACGTCTCTTGGACGTACTCGACCCAGATGCCCTGTGAGGCACGACAAGGCCTTACATGGGATGGGGTAGACGAGAACGACGTTAGATTGATTGAATTCCTTGCGATGTACACCTTGACAATTTCCCTTCTTAATCCCTCCTCTTTCGCCGTGCTTCCGCCATTTGACCGTTGATGGGGATTAGATTTTCGATCATTCTGTCCTAATTCCAAAGTCAGACACACCCTAAGAGCAGAGTGGCAGAAAGACTCACCAGTATAAGCTGTGGCGACAACCATAGTCCCAGCCGGTTGAAGAATGCGTCTGTTCCCGCCCACACGGTTCCGACCGTGCCCTTGTCGACCTCTCCCACAACCCTGTTGGCGTACTGTCTTGGTGTGATGGCGTTGTTTTGGAGTTCTCCGCTCGCGACTTTGTAGACCAAGTCTCTGATGTCGAAGTAATGTGACGTTTCGGGAACCTCAACGACATGATAGTTGTCAAAGAAATTGGTCTTCACAGCACACGTAACGAGCGTGATGGTCCGCACTCCCAGCGGTTGCAGCTCAAGGCGCCACGTCTCGCTCGCCGCAGCAAGGGCGGCCTTGGAGGCATTGTAGATACCTATCCCGCCCATTAGTAAGGTGGTTTGATGGGATGGTCTTGACGATTACCCATAAACGGCATAGGAACATATGCATTGGCCGATGCGTTATTCACAACGCATCCCTTGGCCTTGATCAAAAGGGGAGCAAAGGCCTGCAGCATGGCCATTGGACCCCAGTAGTTGACATCGAACACCTTCTTGGCGTCGATAATGGACGTGTCTAGCGACGGCAGCAGTATGGTCCCGCCGCTGTTGTTGACAAGGACATCCAGTCGATCGCCAGTGACTTCCACGACGCGTTCGACAGCCGCGGTAATCGATTCGGATGACGTTACGTCAAGGGCAAGAACGTGGACGTTGGTAGCGTTGGAGAGGGCCGAAGAGATCTTGGCCGGGTCTCGTACGGTTGCGAAGACCTGGAAGCCCTTCTCGTGAAAGACCAGAGCCAGGGCTTCGCCGATGCCACCGGCAGAACAGCCAGTAATCAGGACAGACTTTTGTAGTGTAGACATTGGAAGACGAAGTCGAGGTAAGACAAAATGGATGAGTTGGAGTTCAGATTAAGTTACAAGGAGGCTTCTGACAAATTTATATGTTAGTTGAGTCCACAGCGAAATCATTCCCATCCGACATAGCCGACATGGTATAGACGAAGTTTGACCATGCTTAAAGTAGCATACGAATCAGGTCTTGGCAGTTCTCGATGACCCGAATCATGCCCGTGTCGGTGGAGGAGGCAGACTTGATGCTTCACGGGCCCGTCCTCTCCTCGGAATCGCTACCCTGGACACCGGTCACCCACTAGACCCGGAACGGCAAACAAACGAAGGCTTGGCATTGATGACCCCTGCAAGGTTGATATGTAAGCACCATTACCTCCTTCGTTTTCCGTCCCGGCAGGTCCTTCAATCTCAATCAGGCAAACAGTCGAGAGGCCAAGACGGTCAGGATGGCACTGCACGGGACCGCCAGAGCTCCTCTCTCGCCCCCTACGATGCCCTTCATCGTCTCATGCAGCATCGAGAAGGCCGATTCCGCCACCCGCAAGCTCATCCGGAGCCATGTGATGCGAGGCAAGAAGCAGACCCGAGATCCCGCCAACGGGAACACCTCAACGGCAAAGGCAGCAGACCCGTCCCGACCAATCAGGCTGGTGCGAGTCCAGATGGAAGATTTGAGGAGCATATACACGCAGCAAATTCCCGTCCGCGTGGGTTCAGACGCCTCCTTTATCCACGTGTCTGATGAGATAGCGCCGCCGACGCTCATGAGCATAGTAAAAGGTTCGAGAATCAGAGCTCTGCGGCGTCACCCGCTCACGGAACAGTGTAGTTTCACCAACCGCAATGAGAATCATCTCTCCCCTAATAACGGCAATTGGATTCCAAGGAGCCAACGAGCACTGGCCTTATCCGATCAGGCCAGACATCGCTGCCCTTCATATTACGGCCTTTGCTATGGAAAGCTTCATCAGCCGAGTTCTGCACCGCCAAGAGGGCCACGTCAATCAGGTGGCCATGGTGCATTTTCAGAAGGGAATAAAACTTCTTCGCGAGAGGCTTCTCGGGAAAGACGAGGGGGTCAAAGTGTCTGATTCTACCATGAGCATCGTCGTCAAACTGGCCGGCGCTGCACATTTCGATGAGGATGCCCAGGCCTCACAAAAGCACATGGAGGGGCTCCGAAAGATGGTCGATCTGAGGAGCGGTTTGGGTGTGTTCAAGGACACACACCTACTCATGGAGATGTTGAGGTAATGGCAAGACACCAGGGTAACCCAATAATGGCTGACTTGTCGCAGATGCGACCTCGGGATCGCGTTGCTTAACGGTTCGAACCATGTCTTTTTCCTTCAGCCATCAGAGCCGGCGATTGAGTACCCCGAGAAGCTATTGGAGCCTCTCGAAAGGCCATGTTCTCGAGTCATGGTCGACCTGATGCGAAAATTAGACGACGAGCTTGCAACGGCGTGGCGAGTTATGAGGAGATTTTGCATGCTTGTCAATCTCGGAACACAGACGCAAAGGATGATGCAACTCGACATTATCCACAACACAATGACTGCCACAATGTACCGTCTGCTCGACATGCAATTTTCCGCTGGCTCGACGGATGAAACCATCCGGCTTGGCTTGCTGGCCTTTTCGTATCACGTCTTCTTGCAATGGCAGGACATGAAACGACATCGCTCTACCTTTGCCGCTGCGTACCAGAGGTGCCTCCAGCTAGCCGACGCGTTTTCTCCCCAGGTGATGCTTTGGCTCCTGGTTACAGGAGCCAATACCGTCTTTGACGTGTTCGAAGACGGCTGGCTGAGGGGGCGTCTTCTGGAACAGGTGGAGAGATGCCAAATAAAAAGCTGGAGAGAAATGGAGGACGTGCTGAAGTCTATTCTGTGGATTCCGTTGCTGGACGAGCAGCTCGGGAAGCAGATGTTTGAGTTGCTCCATTCGAGCCAATTCCAGGTGTAATTAGCATCGCGAATAAAGATGCCATAAATAAAGTTGTACCCGCGCTATTTGAAGCTAAAGCAATGGCAATGCAGGTTGGAAAATTATTCAAGGAAGCTCCATCACTAGCATATGCCTCACTCTACGTTTCATTTTCCGTCTGCTGGGCCCTGGCTGGAGGCTTTGGAGCCGAAGATCAGTCACTGCCGTTCAACCAAGGCCGTCGGCCAGTAAGGTTGGCGTCCAATAATCTTGGCATTGAAATTGTCATGCCGGGAGAGTCCGACATTGTTGGGGGATCAACATGGCAACCCCTGGGGTCGTGCATTGCATCAATGGGACGTTTCTCAGCCCTGCCAACGCGGCTATTTATAGGGCAATGCAATGCAGAACAGTGTGGCTGAGCCACGGAGGGCTGTACTGTGCATATGATGGTGTGTCTGACCGCTGCCGTCAAGAAGGTCAATGTGTTGCAGAATAAGTATAAAAGTCTACGTCTCAGGCTCAAGATGATGGACAATGTCGGGAGGTTGCTGGTGCTTTATTCTCCAAAGTTCTCGATTGTTAGCTGACATTGGCGGGAACCCCCGTGTTGGAGGCTCTCTTCACTCTGGCTGACTCCTCCGTCCCGCAGCCAACGCCTTAACCTGCTGACAAGGTGGCTTCTCAAAGGACCAACATACATATGCAGGCTGATGTGGCATTCCCAACAGGGCGCTTCTTCGGAAATCGTATTCCGTCTGACCACCTTGGCACAGAAAGTGACGCGTCCAGCGCTCACGTTGGTTGGCTCCTTCAGCCCATCCCACTGGGATCTGCGTTTTCGTCGCCTTTACCGGGGACCTTGTCTGCACTGCCATACCAGATAAGGCTTGGACAAGCACTTTTGCCCGCTCGTACTTTTGCAGTTGGTACTCAGCTCGCTGTGTCTGCTGACCCATTTCCTGCATGTTGGTCCTTTGTGTTCCCAAATGTGGTATATTTCGAGGCAGTCTGCTGAGTGTCGAGACCAGACGCCACGTCTAAAATAAGCTGATTTTCGTCGACACTTGCTCCTCGCAGTTTCAGATGCCGAGTTTTAATTTCTTTTTCGGAGCCTCAAGCCCTCCTTAAAAAGTCAGCTGCCCTTGTGCCAGTCCCATTGCTTGGACAGCTCCATGCGCCCTAAAGAGCGACAGCCATGTCTCTCAACACGCCCGCCGCCGGCCAATCTGCTCCGGTCCTCAACCCGGAGGCCATCCCGTATACCAACGATGACGAATTGTTCAACTATTCAACGGGTGTGGTAGATTTGCCTCGAGGATGGAAGTATCGGCAGTTCCGCATCTTCGGCCGCACTCTGCCCTGGTATGCATCGCCAAAGATCCAGATGGGCATGGTAGCCTTTGTGTGCTTCATGTGCCCTGGTATGTTTAATGCACTTGTCGGCTTGGGGGGAGCCGGTTTAAACAACACGACACTTGTCGATGACATGGTGAGTGCAACTCGATACTATCAACGGGTGGGATGGTCCGACTGACTGCCACACAGAACACTGCATTGTACAGTTCCTTTGCTGTTTTCGGCTTCTTTGGTGGCACCTTTGTCAACAAGCTGGGCGTGAGACTCACCCTGGCCTTTGGAGGCACTGGATACGGTCTCTATACCATCAGTCTATTGGTTGCCGCGCATAACGACCATGTCCATGCCTTCAACATCTTTGCCGGCACTTGGCTTGGCATCTGTGCGGCGATGCTCTGGACGGCCCAAGGCACT
This sequence comes from Thelonectria rubi, assembly GCA_013420875.1. Lineage (NCBI taxonomy): Eukaryota > Fungi > Ascomycota > Sordariomycetes > Hypocreales > Nectriaceae > Thelonectria > Thelonectria rubi. Next base: position 206,413 of record WMHX01000132.1, read on the forward strand.
ATCATGACTTCGTATCCGAAGGAGGATCAAAAAGGACACTACTTCGCCTGGTTCTGGGCAATCTTCAATATGGGAGCCGTTATTGGAAGCTTGGTACGTCGGCACAATCCCAGTCTTCGCCTTCCCGTTCTCGCAACATCAGTCGCTAATGTCGCCTAGATCCCCATTGGCGAAAATATTGGCGTCACGGGAAACCTCACTGTTACTACTGGTACCTATATTGGGTTCACTGTGCTCACCCTCTTTGGAGCCGCTCTCGCTCTTGCCCTCTGCAACGCAAACGATATTATCCGAAAGGACGGGTCATACGTTATTCTCATGAAAAACCCTACCTGGAAGAGCGAATTCATAGGGCTCTATGAGACCCTGAAATTCGAGCCCTTTATTATCTTGCTCTTTCCTATGTTCTTCTCTTCAAACTGGTTCTACGTTTATCAGAATAACGCCATTAATACCGCATATTTTAACACACGAACCAAGTCTTTAAATAACCTCTTATACTGGCTTGCGCAAATCGCGGCTGCTGGTATATGGGGATATCTCTTAGACATCGAACGTGTGCGTCGGACAACACGGGCAAAGATTGCACTCCTTGTGCTCTTCATCCTCACATTCATCATCTGGGGCGGCGGCTATGCGTTCGAAAAGACATATACTCGGAAAGATGATCCGAAATCCACCGACTGGAAGGACTCGGGCTATGTCGGACCCATGTTCTTGTACATCTTCTACGGATTTTACGACGCTGCCTGGCAGGCCACTGTTTACTGGTATGTTCTTGCATCGTTTGCTTTTGCTGCATCGGAATCCTGACAGACCAAGGTTCATCGGCACCCTCTCCAATTCGGGTCGACGCTGCGCAAATTACGTCGGTTTTTACAAGGGGATTCAATCAGCCGGCGCTGCCATCTCCTACAACCTGGACTCGCACAAGGCCTCTTACGAGGCGGAGTTTATTAGCAACTGGGTTTTGCTGTCTGTCTCGCTGGTGATTGCGGCCCCCGTTATTCTCCTGAGGATCCGCGACCACGTTGACGAGGAGGACGATCTCGACGGAATCGATCAGATGGTTCAGACTGTCGCAGACGAGGGCCCCCCAGTTCGTCGGGAGATGCGTGTTAATGTATGAGTCTATGAGCCATGTCGTTCTGTGGCCGATTATAATAAATGTTGATTCTTTCCTCTCCTGTCCTAACAGAGACTTGTCGCAATAGGGAAAAGAAGGCTTATGGGATCTAGGAGGCCTATAGCAATCCGCGAGGGCTACTCTTTTACAAAGAGGGTCTAAGAATTTAAGAATCTAAGAACTTCTAAGAAGTTAGTCCCTCAGTTAAAGACTTCCGCCTGGATTGTTCTAACCTGCCCTTAGAACCTCGTAATTCTATGTTATAATTTTCTGAAGAAAGCTGCTGCTACGCAGTTACTGTAGCTAGCCTCGGAAGACGATGGTTTGGACGGATTAAACCGTCTCAATGACTTTCTTGTCTTGTTTCTCAAGACTCTCCTCTGAACTGTCTGTCCCGGTGCCTTGAGTCCCTGTCGGACGATAAAGTCCCTGGACACTCAATGCCCACGTCCGAGTTCACTTCCTCTACGAGGCTGTCTCTCGAGTCCTCCTTCATGGTCCGCCCCTCGCTGAAGCTCCTGTCTAGGCTGTTCCAACCCGCCCTTGGAAGGTCGTGATGACATTGTCATTGCCTTCTTCCCTCGAAGGAAGCTTCTACTACCATGTCGCTCCAGCTACCCTTTGGAGACCCTCCCCGGCTGTCATTCGAAGCATATGGCCTCGGCCTGGTGACCTTTCAGCCGCCTCGCAAGTCGCTGACCTGAAGCCCTTATAACCGTCTTCACCCTTGGAGACCCTTGCTCCCTGACACAGGACGCTATATGACCTAAGAGTGCTCGTAATTGTTCACCAAGAAATGTAATGACTCCAATCCACTGCCGAGAACATGTCTTCATCCCGGCTGACATGCTGGGTCCGGAGGCATTCGGGTCGTCTCTCGTGCTCAAACGTATAACTTTGGCGGTGACGCTGAGCGAATGGCTGATGGTCCGGGTGCAGCAATGAATGTCTGGCAAGCATAGGGCCTCTATCGAAGGCCATGTTGGCAGGCACGATTTTGCAGTGCCCAAGGCGGGGGCGTTTGGTGCGGTCCTTGGGATTGGCCGTAGGCATCGTACTCGGGTCAGCTGAGACGGCGGTTTCTTTCGTAATCTGTTATGTCAGGTTTGGAAATAATGCCCGGAGAGGCATAGGTTCGACGGCCCTGGATCAAGAATCCGTGATGTGAGCGTTGATTCTGCTGAGACAGGGCAAGGAAACCGAGAAATGGGGGTGAATTGTCAAGATGCCAGATTCTTTGTGTTAAGGACCTTGGTCTTATCTTGAAGGAAGTGACTTGGGGCTTGGGACTTGGGAGTGGCATATTATGATCCCATTCATGTTCTGATGCTGAGCCCTGGAGTTCAAGAGATGGGAAGCGTTGAGGAGTCCCCTTAAAGGGCTGCTCGCCCTTTCAATGGCAGCGAGTCGGAACAAAAAATACGAAAAGAGCCATATACGAGGAGACGCAAGTACGGGTACCAAAAAAGAAGAAGAAAAATCCGTGTCGACCTGATCGTCCCCTTCATCGATGATTTCGCCTGTTCTTTACCAACATCTTCAACCCCGTACCACTCCTTGACAAATGGAATCATACTGAATATCCTGCTGTCTGGTGGCGCAGCCCTGTCGTCCTGTTTGCGGAGCTCAACCAGGGCGACTTTGAAGTCTTTAATGTGGCATTCAAGTGTCTGCAACCGTCATGGAAGGGACAGTCTGGACCGTTCACGGCAAAGGAAATCCGCAGGCAGAGTCAACACTAAAACACATTGGATGTATATTTGATCTTCCATTGCGAACACGCGACTGGCTGCTTGTGCGACCATTGACCTCAATATTGAGTCGAAACCATGGCGTCCCATGACACCATATTCCTCTAGGCCGGCAAGCTCTGCAGAAGGAGATCCTTTTCTCTGCTCAGAGCCGTTTCGAGCGAGTTGAGCGGTATCCCAAATTCGGCCTCCAGCTTCCTAGCAACCGACGCCACGCTGTGGAAATCCTTTCCGTTCGCCCAGAGTTGAAAGCGCTGGAAAATCAAGGTGGCCTTTGCCTCCTCGACTTCCAATGGCGTTCGCTTCTTCACCCGGATGTCTCTGCCACTGACCCTGACGAGGATATCGCGCGTGGCCTCAATCGTCAGGCTCTCGCTGACAAGCTCAATCTCTTGGCCGTGGAACTTGGCCGGGTCCTGCAGGGCTGCAGCCGCATACTTGCCAATGTCGTGTGCGTCCGTGTGCGGGAACTGGATGCCGTCGTCCATGGCATGACCGAGCTCTCCGTGGGTTGGGAGCCTGGGGAAGTTGGCCTCGACGTTGGGCAGAAGGTAGTCGAAATGAATGAATCCGGGGCGAAGAATGGTGTAGGCCTTGAAGCCCGCTCCGCGCACGATGTCCTCGACGCCAGACTTGGAAAGATAATAGTCGCGGAGCTGACATTCCTCGGTGAAGGCATCATCCCACATGGACTTGTCACCCGTGAAGATGCTGGTGGATGCAACGATGGTCTCAACGCCTGCCTCGAGACATGCGTCGACGACGGCCTTGGCCTGCTCTGCTTCTAAGCCCGGGATGGGATAGGTGTTGAGGAAAACCCCTTTGCACCCCTGGGCCGCCCGCAGAATGTCTGCGAAGACTTTGCTCTCGCCTTTGAAGACGGTGACTCTGGGGTCCTTCAGGACAAGGGGAATCCTCTCAGGGTCGCGGACAACGGCATGGACGTTTGCGCCGGCAGCCAGAAGGTGTCTGATGGTCCATTGGCTTTGCTTGCCGGTCGCTTGCGTGACGAGGTAGGTAGACATGGCGGAAAGCTTTATATGAGAAGGAGGATATAAGAGTTATCGGGATCAAAGACGAACAAAGAGTGCGCGTTGGATTCAGATGGTCGAGCCTGAGTAGCAAAACAAGCCATATTTATGCAACAGCGGCAGACAAAGTAGATCCGCACGTCTCGGGGTCAAATTGCTCCATGCCACCTTGACATGACAAATCCATGAGCTCTATCATGATGGTTTGGTGAGCGTACGAAAGTAGTCGACTCGCCCATACTCACGACGGTCCAATGATATCGAACGGCTGACTAGCGGATCTCGGAGAAAGTTGCTTCTGGTGGGCCGGGAAGACCGGAGCGGCCGGCACGGCATAATAAGCCAACAAGCCATAAGACGCGGCTCCATCCCAGGCAACTTTGTGCGAAGACTCTTTGGCAGTTGGCTTCTCAAAGAAAAATGGTGACCAACGCGGCAAAGTCTGGCAAAGGCTGCTGGTCGTGTAAGGGCAAGTCGATCCTCCATCTCCGACATTTCGATTTTCGACTGGTGCCTGATTCTAACCCTTGCTCAGCTCGAAAGGTGAAGTGCGATCGGAATCTGCCCGCTTGCCAAAGATGCAACCGAGCCGGCCAGCAGTGCCAGGGCTATGGACTGCGCTTGTCCTGGCCGAGGAACAACGACAAGAAGCGTGCCGTTATTGGGACACTGTCGCCCGGTCGGACAACGGCGCGGCCAGAGGCTGGCTTCGCCTTTGTGAATACAACTTGGGGAGACATGGAACTGCATCGCCATCTATCCCTGCAGACCAGACTACGACTCCCTCCCCAAGCGCGCACAACATCAACACTATGGAGGCAACCTCAGCCCAGGCTGGAGCATATCGACCTCTGGCAGTACTGTAAGCTACAAAAGAGCCCCTCTGAACCGAGGCTCATGAATGTGCCCCCCAGTCCACGAAACCGCCCACCTCTCCCTCGTCACTTTTGATGGGGGTACTTTGCAGATTCGAGATTCACTCATGCGAATGGCTCTCTCACAGCAGAGCCTTTCCGGACGCGCTCTTTTTTCCGCCCTGCTAGCCGTCTCCTCTCTCCATCGCCACGGGCTGCGCCAGGAGACTGGGGAACTCAAGCTGTCTGCTCTCCGCGCACTCTCCGCTTCTGCAAGGGAGGGAAGGGTTAGTCCGGTGGAAGCCACGCAGCACGTGGCCGCGAGTATGCTTCTCGGCACCTTCGAGGTGGGTTCCAGCTACACATGCGAGATCATGGACCTGTATTGATGGCTGTTAGATTCTGCTTCCCTTGGATAGTTCTGGCGAATGGCTCTGGTATATTTGGGGTGCCATGGATATTGTCCAAGGAACAGACCTCCAGCAACACTGGGACCAGACTGGACAAGCCGAACTCCGTCAGCTCCTGGACTGGGTCTATTATCACAATGCACTTTCCAGGTTTGCTACGCACCATTGGCAACACAGTTCGGTAGCACTGGAGTCTGCAGCCCCCCGGAGTTCTGGTCGCCAAGACATCCTGAACTTGCCTCTGGCATCAAGCAGAACTGTATGTTTGGTCGCCCTCACCCTTCCATTATTTCTCTCGCTAACACCCAGGGGCAGTTGTCGCCGTCTCGAAATCCAGCTCTTGCGATCTTGCATCTACTCTCAGAAGCGTGCGACATAATACAAGACTCAAAGAGTCGAAGCAACGAATACAGATCCCGGCTTGCAGCACTCGAGAGGAGCGTCAGAAGCCTGCCTACCACGCCTGCCGCGACTAGCACAGTTACTGAGCTCCCAGTGGCAGTGGAACTGTACCAAATAGCGACGCTGGTCTATCTCATACGCGCCTCAGAGAGCCCAGGGGAGCCACCAGCCACACTCGGTCACTTGACTGCCCGAGCGTTTGCCATTGCCCATGCTCTTCCGTGCCGTCACTTCTTTCCCATGTTCATCTTGGCCTACGAGGCACGAACCGAGGAGCAACGAGCCTTGATCGTCCACCTGATCAACAGTACCGAGAACAAAGGCTACGTGCGAAGTATGAAGCAGCTAAAGGCAGAGATTCAGACTATATGGGTACAGCAAGATCTCTACGCGGATAGTGAGTTGTTGGTGGATTACATCGGCTTGATAAATGCTGTCATTAGCTCCAATAGCACGCTCCCTTCATATGTCTAGCGACGGGACGAGCACCCATGACGATAGAGTGGGAGAGGCCTTGAATTTTGTCACCACGCAACCATTTGAGCTCGCATTAATGTCGCGATTCGGCCAGAGAGAGTTCTACAAACCACTGCGCCACGCCCTTTAATCTCAGGACACTGGCATTGGCATAGCTGGAGGCGAATGACTTATATGCCACTGTTTGCGATAATTGACACTTCTGGAGGCATGCATACATTACGAAGCATTCTGGGCGCAATTGAACTCTTTACACGGCATTAAATATGACCGGAATGGACCGGAGTAGGAGAGAATGAAGCGAGCGAATGGTCATTTCTGGGCATTTGCGACTAGTGAAACAATGAAAGCGCGTATAATATAACATTCTACTCGGGCAGATGCAGCTTCAGCTTAGCATTGCAGTAATCGTCGTTCTCCGCATACTCTCTCGCGGTTTCACTGATGGGCTTCTCCTTTCGCTGGAGGACCGACTGCAGCCGGAAGGGGACCGTGACAATGTAGTAGTCGATTTTACCAGATTCCGACTCATCCCTGAACCATCTCTTACCGTGCCATGTGCTTGTTCCGCTCCACCGGCTCGTCTCGATGGCTTCCTGGTCGACGTAGAGGACGGCGCCGTCGGGTCTCTTGAAGAACCAGCGCTGGGCCATCTGCGAGGCAATCTCGTGTAGCTGGGCCCGTTTGCGATAAAGAGACTCGAGCTCTATGCGCATCTCTTTGACGGTGGTGGACATGGCCCTGGAAACGTCCTTGATCCAGTTGCCCTCGAATCGCAACGGAGCATCGTCCTCCCAGCGCCACCAGTCGGCGTGGCGGATCGTCAGCGTCAGCTGCCGCGGATGCAGATGCGGCGTGAGGAGGAGCTGGGCGACTTCTCCCACCTCGAGCTTCCACATCTGCGCGAAGACGCGGAACCTGTCCATCTCAGGCTTGGCGTCGCCCTGCTGCGCGGCGATTCGTGCGAGGGTCCGGCGCAGCTGAGCAACGCTCCAGAAGACGTCGTGCTCGGGCGGAGCGCGGTCCTGCACCGTCACCCAGTGCGTTTGCTCCCGCAGGAGGAAGGGGAGAAACCAGCATTCCCGGTAGATGGCCCGGCAAGCACGCAGCAGCTCCGTATCGGTCTTGCGTGGCGCGAAATAGGAGGGTCGTGTGTAGCAGGTCGTCTCCTCATAGGCCCGGGACGCGTCCGGGTAGTCGGTGAGGGCAAAGGCGAAGATGTGGGCTCGCACTTCCGCCGGCAACAGTGTAAAGAGCAGCGAGTTGCTCTGGGGGGCAATGGGGCCTGAAAGGATTTGTTTGTGAGCTTCTGAAGCTTCCATCCCGACCCAGTTCCAATAAAGCGATGTAAGGAAAAGAAATGGTTTGGGTGGGATGCCGTCATCGAAGGTTGGAGGCGAGTTTGTATTGTCAGCTTGTCAGGCAACAGGTCCAGGCAGCAGTCCCAGCAGCAGTCAGACGAAAATAAGGTGCAAAGACTATTGGGATTTGTGGCTTTCCAATAATTACTGGAAATAGAAAGCCCTCCTTATTAGGAGAGCTCGTTCTGCTATTTATTCAAGAGTTTGGGCTTGAGACCTATTCGCACTGGGCCGCTGGCAAACGATACATGTGTACTGGTGGGTAGCGAGGAGGGTAACCGTCGGGTTCGTGAGGGAAATAACGGTCCGAGTTGACGTGTTTAAAAAGGATAAATAACAGAGGGAAATAGGCGATATTGTCAGGCCTCGATGGAGGCAGTTGAACAGATTAGTAGATTGATGATGCAAGCTACTTATGCTTGCGTGAGGGAAGTTATTAAGCCCTGGATTTTCCCTCGATGTCCTTTCCCCTCGGGCCCAAAAAAGCTCCATCCCCGACCGCTCCGCTTATGTAATCAACTCAGTGCGCCGACTTATTATCAGACGGAGGGGCAATTTGACAACATTCCCGACACACACACATATATGTGCAACTGCCTTATCAATCAATTGATCAATTCAACTGCCGCTCTCGAAGCTTAAAAACATGGGCTCTATTTTCCATCTGTTTCTACCCTCTTAAACGCGTTAATTCGAGCCGTTATTTCCCTCTCGAGTCGGACAGTGATTACCCATTACAAGGCGTGGAGAAGAACGACACCGCACTTCGAGCCGTCTTTGGCGGGGACTGGTCTACTCGGTCAGCCCCAGCCACAGAGGTCGTTTGAGTCACGACAGCATTAAGTACATTCCATCTCGCATAAGTAAATACCAGCGTCCTGGTAGTCTCGATAGAAGGCACATTAAGTGCACTCCTTCGACTCTTGTTCTTGTTGGAGATGCAAATAACGGGATGTCTGCATCGGGAGGACACAGGCTAGTTTATAGCTCTGGGCCAAGGTTTGGGCCAGTTCACGACCTGAGCCCAGCAAGCAAATTCAACCATGGACTTGTGGTATGATGCATATATGACATTTCCCCCGACTGACCTTGATTCCCTCACCAACTTACCCTGCTGCAGTCAGGCTTTATCCACAGGGTTATCTCGTCCAGGCAGGGAAAACGACGTGGTTGCGGAATCGGGCGCGATGGTTCGCTTAGATGCAACGATTAACTATAGATTTTTAGGTTTTGATGGCATTGGTTCCCAATTAGAATCGTGAACTCACCAGCTTCCGTGGTGCCAACATTTGCAAAAGTAAGTGGTCTGTCAGGATTTTGACCACCCGAGAAGGCAAGCAAAGCAGTGCCTGGAACTTAAGATGCATTTTTATGCAAAGAGTTACCTGGGACTATAAGTATGGATGCTAGCCATGATCACACTTCGGATATTAGATTTACTATATTAATAACCTTAGTTTGGTAATAAATCTATTATTTAAAAACTCTAAAGCTTAATTATATCCTTCACAATCAGCTCTGCTATAGCATTTCTTACCAAAAAGCTCCCCTCGTATCTTAGCACTGTCAAGTTTACCCAGGGATCAGAGATCGAGTTCCTAGGGAAGCTAACACAGCCTTTTCCAACCCAAACCTCATTACATTTCAACTCCAAGCCACATTGAACGAGCTCATGAACCGATGGAGCTTCTCCAACATGCGGTGAAGGGATACTTCGAAGGTTGAGCATCAATTTGTTGGGCGGGGGTGCTCCAGAAAGCAGCTGCTCGGGAACGAACTCAAACTCGATCATTTTCCTCCCAATCGGTCGTTCTGTGCTGCCAAGAACGAGTCGGCTACCGGTGAACTCGTCAATGTTGGTCCTCCCATAGACTTTGGGAAAACCAAGAAGTTCGCGACCGGCATATATGGCGGCATCGTTGTCGAGAACGAAGAGAAGGTTGAAATGGAACTTCTCCCCCTGGTAGATAACCTCAACCTGATGAGCATACTCGGTATAGGCCCCAACGGGACTCATTCCATAGCTGAGGAATAGAGATGTCATGAGCGGTTCATCTTCCAGTTTGAGAAAGTCCGGGACAAGATGGGCGATCTGAGCCGCAGCAACTCGGTAGGTGATGCCCACAGCAGTAGTGTTTGTGAACACACCCTTTGCCCTCGAATAGGCAGGGGAAAAGATTGGCATCGATTCGCCATTCAGAGCTAGACTCCCGTAAGGCATAGTGGCCCGCGTTCGTCTTCGTGGATGGAGGTGGTTGGCACGTGGGCGTGTGAATACGGCGGAGTGTGGGAGTGTGTGTGAATTTCAAGTGTGGGATTTAACAGCTGGAAAGGGGGCTATCGAGCGTCTTTAAATCATCATCTCCGACTGCTAGTGGCAACACCCGTTCCCATATAGATTTCAGGACCCGACGAGGCGCAACTTTGATGATGTTTCTGACGTTGGCTGCAGATTGAACTCCTCGTATCAAACACGACTGATGTTGCTGACGTTGCTCGCATGAAGTCAAGGCGCGACAGGGCAACTTGGCGATCACTAGTGGCTTGATTATACTGGCTCGTGAGCCACTTGTCAACCCACTACCATGTAACCTGATTCGCGAGATGACACGAGATCGATGGTGGCTCGGATAGTCTTTCACATCACGCCATCACGCCATTAAACTATTCTTTCGGTGTGCTTCTCGTTTATTGTTCCTCTGTCGTCAAAAAACCGGGAAGGGAATGCAACTAGCTTCGCAAAAAGCTTCCCACGCTCCCAAATTGCACCTATAACCAAGTATACATTGCATGACAATGACTTGCACATCCCCATCAGAGACAAGATCGCAACAGAGGCGGCGCCAAAATGCCCTAGCGCAGCGAAACTATCGTACGTTTCATTCGTTGGCTATCTCATGGACATGACTCACCTTTACCTCGCTGTGACAATAGGCACAAGACTGAGAGAGAGAAAGAGGATACTGGAACATCTGGCTGTGTCCAGTATCCTCTTACCAGCTGGCCCGGGTCCTGCGGACTCCCAGCTGTTCTCACGGGAGATCCGTCGTGACGGGACTGGCGGGCTGGCTGGACTGGCGCGGAGCGCCATCTCTTCCACCCTCACAAAGTCGACGGACTATCCTCTGGTCACTGCGCAGAGCTTTACTGCCTCAGACTTCTTCTCCTGCATCGGTTCTTACCCGGAACGAGAGCGTCGAACCTTTTTCATCTTGATGACCAAGGAACTCTTCGGCATTCGTGATATTATTAAATATGGCCTCATTTTCTTGGGCTATCCTGTGAGTTCTTCACTTTACAACAACGCCATGCTTCTCCCAATGAGTCAATGGTTGAAAGACGTCCAGGAAAGCTTGGGCGACATTGATTTCAAGGCTGCAGTCAAAGCTGGCATAAGCGTCCTCGGAAAGTTGAACGTACCTTCAGGACATAATTTCAGCATTCACGAGATTTTGGCATCCCCTCCGTGCCGAAGCCAGGTCGACGTGGCCACAGATTACATCATTCTATCTCGAGTTTCGTTCGTGTCTGCCGTATTCACCAATGCTATGCACCTCGGCATTCCATGGCACGACCTCATTTCGTTCGAATCCGAATCGCCCTTCAGTCGTCTCAGAAGGCGACTGATTCAGAGGGACAGCTACCGCGAGGACGAACCGGGCTTCGGCTCTGAAAATGCCGGCCAGGCTGCGCGCGCACGAATGGAATATCGAGACTATTTCAAGGACATACAGCCAGACCTTATGCCCACAGATGTGCAGCTCACAGTCCCGCATCACCCAACCATGGACACAATCCCATGGCCAAGCTTTCGTTCTAAGGTTATTGCTGGAATCACCTCGGAGCCGCCTTCAATCGACAGAGAGGATTTCTGCCTGGACCTGCTCAACGATGGGCTTCGGTGCTGGGGCTTCGACGCTGGGGGTTCCTTGTCCCCGGTATCGCCTTGGGACGCTCGGAACTGGGAAGCTGCGCCATGGTTTCTTGAGAAGTGGGAGCACCTCACTAATGGGAAAGATGGGGACGAATGGAAGATCAGTTCTTGGTGGTGGTCTATGCGTGCAAGGACAAGCGTGTGATCTGCGGATACTGGAAAGCGAATTGAGAGACGTCAGTTATGAAACTCCTCGGCAGCATGTGACTTTCTCGGTCATTCTTCCAAAGACAGGCCCTGGTTCCGTACATTGCATTGATCGTCGTCCGAAGCGCCGCCGAGGCATGCAAGCAACCTCACGTGCATTAAGTGGTGCGAACGGCGTGAAGCCATGCCCATAACGTCACCTGCAGCAAGGAGCCGCTTCAACACGCCAGGTTTCATGGTATACTTTTTTTCCGCTCCATGAGTTTCCAGGCTTCCTTGGCCCAATTATCCGTTAGAATAGGCATTGACAGATGTAATCGCATATATTACACGATAACCGGCATTCAACGACGAGCCGGCTCTACTTAAAGGTAGCTCTAGTCGTTCAAAAACCAAGGTCCAACATGCAGCTCTCTCCCCCTTTCTGAATATAAAGGGCCTCCCCTATCACAACACGCCCATCATGCAGTCGTTTCGATACAGCGGCCCGCATACACCGTTCCAGGTTCAAACCGTTCCTATTCCCGAGCCAGGACAGGGCCAAGCCCTGATTGCAGTCAAGGCGGCCGGTCTCTGTCATACCGACGCCCACTATGTTGACGGACACGGCATCGAAATGCTACCTTCTCTCCCCATTACGCTTGGGCACGAAGTAGCTGGGACAGTCGTCAAGCTCGGATCAGAACCATCGCCAGTCTGCGTAGGTGACCGTGTGGCTGTAGCTCTCCTCGCTCATCCCGTCGAAAAGGCTACCCGGGCTACCACAATTGGACTTGGCTACGACGGGGGTTATAGCGAATATGCCCTCGCTCATTACGAGCATCTAGTCAAGATTCCAGACGGCGTGACATATCCTCAAGCGGCCGTTGCCACGGACTCGATTTCCACGGCCTATCACGCAACAGTGGTGACCGCCGGCGTTACAATGTCGACAACGGTGGCAGTCATTGGACTTGGCGGCCTCGGCCTCAACGCTGTCGCAATTTCAGCACTGCAGGGCGCGAAGGTCTATGGCGTCGACCTCAATGAGGCCAAGTATGACGATGCGGAACGGGTGGGTGCGGTTGCGTGCTCCCCTGCTCTCGACAGCTTCTCCGACGTCGTCTTCGACGTCGTCATTGACTTTGTGGGATCAACGGCGACAATTTCTGGTGCTCTTGTTGCAGTGAAAAAGGGTGGGATAGTTGTCATGGTGGGACTCGATGGCGGGAAACTGGCCATCCCATCTATGTTGTTGGTAACAAAGAGTATTAGTCTCAAGGGTTCATTCGGTGCGGCAAAGGAAGAGCTGTTGGAGGTGCTGAACTTGATTGCTTCAGGTAAAATCTCGCCAAAGCTGACTGAGATACCCTTTGGGCATGTGGCTGAGGGCTTAGAACAAATTAAACAAAATAGGGTAGAGGGCCGCTTATTTACTCGCCCTAGTGCGGAGTAATGCCTTGATCGACCTTGTTACAGGTGAATAACAATTGATTTCTTTAAGTAACCCTCGTCAATCAATCGCGAATGGGGTGACGTCTTGCGACAAGCGGTCGAGGGAGTCAGGGGACCACCGACGACCACCAACACTAACTCGCGAATCAGCGAAACTTGCACGGAACTGACGCAGTTGCCTCCTCTAGCAAGCGACGGTAATGACAGCTCGGTGAGTGACGGGGATATCGAGGGTCCTCCTGCGCGCGACAAGTCGTCAACGACTTCAGACCGCGAGGAGAAAACGCCTTCCGACGGTGAGGACGAGGACGTCGAGATTGCACGATGCGTGCCTAACGAGCAGCATCCGAACCTGCAGCCTAACCTCCCCTCTCTCGTCCCGCCAAAGGGCAAAAATAGTCACCCGACGAATCCCCCCAAAGACGTGACGACATCCTCTTCCTCCTCAGCCTAAAGAAAGATCGACCTTGCTCGCGGAATGGACTTTGAGAAAGACTTTCTCGAATATTGTAAACGGGTAAGTGCTTGATTGAAGGAAAAGCCGAGCATCGATATGCGCTTGCTAATCTCTCATGGTTTAGCAGGGGTCGAGAGGCTGTGACTGCCATCTGTCTTTAAGCGATGCAGTCTTGAGCAGAGCCGAGTCGCATATAGAAAGCTCTACTGCTATATTGGAAGCCCTGACCTAGCTCCCGTATGAGAAGTTGTAATTGCATGACTTGAAAATCTCAGGCACAAACAAGCCGTACACACCGTCGACGGCCTCACCGTCGAAAATGTCAGAAAGCACTATCTCAGCTTCAGTACGCAGCATGGGAATGTTGCTCAAAAGTCCTTGTGCAAGATGCAACCAATCCGTGACCCGTGAGAGCTTTCGACCAATTGACTAGACGAGCATACGAGTTCAGTTTGATTCCAGCGTCTCCAGAATTTGGTTGAGCTTACCTGGAGCTGTACCAATGTCCGGTTGCTGGTAGATGACTCTCCATGAATCAGCGGCTGATGCTCGCCCCTGTGTGTGTCGACGGCACACGCTGCGATCCTCTGGAGCTTGCTGCATCCATCCAGAAGTCTACGAACGTCGCATCCATCGTCCCTGAGTCGTCCCAGGAACTGGACGAATTCTCCAATGATTCTGACATCGAGCTCAGCCTGTGCCGCTGTTGGGTCCTCCAGGATCACTGACAAAAGCATCAGAGCAGCGGAGAGAGGGTAGCATAGAGTTCCCCTTTGACAAGGATTAGCAAACGACGTGGAATGCAAAGGGTGATGGGTGACGTACCAAACGTAGGCGAATGGCGGTAGAGGCAAGTTACGCAAAACGCCAATAGTCCCGCGTGCCGAGGCTGCGCACATGTTCCAAGACATTTGTATACTAGAACTCATCGGGCTTTCTTGCAAGGTGAGCGCTTGCTCCGAGTTGGAGTATTCGGGCCCTCGGAGTCGAGCCAACACCATGTGAATCTTGGCCATGGAGCTGTAGTAGGTATAATGCAAGAGGGTTAGGGACATGTCGAGCCCATCTGTAGAGGAATCGCAACGCAGCATCCGCTCTGGCAAGGTATCCTTCCAACGCCGGAGCTCTCTTTTTGTCTTGGTGACGGCTTCCAGAACCCCCATACCGCTCTGAAGCAAAGTCTCTTCCCCGTGGAGTAGCTTATGAATCCGATGCTGGATAATGGCCAGCTCTGCCCTTTTTCGTAGAACACCTGACGACTTTTGTACTTGGCGATCAGCCAAGTCTGTTAGTCTATCGTTTGGAAAGCCCGCAGTCACCTCGCCGTTCCCAAATGAAGAAGGAAAGCCGTACTTGTGCATCAAGTCCGCGTCGAGGATATAAGCTATCCAGAACACGCGTTGATGTCGCTGAGCTGCACCCAGGTCAAGCGACGCGTAAAATTGGCGCCGATGCAGGCCAAGAGAGTGTGTTAGACGTGCAGCCGCGGCCGTTAGCTGCGAGGCCGTTTGGACATCTGCTGAGCAAAGCATGAACATGGCCATGGCCAGCAGCGCCTCACATGCCAAGACGTCGGGTGTTTGGATGATGAGCTCTGAAAAAGTTGAAAACGCATTCTTGAAGAAGCACCAGACTGTGGGCGTCATGTCTGCGAGGGACTCGTTGGTTATCTTGCTTAGCATAGCACTGGCGAGGAAAGCGTTGGCAACAGCCCACCGAGAAGGATTGTCGCCGGG
Source organism: Thelonectria rubi (assembly GCA_013420875.1). Lineage (NCBI taxonomy): Eukaryota > Fungi > Ascomycota > Sordariomycetes > Hypocreales > Nectriaceae > Thelonectria > Thelonectria rubi. The sequence continues at coordinate 221,533 of WMHX01000132.1, forward strand.
ATCGTCGATGCCTGCAGAGTACTGCTCGTCGACCAGGCGGTGAAATGATTGAGTTGTGAATAGCGTCCCATACAACTGAATGTCCCCCGCCGCCACCTCAGTAATGTGCATGGTGTGCTGTTGGCCTGGAAGCCTTGCAAAGATTCTCCTGGGGAACTGACCCGTATCCATATTCGATTGCATCCATTTAAGCCCGGCGGTGATGCCTTCGTTGAATTCTGTGAGCTTCGTAGACAAGGTTTCCAGTCCTGAAAGACTTTTCGCAGGTAGAAGGTTGTCATCACTTTGCACTGGGATGTCCAGCTGTGAGTCAGTATGAGTCTCGGCAACGGTGATGCTATCTTCCAGGCCAATTAGTCGGCCAACTGTATTCCAACATGGTCCTTTTGTGCAGATTCTCACCTTGAAAATCCGGGGAAGAGATCCGATGAAGCTCCTCATCTCCAGACCGATGCTGTAAAGCAGACTCCAGCTTCCTCAGACGCTGCTCCAGGTGCTCAATGTAGTCTTTCCTGCAAGAAGTAAGCGCATCATTCGTGAAAACTCGTCGGCTCAAGTTGTGTCGCACCTCTTCCCAGCACCTCGATGTCTTCGCTCAGCGTACGCACAGTCTGTCTTTAGTCTCGTGCATCGCCCGCAGCACGGTTTTTCGCCATCGCAGCGTCGTTTTAGCTTCTTGCATTGGAGGCACGCCTAGAGTACATGACTGTATAAGAGTTCTATCAACACATACCGAGGAGGGATGGAACACTTGCACTTTGGGTTCGTTTATTATCGGTCCCCTCCTCCACCAAAGGGGCGGCGTCCGACTCCTCCCTGTCAGTCTCCTGTCCCATGGCATAAAACCTGGAGAGAGGACGATGAACGACGAAAGGGAGAAAGGGGAGAGAAGAGCCAACAAGGGTATGGATGAGATAGTGTGAGTGTGAGTGAGGCTTGTTGGTAATAGAGTTAATTTCTCCAAATGAGATTCCGGGGCTCATGAAGGCGATTGATAATAAGGGTCAACTGGTGCGGATTTACTTTGCATCCGTCCATGTGCCGCCCGAGCGGACTTGAGCGGACTTGGGCGGACTTGGTTGCTTAGCAAAGTCCGATGGAATGCTCAGGGGTGAGGCGGAGCTATTTTGCTTCCGCCCTCTCAGGTACCACTCGAGTGAGGCGGAAGCAAACGGCCGACTATCACCATGTCGCTGAATAATTGCTCATGGATTGCGGCGTGAAGAATGGTCCGAATGAAGGTTGGCCAGTACGCTGCAACAATCAACATGTATAAAAGTCTCGTCCGCTCTCTCCAAAGTTCACCGTCTCTCCAAGACAAGAATCATCTCGAAAACCCTCTCAAAGAAAATACACTTCTCTTTCAAACTTGACAATAACCTTGCATTCCCCCAAAATGAGTCCATTCAAGAACGTCACTCTCGCTGGCGTAAGTTTCTGTCCAAGGTGATTCCATTCGCTCCACTAACATCTATATAGAAGGGCAACCTTGGCTCTTTTGTCCTCCAAGCACTCGTCGAAGCCGGGTTCAACGTGACCGTCCTCGGACGCTCCCAGAAGAGCAAGGAAGGGCTTCCATCCGGCGTCAACTTCATCGCTGTCGATTACGACTCCCTCGATAGTCTTGAGTCCGCATTCCGAGACCAAGACGTTGTCGTTTCCACTGTCGGTGTCGAGGGAGCTATGGGCCAGAAGCTCATGATTGATGCCGCTATCAAAGCTGGTGTCCAGCGTTTTATTCCATCTGACTTTGGGAGCTTGACGACGGACCCGGCTGCCGCACACCTCCCCCATCATATCCCCCTTGTTGAGATCCAGAAGTACCTCAAGTCAAAGGCCGAGGCAGGACTGATTGAGTACACAATTTTCAGCATCGGAGCCTTTACCGACTTCATCTTGAACTATGGCATGGCCTTTGACTGGACCACCAAGAGCGCCGAAGTCTGGGGGGACGGAAACAACCCGATCAGCAGCACCAGTCTGGCCGGCATCGGAAAGGCCATTGCCGGCGCCTTGAACAACCCGGTTCCCACCAAGAATCGCAACCTGCACGTCCACGAACTCATCGTCACCCAGGCTCAGCTTCTGGCCATTGCCAAGAAGTACGCACCAGGCGCGGAATGGGAGATTAAAACGATTGAAGACAGGGAGGCTGAGTTCACGAGGCTCCAGCAGGCCATCCAGGAGAAGCCCGACTTTCCTAACATTATCGCCCTGGTTAAAGGCAGTGTTCTTAGTGGTTTGTTCAAGCCTTACTACGAGAATGTGGACAATGACCTCGTCGGTCTGGAGATGCTCAGTGAAGAAGACCTGGACGCCAAGTTTGCCGCAGCTTTCAAAGACAAGGAGTAGGGTTTGCTGGAGAGTTGAAATTTCGGAGAAATGTGCTGAACTGGTTAATGGCAGGTGGCATGGTAGATAGTGCAGTGTTGCATCCTGCTTATGTTTATTGTGGGTTGCTCTGCTATACGAAGGGCCGCTTAGATTTCGCTGAATGAAGCCTTCCATCATTATATTCAAATTGCGTTCCGTCGCCCTCATTCTGGATTCATTTAGGTTCGCATTAGTTTCAAAATAAACATATGCTCATAGGTTAGGCCTGGGGTTTTATAACCTACTTAGGTGAAGGAGTCACTAAGATGGCTAGAGTGTAAAATTGGGGGCCCGCGGGGACCTACAGGGCCCCAAGCTAAGAAATCGTGGCCCCGAGGGGACCCAAGCTAAAAGCACGGGGCCCCAAAGGCTCTCTAAGATCCTAAAAACCCCAAGGCAGGTACCTGAAGGGACCCAAAGACCCTCCCCCCCACATATTTAATATTTAAAAAATTAAAAATTAAATTAATTATAAATTTAATATAATCTTTTTTTTATAATTTTATAATAAGAAAAATTAGCTCTTTTTATATATTTTTTCTTTTTTTTTATAGCTATTAATATAAAGTTTTATATTATCTCTTTAGGTTTTTTTAAATCCCTATAGGGTATTATTTTGAGGTCTGGGTATTTTCTTTTTATCCGTAGGGTCTTGAGGGGTTTTGATGACCCCGCTTCTGACCCGTAGGGACCCGTGGGCAGCCCAAGGCCCAGGGACCCGTGGGTATTTTATGCTCTAAAGATGGCTATAAAACCCCAGGCGTTTCGAGTATTATTATTAAAGCATATCCAGTGTCTCGGGACATGAAATGTTGTACCTGTATGTCGCGGGCTGGGAGAGTGCGGTTTGATATTTCCAACTGTTAACGTTGCAAACAGGGGTCTTTGCGACTACTCTTTGAGAAGCTATAAGGTAGTTATAATAATGATGCCGTGGTGTCGTGCCATTCCGCCCGTTAGTTTAAGCTGGTGATTCTCAACGTGCCCCGGGCCAGTCGTAATCAGAGTCGGTAGTTATTGTGGCATTAATGATGTTTCAACCAAATCTAGGTTCTCATAACTGTTTTTGCCCTCGTGACAGCATCCTCTGTTGCCAATGGGATGGACTAACACTTCGATGATCTCGAAACTTCACCGTTGTCGAGGGCCATGCTCCATCTCGTCTGCGCCCAGTCTGTCGTATTAATGGTCATAAGGATAGGCAAGGTTAGTGTTTCTGTGTTCTTGCTCCGGGTTGTCACTACGCCTTGGTAAGTCGTGTAATGTCCCTGGTTTGTTATTTCTAGTTATTGAGAGTGCATGCTAACATTTAACGTGTGGCAGGCTTCGATAGTTCTTATGATTTTGCATTGTATCAATGTTAATTCTTAATACGATTCCGTCCACTGCAGTCTTTGCAAAGTCCTCCCCCGTTGAGTTCATTTGTATTATTTTGCTGGCTGATAAGCAAGTGTGCAGCGCTGGTCATCAGCTATCAGCCACCGATTAGTAATGTATTAAATGGTAATTGCCTGCCGCCGATCCACGACGACCCTCCAGCCTCCCAGCAACGGGCCCTGCGAGGGGTGAGGCCGAGACCGGGATGGGATCCGACCGGCGAGACGAGAGCTGGTATGTAATACAAGAAGCGGGTCGGAAGCAAAAAGGTGCCCTCCTCTGCTGCCTGTTGGGCTGAGAGTTATTCGTTGCCTACTTTAAGGACCTAGGCATACGGGGCTTTGTTGCCTAGAAGACAGGGTTAATAAAAACGTGTACTCAGGTAAGTACTGGGAGTTTGATTTTGCTTTTACACACGTCTTTCAAAGTTCAAGTCGAAGTTAACTTGCGAAGGTGCAGAAATTACCGACAATAACACACAGTAACGTAATATCACAACCAAGTTATGCTCTGACTCACGAAGTCACATGTCACATGACTCACGTGCCACGACACATTCTGCATGCATACAAAAAGAAGCTTGGCTGCAACAAGCCTTGTCAAAATCTCTTCCCAGATCATCTGTTCAAGCACCAACCCTCCAAGCCAACACACGATGGACGTCTTCACTACAGTCCCTTCCGAGATCCGCCTCCAGGTCTACATTCAACTTGGATCTAAACGCTACATATGGCAGTTGGTCCAAGCCTCGCCTGCCATGTTGCAGCAATACATGGCTTCGAAGGCATACATTACGCGAAAACTGCTGGCCTCTGACCTTGACGAAGGCATGAGGCAAGACGCTTTGGCTATTATCCTGTATCCCTCGCTGGATACAGTTGCACTTGATGTCTACCAGATAGCTGCATGCAAGCATGTCAACTTGTGGGCTGCACAACAACTTCCCGACCCCTTGAAAGAACGGGACGACAAGCTCCTCGCAGAACTCGACAAGCTGCACAGTCGTCTACTCATGTTCATCGAGGACTACATCACTAAGGCTACCGCAACATTCCCTCCTCGAGAATTTCTCTGCCTTTTTAACCCATCTTCTGGCAGCCAGTTGGTGTTCAAAGATCTAGTTATCAGCGACAGATTCGACGCAACCCGTCTCACACACTTGGAGCGGAGACGGTTTCTCAAGGCTTTCTTGAGATATGAGCTCATCTGTAAGCTGTACCACCCTTGCAAGCGTCAATACGAGCTCGAATGGGACGCAGAGCCACTTTTTCGGTTTCAAGGCCGGGACTTCCAACCGCCAGATCGCGAAGCTATTCAATGCGTCCATGAGTACCTAAAGTCTCTTTACGGGGCCATGTTTGCCCACTGTGGTAATTCTTGGCTACCAGAGGCTCATTCTGATCGACAGTTGCTATACCCAGACAACTTCTATTTCTGTGCGAAGACTTATGCCTCCGACATGGGTCTGCAGTCGAGAATGGCCACAAAACTGGCCTTCTACGGGTTCGATCTTGCTACCAACTTGCTCAGATCCGCAACGGCCGGACGACCCGGGCAATATCACCTAGGTAGGTGGTTTAGGGCCTGCTTTAAAGAGTCAGACCGGGATTGGCACCACCGTATGGGCTACTATGAGCTCCGCTTAGACAAAAGAGCCAGCGAGATCGAGGATGACAACTATCAAGAGGGCCCAGGTTTATACAGGGTACTATACCCCAGACTTGTGGATACATTCTTCAAGAAACTGCAGCTGAGTATCTATCGGCAACGCGCATGGGTCTTTTTTTCCGATGACCGGTTTTACCCAGCGTCCAGCATACAGCCTCACTTTCCGACCTTCAATGAGCTTGAAGATGAGGGTGATAAGATCGCTCTGGACCTCGAGTGGTTCTTCGATCCTAGGCGTGCAAGAGCTTTACGTCGGTCGCAGAAATGGCACGAGGGATGTGAGAAGCCTTTTGATACCCAGCATGACGCGGACAGTCGAGAAGCAGGAATCGAGGAGCCGTTACGGCGGTCCATAGCGACCGATGTTTCAATTCAATTTTTCCCCCACATTTTTGCACTATACGCACCCTCTAGGTGCATAATATGCTCTAATAACTTAGAAATTCAATTATCATAAAGTATAAATTAACTTATTAGGGCTTTATATTTTATATAATATATTAGTATATATGCTATTGCCTATAAAGAATAAAAATATATATAATTATATTCTTATATATAAGCATTCTTTCTTTCCTTATTATATTACTACTCTCTTAATATACCTCCTAATCCTAAAGCCGCTAAGACTCTCTCTAGTAATATTAAAAGGTATTATTTTAAGAATAAAGGCCTATATATTAATATTACTGCCTAGCTTAATGCTAATATTATATATTGCCTATATTGCAGTATATCCTTTAGATCTATAAAAAGACTCTCCCTAATTAACCTTATAAATAAGCCTAATATAATTAAATTAACCCTAAATTAGACTAAAATAAGGGGTATTAATATTACTATTTATAATAAAAAAGCATAATTATATATATTAATAATTCTAATATTATTAGCCTTAATAATTTTAAATAAGCAATTAATACCTATTAAATACTAAAATATTATTTATATTATATAATAAAATTAAATGCCTATTTTTATTAGAACTTAATAATTATAAGATCCTATTATTACTAATTTCTTTATATAATTTTAATATTTATAAGTTTATAAATAAACTCTTTATAATAATATAATTTACTTAATCCCTATTCTTAAGGGAATATTTATTTTAAAATATTAATAAGGCCTAATTATACTCTTTATTTATAAAGAGTATTTCTCTTATAAAGATATAATCTAAAGTCTTATTATTTTATATAATAATAAAGAGGCTATTATTATAATATAGGAGTTTATATAGATAGTTATAGGCAATATTAAGGAGTTCTAATATATTAATTTTACTCTAAATATTAAAGAAATAATTATACTCTCTTAAATATTTAAAAAGGCCTAAATTAGGACTAATTAGAAGAATATGCTCTATTTCTAGAGTAATATTCTTATCCTATTTTCTAATAATAATAATGCTTTTAGTATTTTAAGGATTATAAGGACTAAATAATTGCAATAAGATCTTTATAATACTAACCCCTTCTATATATTAAATCTATTTTAATAAAAGATTAAGTATATAATTAGGCATAAAATTAAGGAAGATATTAAGTAAAAGGTTAAGGAAGAATAAAAGGAAGATATTAAAAATAAAGAAAAGGAGGTTTTAGAGGAAATATATTATATAAAGGATTTATTTCTTAGGGAAGAGGTAAGTAATACTAATAATAAATTAATTACTTTTAATAGTTTTAATTATAAAGAAGGCATAAATAATCCCTTAGTAGATAATTTACCTTTTCTATTTATAAAGAAGATAAAGAAGCTTATTACTATCTTATTACTTAAGATAGAATTATATATATAAAAATAAGCTAATTATATATATTTAGCTCCTCTATTTCTATTTAATATCTCTTTATATTATTATATTTATTATCTTTATCTTCCTTTTTATTTACCTAAATAGCTATTTCTATATTATTAATAAAGACTTCTTAGAGAGTATTAATATTAATATTATAATTAAAAAGATATTATTTTATTTAATTAATCCTTTTAATTAGTGCCTTAAGAAAGCTAATTTATAGCCTTATATTTAATATAATATATACCTCTAATTCTAATTATAGGTATTAGTATATATGAAACTATAGTGCCTCTATCTAGTCTTATTAAGTATTCTATTATCTATTTATAAGATTATTATAAATCTAAAGTATATTAATAGGAAGGTAAGTATTTATATTAATTTTATTCTTTATAAAGATATTCTAAAGTATATTAAAATAATTTTTAGGAATAACCTTAATATAGTTTTGAATTTAGTTATTATTAGGTTAAAAATAGAGGTTTTAGGGCCTTCCTGGAATAATATATAGGCAAGTTAGCTACTTCTAGATATAATAGTTATTTTATATATAAATAAATTAGGTAAATTTTATATAAATAATTAATATAAAGAGATATAATAAAGTAATTTAATTAGTAAGATAGTCTATAGAGAAGAAGCCTTATGCAATAAGGTATATAAAATATCTTTATATATTATTAATAAGATATAAAAAAAAAAGGAAGATTATATACTCTCTAAAAGGCAATACTTCCTATAATAAAGCGCCCCTATTAGCTTTTAATCTTTTTATTATAAATACTCTTACTATAGACCTAATAGTCTTAAAACTTAATTTCCTTTTATATGCCCTTAAATATATAATTATGCAATTAAGAAAGGAAGTAATATATTCTTATTATTAAAATAGTCTTTTAGCTATAATCTAATTATATAATATTAGGCATTTTCTTTTATATAGTAATAATTTCGAGATATTATATGAATATATTATAAGAGGTGCTTGCTAATATCCTAATATAAAACTATATAATTATCCGCAAGTATATATTAATCGATATATAGATCTTAAATCCTTATGCCTTTAGCTTATTATATATATTAATAGATTAAATAAAATTAGGTCTTAATGCAGTCTAATTAGCTCTATAGTGCCTTATATTAATCTATTAATTAGTAATATAATTAGAATAAAACTCTTAAAAGCACTTATAAAGGGCATAATAGTTAATAATATAATATTGCTAGTAAAGATATATATAGAGGTATATATAACTATATAATAGAAGTATTATATCTATTTTAAGCTTTTTTATAAAGAATTCCTATATTTCTTGCAATTAGGAGATAAGTTATTCTTATATTTAATAATAGAAGAGGCTAAGATCTTTTTATATTTAATAGAGGCTATTTAGAGTAATAATAAAGCCTTTTATATATAATTATAAGAGGAAGAAATAATTATTTAAGATATATTTAAAGAAGAATTCTTTAATATATTTGCAAAAGAAGTAGGTATTATTTATAATTATTTAATTTATACTTCTTTAATCTTAAAGTCTATAGTAAAGGGTTATATAGCTAAATTTAATATTAAAATTAGTTTTAAATCTTTTAATAATTACTTTATTTAAAAGGGAATTAGCTTTTTATTTATTAATTAAATATTAGAAAAGAGAGAGATTAATAAAGCTATAAGGTATATTAATAAATATATATTTAATAAAAGGGAAGAAATAGAAAAAATAGGGGTAATATAAGGGTAATAAGCAAATTTTACCTTAAGTATATTAAACTAAAAATATTAAAATATTAAAATATTAAAATATTAAAATATCCTAATAAAGAAATAAATAATAAGAAAAGATTTACTTTATATATAAATCACTAAGTAAAAATAAATCCCTTCCTCTTAGAAAAGAAATATTAAATATTATATATAAAAGATCTATATCTACTTAAATATTTTCTTATATTACTTTATATATTAATATTAAACTAAAAAATAAAAGTATATAAAAAGAAATATTTAGTAATAAACTAGCTCTATAAAGATAAGGGAAAGTAATATATAGCTCTTAGAACTTAGGCCATTAAGAAGATATATAATATAGGCTATATTAGGGCCCTAACTTTCCTTAATTTTCTTTTAAGGCATTATAATAATCTTATTATTATCTAAGATCTTAATAGGAATTAAGTATTTATACTTATAAATTAGCTTTAGCTTTAAGGGAATATACTTCTCTATAAATAGATTAATATAAAAGAATATAGGCATAAGGAAAGGCAGAATAATATACTATTATTAAATAAGCAAGAGGCATTACTTTTATTCTAATTACAATTAATATAGCCCTTCCTAAGGCTAGGAATAGTTATATAATTAATAAGGCTATTTTATCCTTTTTAATACTTCTTATATATATTTAAGCCCTTATAGAGGTCCCTATATATTTACTTAATAATATAATTAGAGTTCTAATTACCTAAAAGGTTAAATTTATACTCCTTATAATTACTATTTTTAATCTTTTTATATAAAATAAAATAATTCTAGGCCTAAAAGAAAAAGAAAGAATTAAATAAAAAGTAAAAAGGGCATATAATTTTATATATATTACTCTCCTTAATTATAAAAAGTAATTTATTTAAATAGTTCTTTAAAATATTAAATATAGCCTAAATAGTAAATATAAGCTAATCTTTTAAATTAAAAAGAATAATATTATAAATAAAGAACTTTATATTAATATTAAAAATATTAAAAAGTATATATTAAAAATAGTTCCTTAAAAATATAATAATAAATTTATATTTTCCTTATTTATATTTATTAATAATATTAATATTCTTCTAGCTTAATAGATTTAATTAGAAAGGAGTAAAAGGAAAGAGCAGAAAGAAGATATATATAGGACTTAATCTTATTATATTATAAATTACTAAATAGAAATTAAGAGAATAAGGGAGGGGGTTTTATATATAAGTCTTTGCCTTTAGTAATAAGGGGGGAGTCTTTAATTTCCTTGCTTTATTCTAGTAGTAGTAGCTCTGCTTATTAGGGGTCTTTTAAGCAATAAAGGCAGGGATAGAGGCAGTCTTTATGGGCATATAAGGGGCGTGGGAATTATAGATAGGCATGTCCTTAGATATATCGGACTAAATAAGCTCTTTAGAGATAGGTTTATAGTGGGGCTTCTTAATTAAATAAGGCTTATTAAAGATATTAGATTTAGGTAAAGGGCTTAGGGGGGGAGGTATAAGTTTAGTTAGGGTAGTAAGGTTATTTTTACTGCACTAAGACTTCTAGGGGGGGGCTATAATAAATTAAATAGTTAGTTATATAAAAATAGTAAGATAAAGAAAGAAGGAAATAAATAGGAATTAAAAAGTAAATTAATAATTATATAATAAAGTAAATTAATAGTTAAATAGGGGAGCTATTAAATAGGAAAGCTATTATACTGGAGCGTTATAGTTAATAGTAGGAGAAATAGTAGGAAAAGGCTATATAAAACTAGCACTAAAAAAACGCCTATATATAAATAAAAATAATAAAAGCAAAATATTATATTAAAATAAATTAAAATATTGCATTTTTTTAGCTTATAAAAGCCTAAAAAAGAAGGGATAATATACTTATTATTATAGCTAATATTATTAAGGAGGAAATAAAGGAATTAAAATAAAGCCATAAGCCCTTATAATAATAGAGATTTGCCCTTAAGGTTATATAGAATTAGGTTATATAATTGCATAATTTAATAATAATTTATACTTTTTATTTATATATTAATTATATATAATTTTCTCTATAATAATTCTATAGGCAATTAGCTTATATATAAGCTCTTTAAGGCTTATTATAAGAATGCATTTAATAAGGGAGCATATAATATGCGGTTAGCTTATTATTATTAATTCAATTATGCGATTTTATGTATTAATATGCCTTAGGGTTAGTCTAGTAAGAAATATTGAATTGAAACATCGGTCGCTATGGACTGCCGTATTTACCTCATTTGGCAAGGCTGGGCTTGCCTGGTGGCTTGTCCGCCATTTGGCAATGAATCTCGGGTTATTTGCTTGAGGGATTGGCTATGTATCGTGTCGCTTTATTTGCTATAGAAGGCCCATCAAATGCTTTGTTCATTCATTATCCATTCCTTCTCGAGTTGTGACAAAAGGGCCAAGACTGGTTTATAAATACTCATGCTCCTGAACCTATCCGGCATCTGATGTTCCCAGAGCATGACAAGCTCACATGTTTGACTCTGAGCTGGTAGAGCTCGCTTATCCTGGACTTTTTCTGATCCTATCCTGCCAGCGCCAGTATCATGGGTATTATTCAAATATCCAGTATCGAGGCGCAGTTAAATGCCAGTCGCAGCTTCCACTGGCGTACAGCTCGATCGCCCAGAAGTACTGCAACAACTCTAATTCTGCCCTAAAGCTGACTTATAATAACACCGGCCGCCTTCTCCGCAACTATAAACATCGAGACAGCAGTAAACGTGCCCGGGATTCTAGAATAGACTGAAGCATCAACAACCCTGAGCCCCTTGACACCCCTAACGCGGAAGCTCGAGTCGAACACGGCCAGGGAATCGTCATTGCTGCCAATGGGACAAGTGGAAGCGGCATGTCTTCATCGGATATAACATTGTCCGGGCAGAACTCCCGAAATGGGAACGTCCTAGCGAGCAAAGGCCTGGTGCGCGAGCTCAACCGCCTCGGACATGGCCTGTGTGTCAAGTGACGCATCGCCACTACCAGTGTCAAAGTAGTTAAAAACGATGTCTGGCTTATCAAGGGGTTCCGCAGAGTTCAGTGTAACAGAACCAGCGTTGTTGCGGGGGTGAGCTTTGATGATTGCCCAAGAGAAGACTGAGAAGCTTCTCCCCACCAAAGGGGGATGCTGAGAGGCGCGGTTTCGGTCCCAAGCCAGCCGTCATAGCTGCGACCCGTGGCATCAGTTGCGAGATACCGGTTCTCTTCCAGACGAACAGGATACTTGCGCATTTCTTTAGGCGACCATGTATCATCACCGGTGAGGAAAACGTGGGCAAGCCGCGGGAGCGGTGGGTGGAGGCACCTTTAGCCAGGCCACGGTTTTTTCGGTATGCTCAACCCTCTCGAAAAGGAATTGGAACGAAGACTAGTGGAATTGAAAATGATTTAGATGCCATACGTGCATTCAAACACGCCCTCTGCCCTCGCCCTCCACTAATCACCTTTCAAGTCCCGATGGTTAATCCATTCCTCCCCTGATCCCGCCCGGCTGACCTTTAGGCTTTACCTGCCGCAACCGGCCGGAAGCCCCTCATATCGTCCTTCAGTATCTCCTGCACCTTATTCCTGTACTCACCTAGTCCAGCAAACCAAAACATGGTAACAGCCTTCTTACCCGGCACATTGGCGCCGAAGATCCACGAGGACTCGATTCTGCGGAACAAGCTCCTGGAGCTCAACCGGTCACACAGGTCCGTCCAGTCCTTTTCCGCTTGGGGTTCGGCTTCGATGATGCCATGCTGGGGTTCGTGTCCAGTCGCGTATTCGGTGGAGCCCTTTGTTCCATTTGCGCCGTTTGATCCGCTGATCACATCGTTGGCCTTGATGAGGCGTGTCGCGTTCTTCTCCGCCGTGCTGACCAGGTCAGAGATGATCTCGACGTGACACTCAATGGCAGGAGGAAGGTTCGAGAATGGACCGTTTGGACCAGTGATCATGAAGAAATTGGGGAAGTTCGGTACGCTGATTCCCAAGTATGAAGTCGGTCCTGTCCCGGACCAGTGGGCTCTCAGTGTCTCGCCATTTCGCCCCTTGATCGCAACGCGGGTGTAGTTCCCGTCGACGGCGTCAAAGCCAGTTGCACAAATAACGACGTCGAGCTCGTAGATCTTGCCGTCGGCCGTCTTGATGCCGTCCGATGTAAACTCGGCGATTGGGTTTGTCTTGATGTCCACGACATCAACGTTGTCGCGGTTGAACTGCTCGTAGTAACCAGTGTCGCACAGCGGTCTCCGAGCATAGAACTCGGTAGGGCAAAGCTTTTCGGCCTTTTCCGGATCCTTGACTGTCTGGCGGATCTTATTCCGAATAAACTCGGCGGCCACCTTGTTCGCCTCTTCATTCACGGTGATGTCGCCAAAGGTCGCGAACATGAAGCGGAAACCATTTCCTTTCTGCCAAGCGTCCTCGAAAATCTGCTCGCGCTCTTCGGGCGTGACGCTGAAGGTTGGGCGGGTGCTCTCTTCGAACCCGTATGCAAATAAGCTGTTCTTGGCCTGGTCCCAGATTGCCTCGTATGTGTCGTTGATCTGCTTGCGGTGCTCGGCCGAGACTGCTCCGTTGGCTGCGGGCACGCTGTATTGGGGATTGCGTTGGAAAGAGAGCAGCTGCTTGACCTCGTTGGCCTTTGCGAGCGCGGTAATGACCTGAACGCCCGTAGAGCCGTTCCCGATGACCCCAACACGCTTGCCTTTGAGGTCCACATTGTCGGGCCACCGAGCCGTGTGGTAGAGTTCGCCATCGTATTTGTCCAGGTTGCGGATCTGGGGGAAGTTGGTCTTTGAGAGGAGACCGAGTGCCGTGATGAGATATTTGACTCTGAGAACTTTGTTTGTAGACAAAGTCACCATCCACCTACGCTCCTCATCATTCCATTGTGCGGAGAGGAGCTCGGTGTTGAATTGGAAGTGCTTCCGCAGGTCGTATTTCTTAACCACGTGCCGCAGATATTGCAGGATCTCCGGGCCTTGGAGATAGTGCTCACCCCACGGATATGTCTTGAGATCTTCCAGGTCCCAAGAGTATCGATAGAGAACGGACTGGGTACTGCCTGGATTTAGCTGGGTCCTCATCCACGAGGGCGTAGCGGCATGCTGGATGCTCACTTACTCGGACATGGCTCCTGGATAGTGGTTCCAGTACCAAGTGCCTCCGACGTCGTCTGCCATATCAATGGCCTTCACACTCAGCCCCTGGTCGAGTAGCTTCTTGAGTTGGTAGATGCCACCAAACCCTGCACCAACGACCAAGGCATCAAGGTACTGCGTCTCCATCTTGAAGGCTTGCTCCGTGCGAAAGCCTGATTGAGAAAATATGTTCAAGTGATTGAGTAGTCGGCAACGTGGGAAAGCAAGACGAACGGCAGAAGGCAAGACCACGGGGATGATATAGAGCTACCGGTACAAAGTCATACCTGTCACGTGCCCAACTTGGCTCAGACTCGTGTCGCCGAACCCCCGCAAACCCGCTTCATAGATCTGGGGTAAGTCGCAAACTCGGGGCCCCATGGGGGAATCCACCACTCATGGATGGAGCGGCATTGGGGAAATACCCAGCTGTCCCAAGCCCGGTTATCGCTGTTGCGGACGTCATATCGATCTGGTGAAGCCCGATAGCTGCCGGGCCGACAGCTACCGGACCGACACGGCAACTCTCTATATAGCCGACGCTTGGCTGTTCACAGATCCATATAGCCGCTGGCTAGTCTTGTCCGCCCTCCAGAGCGAGAGCAGCCGTTGATAGCAATAAGAAATTGGCTTTGAGTTCCTAGCTACGAACAAGGCGTTCGCGTGCCATTAAAACGACGGCTGATTCATCACTGATACTACTCTGGCTTGGGAACGCACAAGGCTTGTCCAGAAACAAAGGCAACCTCTATTGTGTTACTTCGTGTCCGATAGGACCTATCCAACATGTCATCTGCAAACCCGCTCCATCAGCCTTGGTCTATGCAGACATCCTGTAGGTCATCACACGCCAGTAGGAAGCGGAGAGACACCCGATGCGCGGCTGTCTTCTCTGATGACTGGGACCGGTCCTTTAATCCCAAAAAGTGTCGATCAAGACGGCAAAGGTTTCCCAATAGTGGAGAAAGGATCTCGGGATTCACTGCCGTCTTCTGTCATGACTGGAAAGATGACGAGGCCGAGAATGAAGCACCTCTCTGCGCTCTTGAGGTTGCCAGCCCAGAGAGCCTCCCATCTGGCCAATGGTATGGAGGTTGTGAGAACAAAGGGGACGACAATAGTTTCAACAATTTCGATCACTTCGCCGAGCTCTTCTCTACGTTGCCTCCATACAAACGGCAATACAGAGAACTGAGCAGCCTGCCGAGAGTCGAGACCACACTTCCGACCACACCGAACGTCTGCCAACAATTCCAGTCCCGGGGGTCCAAACCAGAGGCATGGTGGCCTCCGTCGCCAATGACTTTGCCCACCCTCGGCCCATCGTCCACAGCGTCTGCCGATAACGGGGCTTCTGGCCAAGAATCCGCGACGCAATACTACTCAACACCAGAAACATCAACCTTGTCGTATCCTATGCCTATCGAAATCGCATCTCTGACCGAGACAGAGAGCCATCACTTCCAGGCATCAGACGAAGATGAATCCCTGCTTGCTTCATCCGCGCTGACAGATCCGACTACGAAGGATGGAGACGGCATAACGCCCTCGACTCAAGATACTCCTGACCACCAATGGTTCTTGGCGGATGGGTGGGCTACGGAATCTACGGGTTTGGATTATTGGGACTATTTCTTGCATGGTACTATTGGTGCTGGTGACTGTCATGAAGCTCAGGGCTGCGAGTTGAACGGTCTAGAGAAGACGAGGCTTGAGCTTGACATTCACGAGTTCATTGGCCAGGAGTCCGCTACCTAGGTTAGGCTTCTTATAAAATACAATGTAACATCATTATTTAGAAGTATGAGAATAAACGCCATTCTCCCAGAGAGAATGCGGGACTATTTATACTCGCAGCCAAGATAAAGCTTGCCTCTAGACAAAGAGGCATGTCCCTTCCGTCGTGACCTACCCTAGAAACACAAATCGAACACGTCATGAGTAGCAACATTCCAGTACCTATAAACTCTAGCTATGCATTGTATACATCTACAACTTGGCACGCTGTGCCTCGGACTCCTCGCGAGCCATCGCCTTTAGCTCCTTCCTCAGTATCTTCCCACTCGCGTTCTTCGGAATTGCGTCTACCACTCGAATACCCCCCCTCAGCGTCTTGTAGTTTGCCACTCGACCAGCGAACCACTTGTGCAGCTTATCGGCGTCCAAGGGTCCTGATGCGGCGTCCGTAACGACGTACGCTCTCGGGACCTCGGTAGCCAACTCCTTGCTGTACACACCTACCACTGCACAGTCAACAATGCCTGGGAAATCCAAGAGGTAGCCTTCCAGTTCTGCGGGTGGGACTTGAAATCCTTTATACTTGATCAACTCCTTGACGCGGTCCGTGATGAATAGATTTCCACGCGCAGTGATGTATCCCACGTCACCGGTGCGGAACCATCCATCCGGGGACAGGCACTCAGCCGTAGCTTCTGGGTCGTTGTGGTAGCCATTGAAAACGTTAGGGCCGATGACGTGTAGCTCTCCCACCTCGCCAGGCGAAAGCTCTCGAGGCGTGCTTGCCGGAGCGATCCCCCGAGAACTGTCAAAAGGCTCGCAAATCTTGACTTGTAGATTCGGCAGCAAAGCGCCACAGCTTCCAATGTCGACGTCCCATGCATCCCATGAGCCCTGATATAAGCACGGACTGGTCTCGGAGAGTCCATAGCCCTGCTTGATACGGATCTTCAGCTTCTTGTAGACTTGCTCGATAAGCTCGCGGGTCAGGGGCGCGGCGCCTGACTGGGTCATGCGCAGACTGGAGAGGTCGTAGGTTGAGACGGACTTGTGTTTGGCTAGGTGGAGGACAATCGGAGGTGCAACGTAAGAGTATGTGATTCTTTCCTTTTGCACTAGCTGACACCACGTGTCAACTTTGAAGCGTGGCAGCACAACAGTCGTCACGCCCGAGTATAGGGGGCTGTGGACAAGAACGGTCAATCCATAGATGTGGAAGAACGGGAGACATGCGAGGATTTTGTCGCCCCCGGTTCCTGGCTCGGGCAAGGGAATGTCTCGAGTGGTTCGGCTCCCATCCCAAGTAAGGTTAAACCCTTCTGCCACCTGCAGTTGAAGAATGTTGGATGTGATGTTGTAATGGGAGAGTTTGACACCTTTGGGCTTCCCCGTGGTTCCTGACGAATAGACCAGAAAGGCAGTGTCAATCCGAGGATCGAGCCTGCGTGCCGCAAACTGCGTGATGGAGCTCAGGTTGCGGATGCTTGTCCAATGTCTCAAGCGTGCCGTTGGGTCACTTTGGTCCCCGAGGAGGAGGATGTGGTCCTCTGCAATGCCCACGGCACTGCACGCCTTCTTGACTTTCTCGATGTCGGAATACTGCGTGATGATGGCTTTGGCGCCGCTGTCCCGGAGCTGGTGAGAGAGTTCCGCAGCCGTGTAACCGGGGTTCGAGGTCGTTACCGTCCCTCCGGCCCAGAGAGCGCCAAAGATTACCGGGGGCATATCAATGGCGCTCAACGACGATATCGCCAGCACATCACCACCTCTCCAATCGTATCGAGACCTTAACCCCTGGCCGAACTGCTCCGCAAGCCGTCGCACATCCCCAAAGCTGTACGTCTTGCCGGTAAGGCCATCTCGAAAGATTGCTGCGCACCATAGAGATCAGCATAATTGAGCCAGTCGGGGCTGATTCTGGGTCTGAGAAACGTACGGTGACTATCCGGAAACGGGCGGTCTTTGCGCCTGAACAAGAGAGAGAAGATGTCGACGCTCGGAAGATCCAGATCGGGATAGTGACTTTTGGCGACCATTGCAGTTCCAAACCCGGATTTTCAGCTGGTCCTGTGAGTTCAATGGGTATGAGACCGTGCTTGTGGTAAAGGAGACTGCGATAGAAGCGCGCGCGAAATAGGACAGGTCGAAGAAATCCTCTTGAGGGCGTGAATCGCTAAATTAATAAAAAGTAAAGAAATCTTGTCGATAGTTACACTTGTAGCAATACCACCCCTAGTAGCTCGGTTAGATTATCTTCATTCGGGCCGCCGCCGGCGTTGAGATGTCGGCATCCAATGGAGGCTATATGCTACTACTTCGGTACTAGGTACCTTGGGATACCGAGAGCCCCTCTGAGACAACTATTGCCCATAGAGCTCGGTTATAACGGCCTGCGAGTTTGATCGTACGTCGGCTATGGATTGCGTACCCTGAATTACTGTTCATTTGAATGGATGAAGTCCAATTGCTCATAAACGCTTCGTCTTTACAATGCCATAGGCTTGTGAGACTGTTTGTTTGATCTTGAGATAAATAACATTCCTGACTCCCGAAAAAGCAGCTTCTCTAACCTAACAAAAACATGATAAATTATTTACACAAAGAGATAGATCTGCGGAGCTGCCTACATTGGCATGAATGGAGGGTTCCCCGGGGGTATCGTTAGGAAATTCGACATTAGAAATAACTCATTTGCCATAGAACCCACGCTTTGGTAGGTGGGCGAGCCGAAATCAATACAATGCAATATATCATCTTCGGGCACCATGTCTAGAAGGCGGTCATCTTGAGACATGGGCACCGCGTTCGACTCTGGGGGAACATCATTACTCATTGTCGTCCTACCCCGGCTGATCTGGTGCGCCGTATCCGGGGTATCGATGTTACTGGACAGTAAAAAGTCGAAGATGCGTAAAACCCAGTTTGCTGGATCCCATCTCTCGCGCGCTTCACTGATTACCATTTGACAATTATCGAGCGCGGACCGAGGCAGATGCGTAAGAGCACCTTGGGCATGCTTGGTCCCACGGTAGAAAACGATGCTGGCAATAAAGAAGCCGGAAAAGATCTCGTGAGGCACCATGCCGAGCATGGAATTGACCATGATTGTGAAGGCCGTCGATGCGATGATGTGTGCAGCGGATTCGGTAATTTCGGAAGCCGAGGTTGAAGGGCTGGGCGAGAGCAGAGGTGTATGGGCCACGTCGTCCGGTTTCTGGAGGTGGATGAGAATGAGTTGGAGGTGGAAGATGATCTTCAAACTGAGAGCAAAGACGTTAGTGGTCAGGGCCTGCTGCTGCAACCAGCTCATCGACGGCGGCAGCTCCGACTTCCACCTCTCCATCTGGTTGTGGAGGTGGTCAGTCGTTGAGGCGTTCGCCGCCGGGCCAAATCGGGCTTCCATGATGCCACGTAGGATCAGAGAGAGCTTCGAGACCTGAATCTGATAATGGGCATGCGACTGGGACCTGGCTTGATCTTCAGGGCTGCCACTCTGTCCGTCATCGAAATCGCCCAGGCCCAGCGGTTCCGTGTCGCACTGGGCAATGTTGAGCCGGCACGGGCGACCCAGCAACGTCGCGCAATACGCGTCCCGGACGGCGAGGACCCAGAATAAGCGTTTTAGCAGGCATCTCCGCCTTGTATCCATGCAGGTGGATGAGTTTAGTCTATGAATTCCCAGGGACTCGGCAATGGTGACGCCAAAGCCAACCCAAGAACATGGATTCCAGTAACTCTTCATCTGCGGACCCCAGAATGAGAGCATGATGACGGTCTGAAGGAGGACGATCTTATTTGTCTCATAGCCTGTATCGAATAACAGCTTCGCCTTGTCGTAGAAATGTCGTCGTGCGTGCCAGCGCCCCTTGAAGCCTGCGCGATGGATCCCGCTCAAGTCACAGAACGTGGATCCGATGAAGCAGACGGCGTGGAGTAGTATCCAAGGCAGAGTCCCGGCTTTGAATGAGTCGTGGAAGCCACTCAGATCGACGATGGAATACGAGGGGTAGAATCTTTCCATGAAGGCGGTGACCATTGCATCCGAGACGTCCTTGGTTGGTCGTTCAAAGGCTCCCTTCGCTTCGAGATGACTGATGTCTTGCGGTGACAGATGTGACGGGTGGTTGGCGCACTCGACCGGCCCCGTACAAACCGCCTTCGAGAGGTGCGAGGCAGCGTCATGCAGGACTGCCTTGTCAATTTGGTTCCGTGCCTCCTCGAGGGCAAAGGTCAGGGGAGAGGCGCCGCTCATGAACATGATGCCGCACTTGTTGGCGGCGTCCTCAATGTTATGGCCCTGTTGCTCGATGAACCTTTCGAACATGGACGTCAGCGAGTCCTGAGGCTGCGGCTGTGCTGCCCGGGTCCGTTCGAGGCTCTGGCCCTCAGACCCGCTCGCCATGTCGTCGGACGCGTCAAACTCGGCGGCCCCCCCGTCGGCCACTACATCAGTCAGCCCTTGGGGTGCCGAGTGGATGGACGAGGGTGGTGAAGAGATGGCGGTATTCGACTGGCACGGCTCCGCCAACGATGTGGTATCCCGAGTGGACGATGCGGCATCTGTGTCGGCAGATAGAGAGATGATGCTCTGATGCATAGTCTGTTGCTGAGATCGCTGCCGTTTGTACGTGCCTCGTCTGGAAGCAACGAGATGGCAATTGGTAGTCCTGGCCACACGGCAACGACTGCACGGAAGTCCAACCTCGGTCACGTCGCACCGCACCTTTCGTAGACTACATGCTTGGCAGGCGCGGGCTGCACGCAACCGGTTCCGGCCTTCTTCAGGCATCACGCTGATGGCGGAGGGAACTGGTGACTCGCTTGGACGGACAAAACAGTGGGAGCGGTAAAGAGACGGTAGAGGCAATTGATACGGGGAAAGAGCAAAAAGCAACAAGGCCCGTCTTTGTATGAGCGAACGCGAAAGGATCCACCCCCGCATTTGTTGTTCAACGCGGAAGGCGGGGGGGATCCCCCTTTCCGTCTCCCCCCCTACCCGACTCCCATGGTGCCTGCCATGCATACAACCGAACCTTGCACGATAAGCCTCACAAGTGGACCTCCCTCTATCCGAAACAAATGTGCAAATTAACGAACAGTTGAAAGAGGTCCCTTTCCACGAATGGTGTCAACAAACTGGTTTCCAGGGCATGCCCATTATATCCAGTCCTTTAATGAGTCAATCATACAGCTACTGCTACTATCTATATTACAGTTACTGTTGCCCTTTACGGATCGGAGAGGACGATAATATTTATTCACTACCAACCTCTCTATGTTGAACCATGGGCTCAATGTTCTTCTCACTGCCCTGCATATTTGCAAGTGCGACGTCCTGCTTAGCTATGGATGTTGCTTCTTTCCAGGACATGCCCTTGCCTCCTTCGTACTGGACCTCGAACAGTCTGTCAATCTCCTCCAGGGACAAGCCAGCAGTCTCAATATAGAAGTACCAGATAAACGGCAGCCAAGCAATGTTAGTAATGGCGAAGATGATGTAAAATTTCCAGCCGATGCTATCGATACCTATAATGAACTGTTATTAGGGAAATTTTCTTGGTTTCACACGAGCAGGGCTGCTTGGAGTTGAATCAAGGGAAGATTGTACCGCATGGAAAGAGGGCACGTACCAATTGGGGTAATGAGTACAATCACGTAGACAAAGACCCAGTTTGTGATCATGGCAATTGAGCTACCCGCGTTCCGCATGCGTTGGGAGTTGATCTCCGACGGATAGCGGAACGGGATGGATAGGAAAGAGAGGCCCTGGGGGAGTCAGGCCGGCCGTATCAAATACAATACGCTGAACAGCACTGAAGGGAGGCGAACTTACAAAAAAGACGTGATAGAGAAAGATGGCCGTGACCGCAACAGCCTGAGATGCCTTCGTTCCAACCCCAAGTCCTGCAGCAGCAATGGCAAAACAGATGCCCTGAGCCAAAGCGCCGATGAGCATCAGCTTCTTACGTCCCCACTTGTCGATAACAAGCGTGACCAAGCCTCCCCAGATCATCAGTGACATAAAGTCGCATGCGGAGAGGATCAAAGCCTGTCGACTATCGAAGCCAAAGGAAACCGTTAGAATGACTGGCATGTAGTAAACCACGACGTTGATACCGCCCATCTGCTGCATGAGCGAAGTTCCAGCGCCGAGTGCGATTCGGCGGAAGTTCTGTTGCGGCCCGTTGGAGAAGACATCGCGCCAGCCGACCTGGGCAAGCTCTCTCTCATGGGCAATGGAGGAGGCGATCAGCCGGAGGGAGTCGACTACCGCCGGGTCATTGGCGGGCTTTGCCAGGAGCCGACCAATGACGGCCTGCGCTTCGGTATGTCGATCTTTGGTGCACAGCCATCGAGGAGACTCGGGCATGCAAGCAAGAAGCGCGATAGCGAGGAGGGCAATCAGGGACTGGAATGCAAGAGGGAACCTCCAGCTGGCATGACTGTCAACAACGTAAGTGAAGCCCAAGTTCATCCAATTGGAGAAAGCGATGCCTCCGATGACGACGACGAGCTGGATGGCGATGAGTTTGCCGCGATGCTCAGGCTTGCAGGTCTCGCTTTGCCAGATGGGTACAGCAACCGAGTTCATGCCAACGCCCAGGCCGGCGACGATTCGTCCGACGATCATTTGAGCGAGAGAGTAGGAGGAAGACTGTGTAATGCCGCCGAGGATGACGAAGACGCAACCGAGTGAAATGGTCTTGCGTCTGCCCAGGATGTCGCCAACGAATATGGTCATGAGGGCTCCGAGGATGCACCCCAGGTCGTAGGTTGAGACAATCTGGCCCTGGATCATGGCTGACGGTTGGTTGAAGGCTGATTGGAATAATGGATGCTGGAGAATACCGCCAAATACTCCTTGGTCGAATCCGAAGAGCATAAAGGCAGTTCCGCATGTTGCGGTGATGCCGGCAGTTAGGGAACCGCCTTCAAGCTGGGTAATCCACATAATGGGGGCGGGCAGAATCAAAACCGTATCTCAATATGAGGTTGTAGCGAGAAGAATGAAGTGTTGAGAAAGGAAACAAGTTCGGTGGAGTGCAACAATGGGACGTCTGTGGAACGGATGTCGCCGTTATATATCGGAGCATCACTTGATGGTTGTTGGCTGGAATTGACCACCAACTCTACCGAAGTAAATAGCGAACATCCGTTCCCCGTGGGGACCCCGCACGATCAACGGGGAATAGAGATCGGCCAATCTTAGTTTCTTAGTTCATTGCTCGCTGGGCGGCAATGTCTACCCGCAGCATATTACCGACTCTGGTATGATTCCGCTCGGCACTCATGAATGGTTCTGCACCCCAGTCTCTGACATCAAACGTACGTCCACATCAAGATGACTACTAGAGGGCCAATACTCGACACACTGTTCTCGCGGCTGGATTCAGAGAGAGATGATTACCTTGATGCAACAAAAACACGGGCGGGTTGATTGCGAAATCGAGGCCGAACCTTTTTTTGGTTCACGCGGCCTTGGCTCGGTTACTTCGCTAATAACTACATTGTAAACGCCCTCGGGACTTCAGTAGCCAAAGCCGCATACTTGACTGGCCATAGATTTCTTTGTTTCCAATATGCAGCCTAGCATGCGGCATCTTTCATATTAGCCATTTGTTCGGGGGGTTAAGAGAAGCAATAATTGCCGTTTCTGAAGATCTCCGAGTTGATACACGTACCGAATAATAGCGAGGACGCATCCCCACATGTATCAAGTGCAACAAAGTCCGAATGGGCCATAAGGCGAGGTTGGGTCCTGGGGCTTAGACGGGGAAGCATAATGAATGGCTGGGTATTCGGTCCTGAGTTAATAAACCTAAAGCTGACCCATTATCTAGATGCAAAACCACTTAATCAAGCCCGGGCTCTGGAATCTTGTCCTATTATGCGCCCATCAATGGAGATTGCGTGTATTCCATGCCCGTCTGGTGTTATAACTTATCACCGAGACAGAAATCCGGTGACGTGGCGTAGATGCTGAAGCCATCAACAAAGCCGTCGAGGTGAATGAACCTACTTTTGGCGTGAAAGCTCACGTCATCTCGGAGGAGTGTTTGTGGATTCTATTGCGAGCAAGTTCAACATCATGGTGGGAGTCCGTTACTGAGATACTATGCGCATGGCTTTCACTTCACGCTGCCTTTATTCTATTCAATGGTGAGATAACAATGCCTATGCTATCCATTTTGTATTTCCAAGTGTGCCTTCACGGCGGTAATACAGGGTTCTAACACTTATCTGGGAAGCCAAAATCAACGCCAAATGGTGGATATACATAGCGGGTGAAGCCCATAGTCCTCTTGCAAGTCTCAATAACATTATTAACTTCCTCGAGATCTGATTCATCCAAGTCCACCAGGTTCCTGTTTTCTTCAACTCGGCTAGGCGTAACAGACTTGGCCAGCACAGAGCGGCCCTTGGACACTGTAGGTCAGCATGGGGTTAGCTTCTGTAGACATGAAGACGTCGAGCATACGCACCATGCCAGCTGAGTAATATCGCGGCAGGCGAGGTCCTTTTCTTCTCTGCCAGCCTTTGAATCGTCGGAAGCTGGAGAAGCGGGCCGCCTGAACTTCCAAGAGGGCTGTACGCAGTGACGTGTATGCCCTTCTCGCTGCAGAAATCGACGATTTCTTGCTGGGGTAACAAGGGATGATTCTCGATCTGATTCACAGCAGGGACGATGGAAGCTTTGGAAAGGAGTTCCTCGAGATATCGGACGCTATAGTTTGCGACGCCGATGGCCTTCGTCTTGCCCGTCGGCAGGAGTCTCTCCATGTCCTTGTAGGTGTCGATGTGTGATCGCTCAGGGGTCACATCGCGCGAACCGTCGGGGCGCTTCGGAAACCTTTCGTCGTTTCCTGGATATCGGGTCAGTTAATGAACAAAGCCGGGACTGTTACATGGGCGCTTACCGTCTGGATTCATAGCGACCGGCCAGTGCAACAGGTAAAGATCGACATATTCAAGACCCAATGCCTTCAAGCTGAGGTCCAAGTTCTGTTCAACCCGGGTGTGGTAAGTGCACCACAACTTGGTGGTCACAAAGATGTCCTCCCGTTTAATTCTGCCCGAAGCGAGGGCGGCTTTGAGGCCCTTACCAACCTCATCTTCGTTATTGTAGCAGTACGCGGCGTCGATATGGCGGTATCCAACTTCAATGGCATGCTCAACAGCTCCTTGGACTTCCCCGGGTTTGGACTGCCAGGTTCCTATGGAGCATACGTCAGCAGCCTAGCCGTGGCGCGTGGCCCGTACAAGTGAAGTACCTAAACCTATCGCAGGAATCTGCGCCCCGGTGTTCAGTTTGAATTTCGGTATCAAAGTGGACATTGTAGCGATTTTGACTGGAGTTGATTGAAGATTAAGGGAGTCTTGCAGACGGCCCAGGGCAGTTGTCGAGAGGAAGTCAATATCGTTCTGCTTGGGTTCGATTGAGCAAAGGGAGAGGCCTTTTATTCGGTATAGACCGACCATGAATGAGGGCCCAATGGCAGAACACTGCCCGACGCACATCAGAAGACCACGATGGCCTCCCCATTTTCGCCACACGAAGCTTCAGGTACCCTCACACTCTCGGGACAGCTGGTCTTGTTTCACCGAGAGGGGTGTCTCTTGTGGCCACATCCGAAATTCCCCACACAGTGAATACCATATTGCCGCTCGGCTATATCGAGAACGAGCCAGCATCTTCCTGAGCCCCTCCTCTCTTGATTCAGTGGTGCAACGTCAGTCGATCGTGCGACTGATCTACGAAGCGAGTTCCCGAGTCACCGAGATGGTCTAATCTTCAGCCTCCACGCCTACGGTAATTCCTCTACCTGGTCCGGGGGTGGGATATATAGACTATTTTGCTTAGCATGAAGAGCAGCCGCCGAACCCTTGACCCACCAACCGAAAAACGTTTACCCTTTTGGCCTCGCCTTCAGAGAAACCCACGGCTCGCATCCTCGCTGACAGGCTTCTTATGCCCTCCGCCACCATGGCCTTTCTTTGCAAGGAAATGCGCCTGCCTCTGTCAACAACCACCCAACGCTGGATCCGCCCCGTGGTCGTACAACCATTATCAAATCCTTTGGCTCGTCGCTATATAGGCGTTGAACCAATCCAGGGGGACGGACGGCAAAAGAGAACAGCAATTGTAACCGGTTCGAGTCGTGGAATGTACGCTGACCCCTGGGACCAATCCTAGACTCATGTAATTACATGGTTGTGCTGACCAGAGATGCCCTTTTGCAGCGGTGAGGCTATCGTCCGTCGCCTAGCAGCCGAAGACTATGCTGTCACAGTCAACGATGTTGCCGCCAACAAGCCCTCTGTGGACAAATTGGTCGCTGAGCTAAACCACACATTTGGCAAGGGCACGTCCACCGGAATTATTGCAGATGTGACCTCGTCTTCCGAGGTAAAGTTCATGATTCAAGAGTCTGTCAAGCGCCTTGGCCCTTTGACAGTCATGGTCGCCAACGCTGGCATTGCTGGCGTTGGTGCTGCACTCGAGCTCTCGGATGAAGACGTCGCACAGACGATGAGCGTCAACTTCACCGGCGTCTGGAACTGCTACACCAATGCTGCACGGCAGATGATCACCCAAGGACCTGTCCACGAAGGCAGCACTGGATACAAGATCCTGGGCGCTTCGTCGATTGCAGCATACAAGCCGTTCCCCCTGTTGGCTCACTACTGTGCCTCCAAGGGAGCCGTGAGGAGCTTGACCCAGGTGTTCGCCATTGAGATGGCCCAGCACAAGATAAATGTCAACTGCTACGCGCCGGGGATTGTAGGAACGTCCATGTGGGAGCTTATTGATAGAACGCTGGGCAAGATGCAGGGCCGCGCGAAGGGGGAGACGGTTCAAAAGTATGTAAACGAATTGACGGCCATGGGGAGAGTGAGTGTGCCAGACGATGTCGCGAAGGTTGTAGGGGGGTTCCTATGTGGACCTGACTCGGACTTTGTGACGGGTCAAAATATCGTTGTCGACGGAGGCATCGTTTTTTCCTAATCCCGAGTCTAGGTCACTTGTAGAATATATTTATTAAGAAGATCGATAGAGTAGCAAGTCATGTAGTACTTTATTAGCAGTCTCATCTCCCCTACGAAGCCCTTTTTCACATCCGCAATCGATTTCGGGATCCACGACTCCCGGGGTGACTCAATGCAAATTGACCACGGGACGTATGGATAACGGTGAAGATTAATGCTCAATCTGTGCTGTCTTTACTAAGGATAGTATCACTGGATTGACTGAGGGGACACAAGTGACAAGGACACCAGCGGACGCGACCAGTTGCCTGTTGGGGAGACATAAAGCCGGTTGTACGTAACCGAACGCGGGTATAACCCTTTCCATGTACCGAAACAAAGTCACCAATGCCTTAAGTATTGGTCTCAAAAGAACATGTTCCATGAATATCACAGGTGCGATCAGATTCCTACATATTTCGAACATTGAGAAACACGTCCAATTCATAATTACGATATCCACAACAACGACTTACCATGGAAGCCCCGAGTACTCGAACAGTGCAAGCCTTGCGCTTCTACAAGAAAGGACAGATCCAACTGGAACAAGTCCCGTCACTGTGCGTGGCCGAAACCCATAATGCAGCACACAGTATACTGACACCGACACAGGCCGTGCAGTCCTGACGAAGTCCGCCTCAAAGTCGCATACTGCGGTATCTGCGGAAGTGACATTCACGAATTCCTCGGCGGGCCAATCTTCCCACCAGCCCATGGCGAGACCCATCCCTTTACGGGGGTCAAGCTACCAGTTACCATGGGGCATGAATTCTCTGGGACTATCACCGAGGTCGGTTCCGGTGTGAACAACTTGAAGCTGGGCCAGAATGTGACTGTCAACCCTGGTCTTGATCACCGGCACTACCAGGCAGAGCTTTGCGGCATGTGCAAGGAAGGGAGGTACAACACCTGCGACGCCATGACGACCTATGGGCTTAACGCTCCTGGAGGCGGCTTCTGCGAGGAGATTGTAGTCAAGGCGATCAACTGCTTTGTTCTACCTACTGGCGTCAGCTTGAAAGCGGGTGCGTTGGTCGAGCCGCTCGCTGTCGCGCAGCACTGCGTCGATATCTCGGGCTTCCAATCGGGCCAAACAGCCCTCATCTGCGGCGCCGGTCCTATTGGCCTTGCGCTTGTCATCACCCTCCGCGCGATGGGCGCCGCAAAGATCATTGTTACTGAGGTCACGGAGTTACGGATGGCACAAGCCAAGAAGTTTGGCGCAGATGTTGTCGTAAACCCCCTACAGAAAGTCGATGACAACAAAGATCCCGTCTTGGCGGTCATTTACGATGTCGCCGTCGACGGGGTAGACGTGGCCTTTGATGCGACTGGGTTGCAGTCTACGCTGGACTTGGCTATTGCTGGTGTCCGGACCGGGGGGACCATCTTCAACGTCGCCATTCACGAGAAGCCTCTCCTTCTGAATCTTAACGACCTGGCTCAAAAGGAGAAGAAACTGATGGGCGGGATTTCTTATACCAATAAGGATTTTGAGGCTGTGCTCCGCACCATAGCTGAGGGCAAGATCGACGTGGAGCAGATGATCACATCCATTGTCCCTTTGTCGAACGTGGTGGATGGGGGTTTTAAAGAGCTGATTAGTAACAAATCAGCCCACGTGAAGATTCTAATTCAGCCAGGTCAATGAGGAAAATTCAGCAATACCAGGCACTGGATGCAGTGAGTTGGGCGTATCTGCCGGCTTTAACCGCCGAGTAGCTATTTCAAAGGAACCAAGACGCTCTTCACCTTTTTCGGCTCCTTAATCTTAGATAGACAATTCCAATAGCAAAAGATTGCTGAATAAACTCCTTGCTCCAGTGCCTCACCGTCTCACCCCTTCTCTGGACGATACCCTTCCTCACCCGACACAACGATAATGGAAAGTACCTCTTGCCATCTAAATCTTCGCTGGCTCCTACGCTGCTACAAATTTTGCACTGACAATCGCGTTGGGGACGGTCCCATTTCGTGTTTGAGCTAAACATGACCAGCCCAGCGATCAGAGTCGACGCTACTGCTAAGCAATATTTCCCCAACGCTCAACTAACTCTTATCACACAGTCAGATGGAAGATTAATCAGTGGAAGGGCTCTCGGTTTCTACCTAAAGAGTTTGTAAAAGGGTCAGCCTTTTGATGTTGAAAGCTTCGTATGCTTGCGGCAGGGGCTTGTATCAGAAGGGCTTAATCCTCCGAATCCTTCTAATCCTTCTAATCCTCCTAACCCTTCTAAACCTCGCGACACCTCTCTACACAGACCCTTCGTCAAGCACGGCACTTAGAGCCTTCTCGCCTTTTTCGGGTTTAACAGCTGTGATATCGCACTTATAGTTCTTGAACTGACGTGCAGAATATCCTCCTCTGAAACATCTCTTCCAACTCGAGGTAGCTGCGGTGCTTCATCTCCTGGAAGCAGAAGTACATGTGGATACACAGCGGAACCGACAGGGCGAAAAAGACGAAGGCGATTTTCGCATCCAGGTTGGCATTCGTCGGATTGATGAGAAGAGGCGTCACCTCCTTCACTAGACAGAGGGATGCAGTAGTACACATCATGTTAATCGAGTAGGTTTTCTGCCGTACGCGAGGGGCTAGGGTCTCGCCTCCGGCGGCATATGCAACGGCACCAAGCGTAAATTAATACTGCAATGACTTAGTTAGGTGCGTGTTTTCTCTCGTGGTAGGATAGGTCAGGCAAATACATACCAGGAATCCCCAAATATACATTAGTGCAACTGTTCCATTCAAAGCGGGTTTGTTGTTCTGCATCGTGCCAAGTCCCCCAATGATCAAAGGCGTTGCCGTCATGGTGATCAACCCATACACGGCCAGGGGTCGTCGTCCAACACGGCCTACTACAAGCCAGGAAGCAATATTGCCGAGAAGCTGGATGGAGTAACTGATTTGAGCGGTACCGGGCGGGTTGGCTACGCCTGCGATGGTGGAGAAGTAGGGCAGATACCCTATGATGAAACCTAAGCCCGAAAATTGCTGCGAGGAATATCATGACGACGATGAGAGTTCTTCTTCTGTTCGGTCCTCTGAAGCAATCCATGAAGCTGGCTTCCTCCTTCTTTAGTCTCGTCTCTTTTTCGATGGTAGCTGTGGGAAGAAGGATAGCCTTATCCGTGTCGAAATGAGGCCCGTTGAATTTTCAAAAAGAGGTCGCCGCCTACTGTGTTTGGCCATGGATAACCAACGAAGAGACAAACAAGGTGCAGAAGACCATGAGTGTAGGGAACAAGAGTTGACTCAGGAGCAGAGTCCTCCACGCGCAACCGGTTTTGATGTGTGATGTGCCATAAGCGACGACAAGAGTGCATGCCCAGGAGCCAGTCACAATCATACCGACCAGAGATTGCCCTGCAATGGGTTCAGTCATACATTCACCATTGCGGAGGCGCCCAGCATTTCTAACAGGCCTTGATCCAGTCTTCTCCCCTGCCACCTTTAAGAACATCACAGGACGCACAAGCAGCGCTCAACAAGTTGGTCGTCTTGGCCTGGAGCACCCTTCAAGCATAAAGCGCCGACAAACTCGCTGCAAACCGTTCTCCATCTGCGCAACAACTCGTGCATCTATTCGATGGAACGTTCTCTCCCCGTTGAAGGACCAAATTGGTTCGTACACTACGATAGAGACAGCATAGATTCCTCAATCTTCTGGGCCGACTTACCATCTTGGTGTTCGAGAGTCATCTTTGGTAATGCTCAAGACGAAGTAGCTCTCATGCTAGCACCTGCTTCCTACCTGAGAACCGAGCACGCATTCGCATTCACCCAAATAGTGACTCCACAAGTTTCCATCCCGGTAGACTCGATAATAAAATCACATACCAAGTGCAAACTGATTTCTTGGTCATCGGACCAGGCTTTTATAAAACCAACTCATGAGCCTTGTCTCAGCTGACGTTAATAAATCCCTAGAAACACCTATGTCTATCGCATCTACTGTCCAGATCCCCTCCCAGGTTCTTTGCAAGGCTATGCTTGGCACTCTTACGGTATTCCCTTCGCCTTTAATCAACTCGCATGTCGAGCCTACCCAGAGCTCGCTAGAACGCAAGATAACATAACCTCGGCTTTTCTGAAGTTTCTACACGACCACGAACCCTGGGAGCCCTTCAACAAGGCACGGAAGGTGATGCGCTGGACAGAGAGGGAGGAGAGACCATCAGTCGCGAATCACTCCCGGGAGATGAGGAGCAGAGTTTGGACGTCAAGATGTCCCAGAAGCAGAACGAAACTATCCCAGCCGCAACACGCCTTTAATATGTGCCTAGTGAGGTTTGGAACCTCCACCGCCGCTGGCCCGGGATGATTCAAACCAGTGATTTTAGGGCGTTGACGAGGTGTTGCCTCAAATTCTGTAAATAACATTACTACTCTACGCTGTGGTTGCAGTCACTGTATATGGGTTCGTGCTAAACTGAGTATATTTCCCCCAACTATACACCCGATAGCTCTTAGACGCTGAACAGAACCTTGTGTACCTTCTGCTTTTCGAACAGTTTAAAAGCCTCAGGGGCCTGTTCAAGAGGCATCTTGTTCTGACACAAGAAAGAGAGTTGGTCCTTCAACTTCTCAAGTACAGGGACAGTCTCGTCGGCTAGACTACGTACAGGGCACCGCCCGAACGCCATTGTTGTATTCTTCGAGTACAGAGCAAATCCCGGGAAGATAAGCTGTTCGTTGTGCACCCCGACACTGGAAATCTTCCCAAAAGGACAAATCAAATCAAGGGCGAGTTCCAGAGCATCAGCGTGGCCAACAACTTCCATCACGACGTCTGCGCCACGACCAGACGATGCTTCCTTCACCTTCTCAACTGGATTATCAGAGAGATTGATAGGGATAGCTCCCAGCTTTCTGGCCTCCTCTAGGCGTTCCGGAACCGAGTCAACCGCGAAGATCTTGGCTTTGCCGCCTGTCAGGTAGATGGCTGATGCGATAGCACAGATACCTACAGGCCCACATCCAAGGACTACAGCGACAGTAGTTTGTTGCTGAGTTGCGGGGAGGTCTTTAAGGAAGCGGCTCGCGGCGAAGTAGCCCGTGGGGAATACATCTGCCAACAGGACGAGCATGTCTCTTGGGATTGTGGCTGGGGCCTTCATCAACGACGATGCAGCATTTGGGACGCGCAAATACTCAGCGTGTCCTCCTTCGACAGTGAAGGTCGGAGTGACGCAGCCGAAGAGTACACCGCTGGAACATCGACTGGATTGACCTTGGTTGCAGTAGAAGCAGTCGCCGCAGGCAGTAGAGAATGGAACGACGACATGATCACCGATCTGGAAGTTCTTGACCGACGTCCCGAGTGCAACAACGTGTCCAACGGTTTCATGGCCGCAAACAAACCCGGGCGTGGATTTTTGGTGGCCGCGGTAGTAGTGCTGTGCTCAGGTCAGTAAACAGATGGGCCAGGGCTTGAAGTCCACGTACTAGATCGCTGCCACACAGAGCCGTAGAAGAGACCTTCAAGATTGCATCGGTAGGTTCATGGATCTGCGGGACTGGCTTGGTGACAACTTCGACTTGGAGAGGGCCGTTGAAGACGACGGCCTTCATTGTCTCGGGTAGGGAAGAAGCCATAATGGATAAAGTCTAATGGTGATGAATCCACGTTATATGTGTGTGCAATAAGCGATAAGAATCAAAAGGTTGCAATGGTATCTTATATACTGGTTAAAACTCAGGTTTGTGCCATATAAAGTCAGTTCCGCATTTCTTTCCTATTTGTTACATGTTGGAGACGTGGTGTGCAGTAGTCTCGAAAGGTTGCCGAGACCTCGCATTCACTGAGCCTCTAGGCGCAGCTAAGGGAATAGACTGACAGCCTACTATTCCGGACTTGCCTTTTTGCCGCAATGGCCAAGGGCCGGCGCACACTGTGGTGACGGCAGAAGCCAGCTGCGAGCTTGAGCCCCAATGGGCCCGTTCCGTGACACTATGTCAGTTTTAATAACCGAGCGGTTATCTACCCTGAAGCATTGCCGGGAGTGGAGAGCCGCACCTAAGTATATAGCCGAGCTCGTAGATGTCGTATTGCCTCTGGTAACTTGGTCTCCCCGACGCCCCCTCTCCCGTAAACACCTGAATCAGATGCGGATGGCAGTAGACATCGAAGCCGACGCTGCTGAACTCGTTTAACCTCATGTCCCTCACGGTATCGGGCCGCGAGAACTCGAAGCCCGCTATGAAGGGCTCCGGGAAGTCCGGCTGGTCCGTCTGGCTATTGCTGAAGAAGAGGGCGTTGCTTCTGCAGTCGGCCTTGTGCAGCCAGTGGCTGACGTGGAACTCAAGGACCGACTCTGCCAGCATGACCGCCATGTTGAACTGCTGGGGGAGCGTCGGACGTCCACTCCGACAGCATCAGTGGAGAACCTCGGGGCGGTCCTTTAATCATGTCCGTAGTTGGAGTATTGGTGCAGCTAGCCAAATGCAAATGTGCTAATCCACGTATGCTGCTGCTCTGAGAGCCAGCGATAGAGGATGTGATTAGACCAAAGAGTACCCTCCGAAACTCGTGCTTGTGACAAAGTGGGGGTTCGTCCAGCCCATCCTACCTTAGATCATGTACCACAAATGACAGTGATACTTTGATGACGATAGCAGATATTAGAGACACATGAGATCAAGTCAAGGGAAGTACTCAGCTCTGCTTAACTCATCCATTACTAAGCACTCTTATTAACTACCAATGCCAAATATCAACCTGTATATACTGTTGTATGTGGCTTAGTAAAGACCTGAAAAGTTCCGGCAAAGCCATAAAGCTTATTATATAGTATCTAATGATGCGTAAACAGTTTTCACATAGGCCTTAAAAGCTGCGTTCGCAACTCCAACATTTGCCATTTTGTTCATCGCGTATGCAATCGTTAAACGCCTGTCAAGGTCTATAACAACCATAGAACCGCCCCAACCACCCCAGTAGCAGATTCGATTGGCTGGTAAAAATTCATCTGCGAAGGTATTACCATTTCCAGCCAAGGCATAGCCGATACCGAAGCGTACCGGCATTCCAATAACAAGGTCGATCCCATGCACCTGTTCGTCGAAGATTAAGTCGATGGTTTCGGGAGATAAAAGCTGCTGTGAACCAAGCTTGCCGTCCAAGGCAATGGCTGAAAAGATTCGGGCGAGGGCTCGAGCATTTCCATGGCCATTGGCACTCCCAATCTCTGCCTGTCTCCACAACTCGGTATTGGCAAAGTCGGCATTCGGTTGGGGGTGACCCATTGTCTTTGCTGCAATGGAATCCTTCTCGAAAGAGGGCACCTCTGTGGATGTCGGAGGTGGGACGACGTCGGCTATACGTGGCCAGTCTCTTTCCAAGGCCCCGATTTGAAAGTCGGCATCGAGAGGACCAGCAATCTCCTCATGGATAAACTGTTTCAGAGTTTGCCCCGTCACCCGATGCACGATGGCACTAATGAGGAAGCCATATGTCCACGAGTGATATCCTGACGCCGTCCCAGGGGTCCACAAAGGGGCTTGGGAGGCTAATTGAGATGTCATCTGTTCCAAGTCGCAAAGGTCTTCCAGGGCTGTGTCACTTTCTAGAGCCGACAGTCCAGAAGTATGCGACAATATGTGGCGAATTTTGACTTGTTGTTTGCCATTTGCTGAGAATTCGGGCCAGAACTTGGCGACGTTGTCCTCGGCGGTAACAAGCCCTCGGCCAATGAGCATAAGTAGAGCAAGGCTAGAAATCATCTTTGTTATCGAGAAGACATTGACGATCGTTTGTTGGGCCCATGGCTGAGTTTGGCCAGCATCTGCAAAGCCGCCCCAGATATCCACAACTTCCTCGCCGTCCAGGTTGACGGATATCGACGCGCCGAGCTCCTCTCCTGATGCAATGAAGTCGTCGAGTTGTGCCTGAAGCTTCTGGAACCTCGGGTCGCATTTGCCGAGCACTTGAGGCATAGTAAAAAGGTTCGGGTAGATGAACTGTTTGGTCGATTTGAGAAGGGTAACTTGTGAGGAAGACAAGTTGTTGCGATGAGTAGATGTCGTGATGCAATAATCTTCTTCTTATAGTTACTGATAAGGGCAAGCTCGCGAAATTGGGCGCCGGCTACATGCACCTGGCTCTCCAACCAGTGAAGAATCGTCATGCATCCACGAGCACGATCCTTCACATAGATTTGACCCCATACCGATCGACCCTCGCCAACACAGCCTGCATAGCCGTGCTTAACAGAGTATCGAACCATGGTTGGTGTTGGATCGAGAGTCGGCCCGTGGAGTCAATGCCGTAAATGACGGGAGGGATCATGAGTGCGGTCTTGGCTTGAGCGCCCACGTCTCGGACCCCACGGAGGATGGCGAGATCGATCTGGAGATGCGGCGCCGAGTCAGGAAGCGCATCGATAGCCTCAGGTTTCTCGTCATCGAAAATCGTATCACTCTTGAAAGCACCAGCGCTATCGTCGCCAAGCAGACTTGCGCCGCTGGTGTGGATATATATGGTCTCCTGGCCGCAGGATGCGCGCTGCTTAATGCCAGCAACCACGGCTTCGGCAGAGGGGATATATCGCTCGCTGCCACTTGCTTTTGGATTGTGGCCTTGTAATCCAAAGTGCCCAGAACAGTTGCAACGCCTCGTTCATGGTACGCAGGAGCCGAAGATGCATATAAAGTTTAAGCAATTATAATTAAATAATAATAAAAGAATTATTTAGCCTAGTTAAAATAAAGGCAAAGATATTATAAGGTGCTATAACAATTAAAAATGGCCTATATAACTAGTTGCGAAGAGATATATTCATAGTTATAGCTCTTATTATTTAAGCGTATAGACCGCTATGAGTATTATCGGACTCGTGAGGGGCAACGGCCCGAGTTTACACGCTCAAGAGGGTGTGAATAGGGTCAGGAATAAAGGATCTTCTTCCCTTCGATGGAAATCGCTGAATTGATCAATTGGATGATGAATATGACTGCTTGTATAGGTATGTGTTCTATCTGTTTTCCCCGGGAGCTGCCTGGAGCGGGGTTTCCCCTGAGGACCTATTCTTTCTTCCACTTAGGCTCAGAAAAGCTCCCCCTCTATCTAATATACCCCCCTAGTGGGAGCTAATATAGCTTCTACTATAATATTTAGGGGCATTTTATAGTTTCCTCTTAAGGGGCTTTTAAAAGGTACCCTTTATAATTAAAAGCTTAAAAAGTATTAAAATTAGAATAAAATATATTTAAATTATTATAATTAAAAGCTTAAAAGGCATTAAATATATTTAATATGCCTTTATTTTTTATTTTTAAGCCTTATAATTATTTATTTAAATTTTTAAATTAGATTTATTATTAATTCCCTTTTTTAAAGGTAATGCTTAATATTTATAAGCTTAAACTATTAAATAAAGGCTATAAAGTTTATATTAATAAGTATTTTTATAAAGCTATTAATAATTATAAAAAGGTATAAAGAATAGTAAAAGGTAATAGAGGGAAGCTTTAAAGGAAGTTTAAGAGATAAGATAAAAAGATAGAAAGATTCTAATTAGATATTAAGAATTAGTAAATAGAGGTAGTTATAATAATATAAAGATTATCTTAATTAATTAAGAGATAATATATTTAAATTAATAATTAATATTATAAATAGAAAGGGAAAAACCCTTATTATTTATAAATAATTTCTTAATTATTATTAGTTTATGCATAATAATATATATATTAGATAAAAGGTATATTAATAATAATTATAATAATATAAGGAATTCCTATTATAGATTAATAGGGAATATATAATCTGCATTTAGAATATATAATACCTTAAAATATATTTAATATAAAATTTTTAATATATTTAGAAATAGAAGATACTAATTGCCTAATTAAGCAGCAATAGCTATAATAGGAAGGTAGGGCCCTAATAAGAGAATAGTATAGTATAGTATTTCTAATATAGTATCTAGCTATTAGACCCACTTGCCTATTCTAGCAATAGGTTGCCTAATTAGGCAAGTATGCAATATTCTCTTAATATCCTNNATAAGATATAAAAACCATAAAATATATTATTATAATCCTTAGATTTTTACAGTTTTAATAGTTAGGTTTATTATCTTATTAAATAAATATTAGAGGAGTTATTTGCAAGAGAACCTTTATTATTTTATATAAAGGGCTTTTATAGCCCCCCTAAAGCCTTATGCAATATATTTTAGGTTATAATATATAATATATTATATAAGGATTCTAAAAATGAAAGCCATTTTTATAATTTTATTAAATTCGATTTTTAATAAGAGAAAAA